>OZ010597.1:3528217-3538217 GCA_963932145.1 Acanthosepion lycidas
CCACACTTCTCTTTACTCAAGCCTTCTCATTTGCTTTCACTCCATGTGACCTTCTGTGTCTTAGTAGCCGTATCACACTCCTTGGCGTGACAAGATTAAAAAAAATGAATATTTACATTATATATAATGTCATCCACAGACAGACTGTTTTGCTGTATCACAGCTCATCAGTGCGGCTAGACATCCGGTTGCCTCTAGCTAGGATCGAAACCCGACTGAATTGGTATCAGGCGGATATTCTACCACAAAGCTGTCGGCGCACAGTCGAGATGTAGGTGGATATATATGTGTGTGTTTGTGTGTGTGTATGTGTGTAAGATTTTAAAATATAATAGTTAAAAATAAGCAGATATTTCATATAGTGCTCAATATTCAAAATAATATTGATATACTTGAAGAATTGACAATTTCAAGAAACTTTGATGTCGGAGAAACACCATCAAATATTGATATTTACAGTTAAGTAACCTTATCAGATTATACATACATACACAGAAACACACACGCGCATAGAAACACACACACACACATATATATATTTATATATCAAAAAAAATTTATTAAACAGTACCGACAAAGTCTATCTGTCCAATATTTTCGACTCAATTGTTTTGGGTCATAATTATCTTTTCAAAGTTCGTGTATTGTGGCCATTCTCTTACTTTCGATTGTCACTGCAGTCTTTATCAAGAACTGCGTGTTATTAGTTTTTACTTCATGTTAGACTTGCATGTTTTAGCAATTTCCGTTATTTCTTAACGTGCTGGAATCAATTTTAAGCAAATGTCATGTCATTTACAATGGCCAAAAGGAATTTATAGGTTTATTCTTTTGCTAAACACGCAATTTTAATCGCATGCAAAACTAATAACGCGCAATCTTTGATAACTACTGCAGTGGTATTAGAAAGTACATGGTGGCCACAATAAATGAACTTTGGAAATTTGGTTATGACATAAAACCACCTTGTATGAAATTAGAAAACTAAAAACAGCTGCGAATAATTTCATTCTTGTTGTTAAATAGCCCGTTCACCTTCTTGATTTTCAGCTTCTCATCCAGACATAGATTGAAATTTCTTCCTCTGACAAAAAAAAAAAAAAAAAAAAAAAAATCTATAAACGACTGTAGAGATAGGAAGTGTCCAAGGAAGATGAAGTCCTATTTTGAAAAATTTCACTGAAATGCGTGAAATGGTAAATTTTGTTTTAAAAAATTTCACCCCAAAGAAAGCAATAAAGCCACTAAAATTAAAAAATGGGTTTACTGAGTGTAAAAGAATAAGAAAAAAGAAAAACATTATCAAAGAGTCAGAACAATAAAAGAAGAGGAATCAAGAAGACATTGGATAAAAATTTTTGAACATCAAAGTTGGCTGGAAGGCAAGAACAGATTTCCATAAGCGAGAAGTACGAGAAAAGGGAAACCCAAAATAGTATTTTAATGTACATTAAAGAGCTCTTGTTATAGTATTTAAAACTGAGTACTCTTGTATAAATAAGAAAAGGAATATACAAATCATATATATATATATATATATATTTGAAGATATGATTTGTGGTACAAAATTTTATGACCGCCATTAAAAGAAAAAATTTATTTTTATTACCACTCTTGATGATAATAGATATAAAGCAAAACTGAAAAAACAGGCTAGCGGACATATATATATATATATATATATATATATATATATATATATATATTTGAAGATATGATTTGTGGTACAAAATTTTATGACCGCCATTAAAAGACAAAATTTATTTTTATTACCACTCTTGATGATAATAGATATAAAGCAAAACTGAAAAAACAGGCTAGCGGACATATATATATATATATATATATATATATATATATATATATATATATATATATATATATATATATAATGGACTCTCCCGTCGGTTTCAACGTATGAGAATCTGACAAATTAGCCAATTGATTTAGTTATGAATTTTGTGCGATAATCTTAAGTTGCACTTGAGACCCGCAGTGATTTGCAAAGAAGAGTGAAGATTGTGTGGGATGAGGTCACTGATAGTTTGGCTGACATTTTAGATCTTGCTCTCGCTTTTTGAAGACGATTTAAATTAGCAAATTGAAAACTGCTGAGCCCACTAAAACATCTGCCAGGGCATCTTTGGCTGAGGGATGCGTTTAATCATGAAACAGATGTCCACTTTTATATTTACTTACACTCGATCCTTGATAGTCAGAACTTTAAGCCATAAATATAACAGACCTTAAAACTGGGCAGGGTTTGGAAATATCTCTTCTTCTCCACCAGCCATAGTTGAAAGGGCAATACAGATATATGTCTAGTCTTGGTTGGCAACTAGACTAGGCGAAAAACAAGTCTGAATTCAAATGCTGTTGGGCTTGTGATTGGCCACTCCATCTTGTGAAAATCTCCTTGCTGCAGAATCCACAGTTAGTAAAAGTGAATTAGGATGTGGTCCTGTTCTCCCCAGGGGCCATTTAATGGTACGGGAGGAGAAGGAGAGGGGCGATTAAGTGTGACCTTCCTAATCAATTATCGATTTCACTAATCTGGGCATTAGTAAACCGCATTGATAGGAATTAATGAATAAAGGGAAAAGGTTACCAATTCTATTTCTCCTCGAGCATTTCGATTTTATTTTCAATCAACGTCTTTTGTTTTACTAGCGTAGATCGACGATCAGGTAAGATGCAAAGAAAACCAATTGAAAGTGTGATGAAAGAAATTCCAGATAAAAAAATAAACGCCGCACTTATTCTTGACCAATGACAGAACAGAGACGTTAGTCCGTTACACAGGCTCAAGTTATTGACAAAGAATTCTTTGAGCAAGTTGCTTTATTTGAAGGCGTTCGTAGTTGACGAAAAACTACCCTATTCCGCCGAGCGCACGTTAAAATCTGCCAAGACTGGAACTTTGGTTTATATAAGAAAATGGTTTTTATCTGAGGAGGCCAGAATTTTTCAATAAGAAAAATGGAATTATTTATTTGTTCATATGAATATTATGTTGTCAATGAATTTCACTCTTGTTACCATTTTGTCTGCTCTTATACTCCCTCCAAAAATGCGACATTATTTTAAGAACAACCACACACACACACATTTTTTTATAATCAAAGCGATTACTAGGAGTGAAGGAGACAGTAAGATCGTTATTGAGGAGAAAGGACAATAAAATAAGCATATACATGTCAGTACGTCAATAGATTTGTAGCCTAATAATTGAATAAAATAATATATTTACATATTTTCAGAATAATCTCGTTCTTTGTCAATGCAATATTTCTACTTTAATGAAATGCATTCTCTGAATATTGTCTGGTAAGTTCCTGATAAAAGGAGAAGTGCTTCTAAAGTTTATTTCATCACACTGCGTTCAGAAATTCTTGTTTTTCTTTTCGGCTTACTGTTCATTTGACGTCAGATCATCGATCGCCAGTAAAAATAGCAGAGAACTGACCGACGTTCATGTTTTCTTCGTCATTAAAAACACGAACTGTAATTGGGGTACATTATTATGTTATTTGGTTGGTGATTAAATTCACAAATAAAGTTTCTATGTAAGTTTTGTGAAATCTAAGAATATGGTATGTGCGTTGTAGGTTAATTCGTTCCTCGAAATCATAGTGTCACCTTTAATGAAAAGAATGTTGTTGACATAAAACCTCATGATAAACTCTGTGGCCGAACAGGTTATGGTAGCGATCATTTAAGACTAATGTCCATAAAGGCCGGTAAATAGAGAAGCTGCTGTTTCCCGACGTTGAAAATGAAATCAATTTAAATAACGTGAAAAAGAAACAATCAAAAAATAGATCGATTGCTGTAAGTACTTTGTAATCAATAGTGGGGGGGGGTCCAATATTAAAGAATAAAGTTTTAAGATAAGAAAAAACATTGCAGAATTTGTAGATTCAATCAGCGATAATAATTGCATTAAGTATTCTTAAAAAAAAGAAAAGGAAAAAAAAAGAAAAGGAAAAGTAAAGAAAAGGAAAAAAAAAGAAAAGGAAAAAAGAAAAGGAAAAAAAAAAGGAAAAAAAAAAGAAAAGGAAAAAAAGAAGAATTATTCCACTTTCCAATTTTTATAAAATCGAAGCAAGACCAGAGAACCTGTCTATTATGAATGTGATTTTGACATTGTGACAATCAAATCTCTAGAAAGGGAATTTTTTTATTTTTAAACTTTCTTTAATATTAGTCAGCAATTTCCATTGATTTGTATTTGTTTTGATAGACTGATTCAGTGATTGGACTCAGTCAAGGTTGTTAACAGGAGTAACAGCAGTTTGGTTTTAATTATTAACCGGGGAGAGGGTTTAACTCAAGACTTTCTCATGTACACTTTTATTATTTTTCTTTTTCTTTCTTTCTTTGTCGCTCTTTCTTTCTTTGTCTCTATCTGTTTTTTTCTTTTTTCCTTTTTTTCCCTCTCTTTTTCTTTCTTGCTCTCTTATTTTTCCCTTCTTTCTTTCTTTCTTTCTTTCTTTCTTTCTTTCTTTCTTTGTCTCTCTTTCTTTTTCCTTCTTTTCTTTCTTTCTTTCTTTCTTTCCTCCTTTTTTCCTTCTTTTCTCTCTTTCTTTCTATCATTCTTTTTTCCTTCTTTTCTCACTTTCTATCTTTCTTTCTTTCTTTCTTTCTTTCTTTCTTTTCTGTCTTTCTTTCTTTGTCTCTTTCTTTCTTTTTTCCTTCTTTTCTCTCACTCTTTCTTTCTTGCTCTCTTTCTTTCTTTTTTTTCATTTTTTCTTTCCTTCTTTGTCTCTCTCTTTCTTTTTTCCCTTCTTTCTTTCTTTCTTTCTTTCTTTCTCGTTGACGTGTTCCGTTGGTTTGGTTACTTACATCATCATCGTCATCATGATGCAAACTTTTATTATTTTTCTCAGTACAAATTTGAAATGAAATCTTTAACTTTCTATAAACAATATATTTTTATATAAGCTTTGGTCTCATCCCGTTTTTAAAAAATATTTTACCTAAACAATTTCTGCGATGGTTTTAATGTTGATTTTTCTATCGCCGTGTCCTTTCAGGACGTAAACCGACATAATCCACATAATCATTCTTATTATCTGTGAATTGTCATGACGTCCTGGGAAAGATAATGGAGTATTTTTTTTTGTTGCCTTCTCGACAGTTCGTACATCTCAGTAATCCCTCTATTGCTTATTTATTTGTTTTAAATACCATGACGATTCAGGACGTAGGCAGGTATGACTCTCCACACATTCCTCTTTTTTTATTATCTGTGAATTGCTATGACGTCCCGGGAAAGACAGTTTTGGAAAATCAGTTTTCCCTCGCTTAGATTAAATCATGCCAACCTGTTAAACCCTCTGCAATTTAGTCTATAACAGGTGGTGTGGGTGGGGGGTGTTGAGAAGAGATGGATTTATGACTATTACATGAAGATTAGTGCGAGACTGAACACAACAGACAAAATCGGAATTTGAACTTGGTTTCCCGATATCAATTTCGTGTAACCCCTACCACGGCTCCACTGACTTGGAGAAAAACACGAATTTTTGTCAGTTTCATTCTTTTTCTTTTTCTTTTTTTTAAAAAGCTTTCTCTCTCATTTTCTTTCCTTCTTTATTTGTCTCTCTCTCTCTTTCTCTCTCGGTGACGTGTTCTGTTGTTTACTTACTTACTTACATCATCATCATCATCATCATCATCATCATCATCATCATCATCATCGGTTCCCCCTAATGTCGTTTATCTATGCAGTCCTGCATGCGTGTATGTGTAAAAAAAAAAAAAAATGATCCGTCAGTCGCTTCGCTTGACATTTCTTTGGTAAGGTCATGCGTTTGTGCACACTCGTGCGCAAACACACTAACACTCCCCCACCCCCAAGCACATGTCGTCGCCGACAGAGAAATGACATACATGTATATTGCACGTTTAACTGTATTTTATATTCATTCATTTACGTCTGTCTGTCTGTCTGTCACTATCTCGCTCTCTCTCTCTCTCTGTATATATATATATATATATATATATATATATATATATATATATATATATATATATAATGTTTTGGGGCAGCAGATCATTATTCAAACATATATTGTTAAATATAACAGACAGCGAATGTCTATTATGTTTGATCATGAGCCGTTCTAAACTTCGTATAGTGGCTTTAATTTCGGAAGAGAATAAAGACCAAATCTGTCCAACCTTGAGATATTTTTTTTATTATGCTGTTCCTTGATTTAAGCTTTCGACTAACATTCCGGAATATCGTCGCATAGCAAACTTTTATGTCAACATAAGAGAATATAATCTTTGATGGTGAATATCTTGAAGCGAGAGCAAGATCTAAGATCTATGTTTAAATGTGCATATAATCACTCTGAAGATGGCTGATGTAAGCCGAAAGCTTCGATCAAGGAACAGTATAATAAAAAATATCCAAATATTGGAGAGATTTTCTCACGAAATTAAAGCGACTATACTAACCTTAGAACGGCTCATGATCAAACATAGACATTCGTTATATATATATATATATATATATATATATATATATATATATATATATATATATATAGGCATCCACAGACAGACTGTTTCCCTGTATCACAGCTCATCATTGTGGCTAGACGTCCGGTTGCCTCTAGCTAGGATCGCAACCCGAATGAATTGGCATCAGTGGGGGATTCTATCACTAAGCCGTTAGCGCACGGCAGAGATGAAGGTGAATTTAAGCGTATTTATTTTTAGATAAACACAGTGACTGAGAAAACTAGATTCGATTTACCGAAGAGTCTTGCATTATTAGCTGTAATAGTCACTGTTTACAAACTCACACTTCCTCCCCAGAGAGCCCAACCGAAATAAATTTTTCAGAAGCATATATATTGTCATCTACAGACAGACGGTTTCGCTGTATCACAGCTCATCAGTGTCATAGACGTCCAGTCACACACACACACACACACACACACACACACACACACACACACACACACACACACACACACATATATATATATATATATATATAGTTAGAATCAAAACAAAAGGTTAAAATAATTTAAAAGCTTAAACTATAAAAATAAACCGAAGACTCAATGCCAAAAATCAACAGAGCTTAAAATACAATATAATAATAACAGAAATTCCAAAACTTTCATAGAATGGTAATCACCATGTGGAACTGCGCAGTTGTATCTTTCTTCTCCAAACAACGTGTTTACCATCCACCTTGTATTTTCTTCATGCCATCGAAGATACTTGTTATATAGGAATAAAGTGTCGCTGTCGACACTTGAGTTTGAACATAAATCGCCAGTGAGCAAACAGAGGCGATCCCATTATTGAATTAAGTAGACCACGTGACCATAAAGGAAACGTCAACACTCCTTTCCATCATAGAATTGTGGTTGTTATATAGGAATAAAGTGTTGCTGCTGACACTTGAGTTTGAACATAGATCGCCAGTGGGCAAACACAGGCGATTCCATTATTGATCTAAGTAGACCACGTGACGATAGAGGAAACGCATATATGTAGGAAATAGCTGACAAGTAACGATCACCATTTCTAGCCCATCTTCTATTACTATACAGACCGCTATTCTCTACTCTATTCACTATATTATTTCTTTATTCAGATCACTATACGGATTATTATTCGAGCGAGTATTATCGAGCAAGTACTATTAGTGCGAGTGTTATTCGAAGGCGTCTGACACCAGTATCGTTCAGCGGCGTTACTATAGCTGTATCTGCAATTACAAAGTCTCTACTACAACGAGTATTACGAAAGTGACAACGCTTATTTGTTGAGTCACAAAAGTGGCAACAAGTGTTCGTTGACATCACAAAAATTCTCTTGTTTACGTTGTTGTCCATGAATTTATCTGCCATTTGCTGATCATCTTTCTATTTAGAATTCAAGAGAAAATACTAAAACTCTAATAATACAAGGTGGGAAAAATGAAACATTGTTCAATGTACGAAGCGACCATAATTCTTCTCATGAATTTTTTTACGGATATGTTCTTGATATTCTTCACGGGAAAGCAAAGGAAATGCAATGTCCCCCTTTCCCTTCCTATTGGTGATCTTGTGCATATATATATATATATATATATATATATATATATATATTTATATATATATATATATATGTGTGTGTATGTGTGTGTGCGTGTGGGTGTTAAGAAATAAATTAAAATATAAAACAAAAAATAATAAAAATAAAATAAAAAAATAAAAATAAATAAAAACAAGCAAAATAATTTAACCCAAATGAATAAATAAACAAATAAACGACTTCCGGTAAAATAACTGCCAAAATAGACTACCCACAATGCACCACTAACCTGTATATACACAAATAGCCGAGAAAATTAACAGCACATGTGCCCTGACGATTGCATCTAGCATGAAACAGACTGTCGCCTCTAAGTGTTGACTTCTATGTTCATTTTTATATTTACACACGCTCTATCTCTGATATTGAGCACTTTATCCCATAAATATAGCACATATTAAGACTATATTTATTCATATATATATATATATATATATATATATATATATATATATATATATAGCAAAAATATATATATGTGCAAAAAAAGAAGAAAAGACTGAGAAATACTTTAGATAGAGGACAATTTTTAAAAGGACAAATTTTAAAATCTATTTTTTTCAACTGCGTTTTTTTGTCAAAATTCAAACATAAATTTCTTATTGGATTATTCGACAAACTGAACATAAAAAAGGGCTTAAGACTATATCATGTTGAAACACATGCTCCCGTACGATCATTGAAGTTAAGCAACGTCGAGTCTGGCCATTACCTAGACGGGTGGTCGCTTAGAGTGTTTTAATGGATAATGGCTCGGAATTGGTAATAGTAGAGTCGAGTTCCAATTCTAGTTGGGATCGTTATATTCCCTTCGCAAACATTGGGAAATCTATGATTCCACCTCTTCTCTCCCAGCAATGGGTAAATTAGTAAGACTTGTATTACTGAACCATTAGTATCCAAAATAAACAAAACAATTCTTACAATCAGTTAATGAAATACTGTATATTTATTGCAATATAAACTTACAATTTTGGCACAAGGCTGAACCAATCAATGAAATACTGATTAGCTTCTGAAACATATTTTTAGATTCTCTGGAATAAAAATGTATAGGAATACCGTGGTCACAAACTGAGGGATCAATTTACATGTTGATTGTAATATAGAACTGATACCCCACTTTATATCCACATTATAATTTCTTGTTTGTTTATCAAATTCCTATTAGATATGACTCCAGATTTTTCTCTCTCCCCAGTTTTGAGTTAACTGTTAAAGCTTGTATCACTAGACCATTATTATCTCTAAAAAACAAATTTTTACAATCTTAAAATATTTTCGGGCTTTAAATAACCAGCAAAGGGTTGATAAACCGTTGAAAACAAATCAATCAATCAATATTAAATTTTTATTTTTATAAAGTACATACAGTAAGGAAAGGGAAAAGCGTTTCTGTCACTTCAATTATATTTTGCCTTGTCAAAATATCAAACATTCAAAAAATGGTAAGAAAATTCTTGCAAGGTGAAGTTAATGCGTAGTTTTTATGGAAATGACACCCAGTAATCAATATCTTAACTTAAAAAGTGACAAAAGAGATTGACGTTTTAACCTTGTGAAAGAAAGGCATTGGAGTGTGATACGAAAGTTAGTCTTGTTCCATGGAATTCGCGAGTCCAATGTTTAGGTCAGGTTTTGCTACCATAAACAGTACAATTGGTGAAACGAGGTCGGGGGCAATTACGAATTCAGAAAGTCTTAAGGGTAGTTAGAAAATAAACGGGTTGGTAAAATACCATTCGTCACATCTTCAATGAAATAAACGACACGATGTCAAGGTAACCTTCCACTTGTTCTTGGTGAGAGAACCCAAGGGATGGACGGAAGAAACCAAGACATAACATCAACTTTATTTCAAATATCAGAAACCAAGAGGTAACTCTAAATG
>OZ010597.1:3540717-3545717 GCA_963932145.1 Acanthosepion lycidas
TAAGTTATGTCATTTAATGTCTAATAAAGGAAAGTCAGTAAATGGTGTTATGGTTTTTGTTGAATTTTTTTTATGCAATGCTTAATTATTATTCCCTTTAAATCTGCTTAATTAACTTATGTATTCATTTTAAATAACAGGTTTTGATTAAACTGTTTTCTTTTGATATTTTATGGTCATGTAAATTGATTTGATTCCATAGCGTAACTCTCAAGAACTTTTTGTCTGCATTATTTTCTTGTTTAATAAGTGTGACATTCATTGGATGGAAGTTGTTGAATTTATTTCTATATATGACTAACTCATCTCATAAATTATGTACGAGATACTTTTTGTGTTCATCCATTCATTTTTATTACTCTGAAGAAGTTGCTTCTAGGGTTGAAACGTGCTACTTAGGATTTTTTCTCATTTTGTCAATCACGTAAACATATCTTGCTTACCACTAAGCGTTGATCAAAGCAGAAATCGGATATATGTATTACTTTTAATTCTTGTTCGTCTTGTCTGAGTCATTGTTTAACTTTTCCTGACATCACCATCAATCGACACCCCTAAGTTGCTTGTGTGGTTAATATAGTTTTCTTTCCTTAGTTCTTGCTATCGAAAAACCTGCCACTAACCAGTCAACAATGTCACCATGTTCCCTGGTTTCTAGACTGTTTTTTTTGTCTTTGGATTTGGGAGAAATGACTGGATGCATTAAAATAACTTCTACAGAGAGAATTGATTTTCTAGAAAAAGGGCAACCATATTTTTATCATCGTTTAAATACTTGTTATGATGAAAGAACCAATTCTCAAAGATTAATATATCATTTTGGATAACGACATTCCCCAGGATATGAGTAATTCTTAATAATGTGATCTTTTATAGTTCTCCTGGAAATATTCTGTGATCACAAGTCAAGAAAGCAGCCAATGTCCAGTTGGAAAGAGTTAGAATTATAGGCAACGCTTTCCATTCTACTTAAATTGGTATAGACAGAATCAATCTTTCGGAGTACCAAGGGAAATGCTTTCGGAACTGGACACTTTTCTCTCAACATGAAACCGTGTGAAGGCTTGGTAATTGAAATTTGACACGACGTTATATTCTTCCTCCTGGGAAGACGAATATACGTACACACCTGTCTCATGCTGGAATTTGTGACATAAAACATTCATTTCGATTGCAGTTATTATAGATAAGGCTTTAAAACTCATTCATTTAACCGAATGTGAACCGTAGGACCTGGTAAATCAGTTTAATCATGTTTAATCATAATCCATGTAGGACAGGGTTCTAGTAAATATTTGCCTTGATGTTTCGATGTCATTTATCAATTAATATAAATTATGCTGCTCCACAAAACGTTTTTGCCGGTTACACAGAAAAAAATGATTTTCTAACAGACTAAATCCAGTACGCTGATTCTGAATCTATACTCGAAAATAGCCTAAGAAGTTGCCTTTAGAAATCTTACTTATTATAAAATCCAGGTTGTGTGTGTGTGTGTGTGTGTGTGTGTGTGTGTGTGTGTCTGTTCGTTTATATATTGGATCAGATTTCCTACATTTTTCTGTCAACAAAACTTTACAGGACTACGTAAAAATACCATGCAGGGGTTCTGACAACGCCAAAAATTGGAAAAACACAATTGTTTTTACACAAAATCAATTTGAAAACACGATTTAGAGGCATCGCTGTCGAGAATGAAAGGGGTTCAACTCATATCGAGTTATACTTATAAAACCCAGGTTGTTTGTGTGTGTGTGTTTGTGTCTGTGTGTGTGTGTGTGTGCGTGTGTGTGTTTATATATGGGATCGGATTTTCTACATTTTTCAACCGATTTCAACAAAACTTCACTTTTTTTTTTGGCAGGTAGTGTTTCTTATTTTCTTGGACACTTTTTTCTTTATTTTTACATTCAGAATGCTTTAAAAATTCCATTTACAAGACAATTTTTTATAATAAAATTCTATTCAATCGGTAGACTCATAACGATTGAAAACAATGTTTTTGTTTGAGTTTGACCAATTCGTAAAAAAAAAACTAATTAAGACATGCATGTCCGTCAACCTTAAACAATAATCTTTGTCAATTTTATTTTTCAGTCTTTATGATGGTCGATACTTGATCTATCTCGTACTGTTACATCCCGCGCAACGCCGGGCTCTACTGCTAGTATACAAATAAAATAACACATTCATATTCAAGGCAAACATTGTTAAACTCCCTTCCTAGTCCATGCTTACTTTAATCTTCAAATCTTTAAAAGCAATATCAATCGCTATCAACTGTCTTTCTGATTACTCTTTTTGTTCCCTCTCAATAATAATGTTTCTGTTTACTAATTCTTCCACACCTAGTAACCCCTCGTGACAGTGCCTTGCTTGGGGTGAACTTGATTAAAAAATAAATGAAAGCCTACCCTACATGTTGAATATCAAGCTAGGTCCTACCAAATACCTAAATGAGGCCCAGTTGTTCATGGATTGACAAATGAATTTATTGAATCATAACTTATTTGATAAGTATCACAATCATGGAGACTTGGATCACATTAAATTCTAACCTGGATGGGCGTTATGACACAAGTGACTGTATTTTTTCTTACAGTATTACACACCCACATTACACAAAACTATTTTGACGAAGGAATTAGATGACCATTGATCGTGCTCTTCATTTTCTGGCTTCCAGAGAAGAAGCAATAGAAAAAAAGAAATGAGGAAAAATGGTTACAAATTTGGTTTCAGCAAAATGTTTATTTGATTTGGCGAAAGAAAATGAGAAAGACTCAGTTTATTTGACCTGAAGGACATAGTCCAGTTTATCATTCTACTTACATTGTAAATTGAACCCAGATCTCTAAAAGCTTAAAATATTTTAGAACTTTCGGCTGGATGTCAAATTTATGCAATTAAACAAAAACATGAAGAGTTGGATTAGCAAACCCAACGGGCACAATGTTAGGGTCCAGTTTAACATTACACTTACACTGTAAATTGAACCCCATTTTCTTAAAACTTAAAATGTTTTAGAATTTTCAACTAGATATCTGCGTTATATAGTTAAAGACCACAGGTCAGGTTTCAGTATTCGGATGGACACAAAGTAAGGGCCCAGTTTAACAGTCTACTTATATTTTGTCAATTGAACCCAAGCTTTAATGACGTAGACTGTTTTAGAGATTTCGAATAGAATTCGATTTTATACAGTTAAACAAAAATTCGATCTCCTTAACCTGATGGACACAAAGTAAGGGCCCAGTTAATCACACTCTTTGGGGCATGTCACTAGATCTAACTAACACCTTTATCTACTATGCTATGTGTTCTCAAGAACTTGGAGAGGGGAATTAACAGGAGATAATTGATAACTGACATCCATTAAACATGGCATGTGAAACTAGAACAGTCTACCCTAGTACACAAAATAAAGGGTTCAGTTCGGCATTCCAACTACCTGAAGAAGGCTGGAGCATACAACGGCCGAAACGTAATAAATATGGTGACAAAGATGAGGACATTAGTCCGAATAATGTAAATAGTGTGCGGAATAAATTCCAATAACCAAAAGATACTATTTTTAAAAGAGTGCTCAATACAGAGTAGATTCAACACCATCACTTGATAAGAAACCAGAAGTATTGAAACAAAATGGCTATTTTTGTAGTGATTTTATAACGTATTTGTCATATTTTTCGAATAAATTATATATATATATATATATATATATATATATATATATATATATATATATATATATATATATATATATATATATAATTCAATTTTAATAGAAAACAGACAACCTTAAGAGTTCATTGGTTATAATTTATTTCCCCAGGTATATGATTTTTAGCAGGTTTATCTGACCGCACTTCCAAAGGTGAAAAAATGTTTTAAAATTAATGTATAGTTCTTACACACGTTTGAGAGGTAGTTTTAAGTTGATGTAAGGTGATATAGAGGGAGGTGGACGAGGAGCATGACAGACACGGTCGAAATTAGAGAGGTAAAAGAGAGTTAGGAGTAATTTTAAATCTATTTTTATTAAGATATTTAAGTGTAAGGTGGTGGGTTGGACCAGACATTGACCTATTTAGTAAGTCATTGAGCAGGAAACGAGATAAAGAGAAAGAAAGAAAGTAGAGATATAAGAAAGTAGATGGGAAGTTGGGTTCGAGAAAGAAATGGAAAAGATAGTTTGGAAAAGAAAAAGGAAAAGAAAAAAAGGGTAAATTAACATATATGGGTTTATTGCGGTTAATTTAAAAAAAAAACAACAGATTTTAATATTTGGCTGTTAACGTTTGGCATTAATTTAAACATTTTTAAACTTTTTCAACAAACTAAGCTACGAAATGAATTTAGTGTGAATATAATATAGATAAACAATATTACTATTATTAACATTATTAGTATTATGAATAAGAATTTAGGAGTAAAAAGTTTTAAATTTGAATCTAAACTTTCGAATTTTAAATTTTGTTTAAAAAAATTTTTGTTAAAAAAAGAGGAAAAGTATTTCGAAATGAAATAAGATTTACAAGTAATAATAGTATTATTTTTAATATTGTAATAATGATAAAAAGAAACATAATAATCGTAATAGTAATAATAATAATAATAATAGTCCTAATACAGAATTACCTATGAGAGGAATAATGAAAATAATAATCGTAATAATAATAATAATAACAATAATAATAATAATAATAATAGTAATAATAGTAATCATACTAATGAGAGAAATAACGGTATGTTCATAATGAGGAAATATTAGATCAGCTTTAGAAACATATTAGATTCAATATATATATATATATATATATATATATATATATATATATATATATATATATATATATGTAAAACGTATGACGTGCTAAATACAGATTTAAAGTAGAAAACAACGAGCTGAATTCACATTCGGAATCAGCGTACTCTTTTTAATCCAGTACAACATGATTTATTTCAGCATCAGATAAAGCGTCACTTTTTTGTTACTC
>OZ010597.1:3550717-3578217 GCA_963932145.1 Acanthosepion lycidas
CGAAACAAGAACATGTCTGCTCTTTGATTTTACCGTTCTTAGAAACTTCAAATCGGCTTTTTGCTGGGTTGAATTGCCGGATTTTACACAAGTCAAACGAACGACGCTGAATACTGATGAGGTTGCATGGCAAAACAATGATCAGTAAATTGATTCGATCTTTTCAGGTTGAACACTGATGACTTCATCCCGTTGCTCTTTTGTGACAGTTGGAAAGTATCGATGAAAATATGTCATTATTAGTGATTAAAGCTGAAGAATGTTTTCGTTTGTTTCATGTTGAGAAAGGGAAGGTGTAAACATTTCTTATCAGCCATTGTTTTTGATTATTTCGCTTCTTCAAATTGCTTTTCTCTTTTTTTCCTTCTGAACGTTGATATTTATTTGTTTCGTTATATTTCTTAATGCGTTTGTTTTTAAATAAAATTTCTGTTTTCTTCGTTTTTCTTTCTTTTTCCCTTTCAAATCATTACTTCCTTTGCCTTTGAACTTTTAATTTTCTCATAAAAAAATATTTCCAAGCGTTTTTCTTTATTTCTTTGTTCATTTATTTTTATATTTTGTTCTATTTTTGTTTTCCCTGGCGTCACCGCTAGGTGGCGACACCGTCAGATGCAACCTTAATTCAAATATAACTGTTAAAATCTATGGTCCCAAAGCAAGTTAGAAACTATTCCTCGCATTTCCTAATCTGATATTTGCTCAATATTTAAACATATTTAATCGTATCAATGAGGAACAAAAATAATTTCTGGCATGATGATTAAATAAACTTAAAAACAACGAAAAACAAAAACAGAACTCTTTCCTGATAATGAACAGACAAAACGCTGACAATGCTGCACAGTCAGTCCACACTGACTCAGCAATTATCAGAGTACAAATGATATAGGTCTGGGTATTTCTATAACGTCAAGGTGCGGTGGACTTAATTATATTATCTTTATATTCCTTTAGTACCTCATGACTTTTGGCACGTCATTGTACACACACACACACACACACACACACACACACACACACACACACACACACATATATATATATATATATTTATTATACACTGTTACATTAGGACATGTAAATATCCACTACGAAATTTTACATTTTGTTTCAACGTTAAAATCAAACGTTTCTTCAGGTGGCTAACAATGATGGCATTAAAAGATTGTATTCAAAATTGCAATTAACGAACTACTAATTTACTTTCTGTTCATGGAAAATTTTCATAAAAGGTAAAAAGGATTTATGTAAAGAAAAAGGAAAGAAGATAAGAAATCAATAAAAAAAAGAAAGAAAGAAAAAGAAAGAAAGAAAGTAAAAAGAAAAGAAAGTCAAGAGAAAGTAATGGAAATTAACCATATGCCAAAGAAAAGAGAAAAAAGAAAGGCAACAGAAATGGAGAAGTATATTCAAAATTAGTCAGATTCATAAAACGAAGAAAATGAAGAAAATAGGAAATGGAAAGATGTTCATTCGAATTAAACGAATGAAATTCTATTGAATGAAAGAATTCAAATTTGAACGGAAACGGTATCGACATATCGTATTTACAATTCTATGCCATTTGAATATTTATTGCTCTACTTTTATATTGAGCCCTGTTTTAACCATAATTTTATTCTTCGTTCTTTTACACACACACACACACATATATATGTATATATTTAAATAAAAAGAAAGAACAGTAAGATATCTAATCCGGTGTTTTTATTGATATTTTTATTTTTTACAAAATAGTGCTCAATGTAAATTTACAGAGCATTAATATTATAAATTAACTGATTTAAAATATGTTTTTTTCGCTTATATTTTAAATCAGTTAATTTATATATATATATATATATATATATATATATATATATATATATATATATATATATATATATATATATATAAGTATGTTCAGTTAAGCTTCTTAGATTGAACAAGACATTCATTGCAAGTTTTTCAGTGAAAAACAAATTTACAACATAAAGTATTTATGTCTATATCACTAAGATGAAGTATTGTGATTTACATTATTCGGACTGTTATCCTCATTTTCATTGCCATATATACAACGTTTCGGTCGTTGTACGATCCGGCATTCTTCGGGTGATTGGAATTTCGATTCGAACCCTTTATTTCGTCCACCGGGGTAGGTTGTTCTAGTTCCAGGTGCCATACCTCTTCCTCAAGGACTCATGGCCCAATGGTTAAAGGCGTTGGTTAGATCCAGTGACTAGACCCCAAAGAGTTGTGATTTCAATACCAGGTTATTTAACGTGGGGAACCCAAGCGCGAACACAAATTTACCAAGGCCCCTCTTACGCGAAATCAGGCACAAAGCTTGTGTTTATGTGACATAGCTTGTCAATGCCACGGAACATACTAACAATTTGATCATAGTCTCTTGACGTTTTTTTTCGATTAAACCTTTGTTCTGCCGGCGAGGTGCCATCAAGGGTGTTTGGCGTTTGCCTGTAAACGGCCAAAAATTCTTGAAGTGAATCTTCCATCTCTCCCCACTTAATTTTCTCAAGGTTCTTTTTAAAAGTATCTTCAAATTTTTCTGCATATCCATTTGATTTCGAGTGGTACGGTGGCGTTGTTACATATTCGATTGTCTGTTCTTTGCAAAATCCATTGAATTCAGCCGCCGTAAACGGTGTTACTATTGCGCCCGAAATTCTAAATCTGGCAAGCATTTCTAGTAATATTTTAATGGTACCTATGGTTGTCGCTCTGCTACATCTTACCACCACTTAGAAAAGCTATCTACTATTATTAATTAGTACCATCTATTCATTGGTCTTGAATAGTCCCTATATAACCTGGACCATAGCTTTTTTTTGCCAAGGTTGAATTTTTACTGGTGTTGATTTAGCGGTCAACGCACAGTCTTGATAAAAATTCATTTGATATTCGACAACTGATTCATGCCCTCGCAGTCAATGTAACTTCGCATCAATGCTTTTATGCGAGATATCCTAGGGTGTCCGCCGTGGAACTGTTTCAGTGTTTGTTTTTGTAAAGTCTCTGGTATTACTAGTCGTTCTCGATATATTAAACATCGACCACATATAGAAAATGACTTTTCATTACCACCGAACAATTTTAATTTGTTTGTTTTTCCTTTTAAGCACTCTTCAGAGATTCGCCCATTTTTATAATAATGTCGTCTTTTTGGCATTCATTCTAAATACACTCTTTTGTAATTGATAACGCTCTTATTTTATTCCATTGGGTATATTTTATTTCTTCCTCTGCTTTTATCGAGGCAATGATGGTATCTTCAAGGATACA
Source organism: Acanthosepion lycidas (assembly GCA_963932145.1). NCBI lineage: Eukaryota > Metazoa > Mollusca > Cephalopoda > Sepiida > Sepiidae > Acanthosepion > Acanthosepion lycidas. Next base: position 3,554,006 of record OZ010597.1, read on the forward strand.
TGTATTAATCTTGACAGACTATTCGCTGGTTCCAATTCTTTAGATGGCAAATATCCAATAGTGAAATAATATTCTAGAAACATCGTAAACCATCGTTGCAGGCGGTTTGTCGAATGTACAGGAATACCTTTTTTTTTCGGACCGAATATTTCCAAAAGTGATTTATGATCAGTTTGTTGTAGAAACTTTCTATCGTGTAACCTTGTAAGTTTTTTTTTTTTTTTTTTTTTTTATTGCAAAAATTATTGCCAAAGCTTCTCTTTCAAATTGGCTATAATTTCTTTCCGTCGGTAACAATGTTCTTGACACATGAGTAACAGAAGTTTTTGTTTTACGGTCCTTTTTTGTGTAGTAATACAACTCTGATACCGTATTCACTAGCATTAACAATAGCTACTATTATTCCCAATGAAGGGTCAAAAGGAAACAACTCCAACTCAGAAGTTACTATTTTAAATTTTTTTTCTCAAATGCCATCTGGCAGTCAGGCTACCAATTCCATTGTTTTATCTTTTTTTAGTAGCCCTTTCAATGGAGCTCTCAGTTCATACATTTTTTGGTATATACAGACTGTAATAATTTACCATTCCTAAAAATGATTGGAATGTAAAAAATGGTGGAAGGAACCAGCATATCCTTTATGGCACTCGTTTCTTCACGATCCGGTCTGCGACGATTTTTATCAATGATTTGGTCTAAACATTTAACTTGTTATATAAATAATTCGCATTTCTCTTCAGCCAGTTTAAAACCAAACTCTCTTGCTACATGGCTTCTGTGTTCGTTTACCTAGATACCTGCATGAGATTGCTAAGAAAGAGTATAGCATGTCGAAAAAGACGCCAAACTTGACGAAAACAAAACTTTATCTTCTAAATGCTTTTGTTGTTATTAAACGGAAAGATCAAAGTATTTTGGGAGTATTTTTTCTTTTACATTTTTTAATCGTTCCTAGCATGTCCAAAATTTTCGTTAAAAATCTTGTTTTTTTTTTAGTCAGCAAAATTGACAGATAATTGATCATGTCAACCATTTTTTTTCCAATTTATAAAAAAAATGAAAATCTCAAGTTTGAAATTCTTTTAAAAATCTATTATAATTTTTTCAAAACTTATTTTAAGAAAATCAGAAATTATTTTTATTGAAAATATTTTGAACTAAGCATAACTTAGTTTCTGCACCGAATAGACGTAGTTTGAAAATAAAACAAAGCAGGTAATGACCTTTCGCGTCACTTGACAAAGTGACGAAAGACATTCATGACGTTTTGATAGCTTACGTGAGGATAATTTCTTCTACGGAAGGAGAGAAGTGAAGTTATTTAGATTTACGTGAACAAATTATTTACCTCGTTATTTTTAAGGAAAACTTTCGGCGCTCTAATTTTTAAAATTTTTTTGTACTTAGCTTTCACCTTTACGCTTACGATGCTTTATGGAAAATATATTATAAAGAAGTTAAAATAAGACTGTTGAGAGTGAGATTAAATTTCATAAGGTATCTAATTTATAAATAGCTTTCTTATGAAATTTTATCAGAAGTGTACATAAAATACAAATCTAAATTTCATGAAATGATACTGATACTTGTAGGTACCCTTCTCAGTTGAAATTGAAAAATCAAATTAACTTCTTCACACGTGTTTCGCAAAAATAAATATCTCAAAAGGACATTTACGAAACTGAGTGCGGCTTTTAACTAATTTTATATTTTAACAACTTAAATGTAAAAATCTATTATAATTAAAGAAATAAATAATTGTATTAAAAATTCAATATTTAAGACAGAAACCTCAATTCACGTGACGTTTTTTATTACACGCATGATACTTCCGGTCTTCCGTAGATTTGATTTACTGTGTTATTATTGACACAAATTATATATATTTTTTATATACTATTGTTCGTTAGTTTGTAAGAAGATTTGGAAATTATAATCTGTAAATATATATCTACTTAATAACAACATTCGTTAAATTTTACAAACTTTCCCTAATTTTAGAAGAATTAACAAAATAAAATATTTCAGAAATAACAATCGTTTAAAAATTCATTTTTCATCGAAATATCTTTTTGCTTTCAGACAATATTGTCCATGTTCATTAAAATAAATAAAATTAAAAGCTTTTGAAATTAAATAATATTTTTGTTTTATTGAGTTTTGTATGTTACAATTCAGAGATGATTTTCAGGTAGAGGTGGTTCAACTAAAAAACAAAAAAAAAAAAAAAGGAGAAAAAGGGATTTGGTTTCCTCAAAGCCTTGTGCTTTTAACTAATATAAATAACAAATCTTCCCAAAAGTGAAATTATAGAGTTTTCGTACAATTAGTTGGGGGGGGGGGGTAATATACATGAAAAAAAAATTTTTTTTCAATGACTTTGAAAAAGAAAAACAGTTATAACAAGTTCTATTATTTGTGAACAGTTTCTGAAAGTTTCATTAAAATCCGACAATTATTTTTATTTTTGCAAGATTTTCAAAATTAATGTTTTAATTTTTATGTTATTCTAATAGTTCCGGTGACACAAAGAGAAACAAGGTTTTTTTAAATCAAAATTTAGAATGTTCTAAAAAAGGAAATTTTATTTTTAAATAATTAAAAAATATTTTGATCTTTCCTTTCAATAATAAACATTTAGACGCTAAAATTTTGTTTTCGTCAAGTATAGCGTCTTTTTCATCATGCTATACTCTGTTTTTAGCGATCTCATGAAGATTGCTACGTTTACCATTCTATCTCGAATCATAATATCATCCAAATATCCAACTGAAAAATTTAGTTTGGCCAGCATCCATAGTATCTATAATTTGCTGAAAAATTGCAGAAGCGACTTTTGCACCAAAAATAACCCTTTATGCGTTTTAATGGTAAGAAATTCCTTCTTACATTTCAACTTGAAGGTATGAATTCACAAAATCTGTTTTAGACAATATAGCTCTCCGATTTTGTAAATTATATTACGGCCGTTATGCTCTTGTGGGACGTTATTCAACCACGTTGAATAATCTGCACACACTCGTAATTTATCTGTTTTATTTCCTGCGCAACTTGAAGAGTCAACGAGTGAAATAATTATATTTTGTGGTCAGTTCAGTTCCTTGATCACTGCAAGCAAAGAGGCGGACCTTTTTGTTTTAAAAGTAGGTTTCACATTTTCTTTCACCTGTAAAGATGCATTATTTAATGCAGAGACCCAGTTCCTATGTAAATAAGTCTTTACAATTTTGTATTGTGTTTTCCTTTAAACTGACAATATCCAAATTCGAGTATCTGATGGACACCAAATCGAATTCCATAAAATAAATTATTGTAGTCAATCTGAATCTAATAAATTTAACTTATCCTTTTGGCTCGTATTCTACTGCAACAACAGTTCGCAATTCAATTCATCTACTATTTTCAGTTTCTCCCGATGCACGACGCGCTTCCGAGTAACTCTTCTCATTTTTGGTGTACCTCTATTTTTTCCAAGTCTCTTCTGAAATTATTGTAAATATCAGAGCCCATATAATTATAGGCCGAGCTTACAGTGGGGTATCCGAGCCCGTAGGCTCGGGCAAAAATTCCCTATAGACCACGCAAAAACGATGTCAGTTTCCCGAGACGAGATCCGCCCCTTGCAGAGCCTCGTCTGGGGGATACCCTCTGACATAAGCCAGGTAAGTATATCAGAGCCCGTATATAATTGTAGAGTCACGGGTTTGTTTTTTATACAGACGCGAATAAACTTTATATTCAAAGAACCTTTTTCCCTTTTTTTAGGGTGTATGTGTGTGTAGCGAGACTTTCACAAGATCGATTCATTTAGCACGATTATTTTTCTTTTATTTTCCTACATGCAGAAAGTTGTGTCCAAGCTTCCCACAACAGGAAATATTTTTGTTTTGTTTTAAACGGGCAATTTTTCTGAAAACGCATTGGGTTCGGTGGAATATTGTTTTGCTGTATTGCTTCGACCGCCATTTTCATTTCTTCCGGTTACTTAATCTGACGCGTGTCACGTTTAAAATTTATGGACCATCGTGTGTAAATTGACCCCAGGGTCCTGTTCAAGCTTTGTAACATTCTCGCCCTTATCTTTGTGTTACCTCAGATTGAACACGAAAATGAAACATTTGAACTGGTCTTCTGTTAAATCTTTTTACTCTTTTCACATTCTGGTCATTATTCCCGCATATGTGGAAAAAATCGTCTTTATTTGTTCTTTTCAAGCTGAAAACTTGATATCGAGTATAAAAAAAAGGCTTTTTCGCCAAATATTGACAACAAAATTTTACTGTTTTTAAAATCTGCTCATTTGTTTATTTTTTTTTTGGGGGGGGGGAGGGGGGAGTAATATGAAATTGCAGTACATTTCGTGTCCTCAGTAGTTGTCACACTTTCATTTCTTCAGTCCACCTGCACCTTTTTCAGAGAATTCCTCAAAACGTCGAAAATATACCTGAAACGTGAGGTTATCCTCCGGGTCGTAATTACATTTGAAACTTTCCTTTTTTTTCCTCTTTCGTTTAAGAACGCTTCCAAAACCTGTGTCTTGCGTTGGAACATTAGCTGTAATTCTTCAATTTTGGTAGAAGAAACAAAGTTATTTTTTTTCTAATTTCCAGTCTTATCCGCCTCGCCACTGTTGTAATGTGTCTATTACTTAGTTAAGTTCAGTCTTTCTTAAAGTCCAGTTGCAGATGACTGTATTTTCCGTATTTATTTAAAAAAAATTACAATTGTGGCACAAGGCCGAAAAAGGGGGAGAGGTTGAGGCTGGTCTTAACTAACTATTCTATAACTAGCTAATCCGATTCACGACCCAGTCATACATTACAATTTCCACATTCACCACAAGAACTCGTCCGTCACCAATCAATCCCCCATGCACCATAATACCACATTCTCTCTAGGGGGAGCTGCAAAACGGGCCCCGAGTCATAAAAATTTAATGATACTTAAAAATATATATAAAAATCTATGATGAAAAAATGAGAGGGGAGGGAGATGAACCCAATAACAAACTAAAATATTAACACAAATCAAATTAAACATAACTGATGTTAGTAGGGCCGGTCCAACCCTCAAAATAGAGAGGCCGCTGTATTCTGCCCCTCGGACAAAATCAAGAAGCTCTCTCGCTAAGGGAATGGGAAAAGTATAAAAAATCATACGGGCATAGGAAAATATAAAACTGACCCAGTCGAGATAAAAAGGGACCAAAAACAAACTGGGGAGGTTGGGAATCTCAGGCTGGATCATAACTAAAGATGTAGCCGGGAACAACACTTACTTACTTTAACTAGGTACACAAACGCTTGTCTAACCTAACCAAGGCGAGGGCTCCACAGGAAACCACCCCGATGTGACGTAGGCTTGACCTAAAAGAGAAAATCAAGGCTAGCCCCGTTCAAACGAACCAAGCTCGCCTCAATCACCCACCTTTCGCTGAAGACTGTCGAATGCAAGCATTTTCTCAGACGACCGCTAAATACTTCTGAATATTTACAATTAAATTAAGTGTATTGAAAAGGGTATTCAAATTATTCATGCTGTAAATATTCGAGTTGGTCATGTTCCATTTTAATTAAATGTTAATAAGTCTCAGTTTCTATTTGTGTCATGTTGATTTCAGGATCAAAGCAGGAAATGACAAAATGACAAATAAACATCAACAATTTGCATATTTTCCTGCAGAAACATTTGAGTGATTGATTATAAATGGTCATCCAAAGCACGAAATCAGATTAGACTCCTCCTATATATATATATATATATATATATATATATATATATATATATATATATATGATACTAATAGTAATACTCGGCTGGAAAAAATAAGGGCGCCTGCCCACTTAAGGGCAGGTGCCAAGAATGTGTGGTTTACAAAGTTGAAATACCCAGAAATAAACCTAATAGTATTAGGTTGGCGCAAAAATAATGTCGGTTTTTGACGTATTTTTTAACGTCAAAAACCGACATTACTTTTGCACCAACATAATAGTCAGGTTGTGAAACAGGGTCAGTTTTTAACGTGGACCCCCGAGTGTTTTCACTCGGGCCATTGGTCTAGGCTGGTCTTAGCTGATCATAGCTTGTCCAAGCTAGTCAGAGATGGTCTAAGCTTGTCTTGGCTAAGCCCGGTCGCTAGGATCAAAGTGTAGTATCTGCGCTTTGTGAGCTTCCGGGCTGGCTTCTGTCGAACTCTGTAATGCAGAGAGGAACTTGGAGGAAGCTTTGCCGAAGGGCAAGGTTTCCTTCGGGGAGGTAGACAGGACCTGAACCCGTCTAGACGGGTTCAAAGGTCATATTTTTGGCCGAGCCTACGGGCTCGCGGGCTACCCACGTTGAACCGGCCTTGTGTCACATTTAATCCTCGTGAGTGGATTAATAAATACATAAGTTTGTTTTGGATTGTCATAGCTGGTCCAAACTGATCAGAGCCGGTCCAAGCTAATTGTAACCGTGATACCATCAGCCCAGGGACGGAGCCCTGGGGCAGGTAAGTATCATGATTCAACTAAGGTAATTTCAAAAAGCGTCACTACAATCATTTAAATAGCTTTAAGCATGAAAATTACAAACACATCACTAGCCTGTCTACATACATATGCAAGATTAAACAGGAAGCTGGTATTGACCCTATTTTAAAATGGGAAATATTAAAACAGATGCCATAAGTATAAAGCAGGGGACAAGTATTGCTTATTATGTATGGAGGAAAAAGGGGGCACCACGAACCGGTGTAATGGTTAGCAAGCTTGTTTTGGTAGAACAATTACGAATGAGTAGTGAGATCGATCCTCACTGGGTGCCCCATACGTTCGGCCTTGTGCCACATCTAAGCCAAGCTTGAAAAATCACTATGTATGGAGGAAAAAAATTAACAATAGCCACCGCCAATGAACCTAATAATTTATTAAATCAAAGATCTAAGATTTTAAATATTAGGTTGGTGCAAAAATAATGTCGTTTTCTGACATAGTAACATATGTGAGAAAACGACATTATTTTTGCACCAACCTAATAGATATAGGCATAAAAAATCCTGGTTACTGGAATAGAGGCTCTGTGAGTTTTTTTTCCCTATTTTCTTCTATCACGTTGTTTTATGCTAATTAGTTTTTACATTTTGTTATTCGTGTACATTTCTGGCTAGTCTTTCTTCAACGGTTAACGTGTGTAGTAGTGAATTTTTTACTGCTTTTGTAGCTAGTTCTAGATTTGCATAAGCAATAAAAACGAAAATGTTTCGAATTTACAGAAACACATATACAGACTCACAGACAACTTAACCTTTTGAAGATTGTCTCAGATGAGATTGAAAGTACTTGGGAAAATAAAAAAATATTTGAAAGAAAATTTTGGTATTTTTCTTACTCAATTTTCTAGATCTACCAAAAAATTAATTCAAGAACTTGAAAGGATCACAAAAGAAACTAATTGACATGATATGCCTTAATTATTTAACCAAACCTGTTTGAATGAAAATATGCTACCTATATATATATATATATATATATATATATATATATATATATATATATATATATATATGTGAAGAAATATATTCTTAAGATATGCTATATTTATGGGATAAAGTGCTCAATATCAGAGATAGAACGTGTGTAAATATAAAAGTGAACATAGAAGTCAACACTTAGAGGCGACAGTCTGTTTCATACTAGATGCAATCGTCAGGCCACGATATCTATTACTGAATATTACAGTAAATGTGACACAAGGCCGAAAAAGGGGGTGAGAAATCTGTCTTAATTTATAACTCATCTAACCACAACCACTGACCCAATCGTACAAAACAATAATCCTAGCACCAAAACAACACATTCATACTTACCTTTCTTAGTACATCCACCAAAATATCTCATTGTCTCAATGAAAGTCCTAAATAGTTCCCATATGTACAAATCGTTGTCTGAGAGGGGAGAGGGGAATAAAAACAACAAGCTAAAAACATCCCAATGATATATATACAATATGGTTATAAACTATTTACAAGGAAATAAACAAAATCATGTTAGTAATACCCCCCCCAACAAACCTTAAATGTGAAATGTGAAATCGATGCGGGACTTTAAGAATATAGCTTTCATCCATGCCATTCATCCATCCCAAGCACTCGCACAGACATGCACTCATTCTGACACAACAACAAATACGAAACAACACGCACGCGAAACGAAAGGCGGCCCGCATCCACCAGATAACTGAAATCACTGACCACCTAACGAGGGAGGGGGTGGGTGGCTAAACTAAAGGAAGAAAAGGGGGCAGAAATAAAAGGGGCCAATGAGCAAACACACCCTAGCTAAGTTTACTGAAAAGAAGAAAAAATTAAACGTCAAAAGACAAAACCTACACTAACCTAATCTCGGGATGGGTTGCCTATGTTCAACCCAGGAAAACAATATCAAAATGCTACTCAAGTTCAGCCCCTTTTACTCGGCACATACGCGCAAGATTCGCCCACCTTTTTTCAATTTCTGATGAGGTGAGCCACCGCCTTTCCGTCCTAATCTTGACTTTAAGCTGATTCTTAAAGAACAAGATCAGTTGGGAAGAAGTAAACTTCTCACCCTCATAGAATTCCTTCTGACGCGTCGTCCAAATCACGACTCTCATAACACCTATTAAGCAACAGAACACATAATGTTCAGCCTTCGTCATTTGCGGCACCACATTGCTACAAACAGAACTGGCCTCAAGGACAAATAACTTTTCCCGCAGCATGCGAACTATGAGGCCTTCAACAAACTTGCACAACGGCACTAGCATCCTGCAATGAAAGAAGGCGTAACCAGTGGTCTCAACTTCCCCAGTACAGCGATGGCAGTTTAGATATTTCTCCAAGCCTGCTGAACAAAGTCTCTTGGCGACCAAGAGGGCCCCACGAATCACCAGCCAGGTGAGTGATGTCTCATTATTATTGAGGCATTTCAACCCAGGCGCCCAAGGCCATATCGAGCGAGACTCCTACCTCGTAAGACCGAGCTCGTCAATCAGATCATCCTGAACGCCTCCTCCGACTAACACGATACAATGCCCTACGAGACAACGCCTGGACGTTGGAGAGGCCACCCGACTCCCGTAAGAGGAGTTTCAGAGCACTACAACATTCGTGCTTGGGGTGTACGACCGGCCTCCTCCCGGCACGAGTGCACACTTCTCAGGGATGCGAAATGTTTACGGATGTCTTCCTTCTGGAAGACGCCATCCTCATCCGATCCGATCCGCGACACAGTCGGTCTAGAAAATTGATACGAAGCATATATTGACAAATCTCAATGCTAGGCATACCCAGACCGCCCCCAGAGGGATGAAGACAACAAATCTCGCGAGATACCATAGGGACCTTGTCTCTCCACAAGAAAGAGAACCAGAGCTTTACTAATAATATAAGTATGGTATACGGAAGTGGAAGTACAGAGAGTCGCTAAAGGAGAATCCGGTAGATGTGTGAAACACATATTTCCACCCTCCCCTTCAAGGAAAGACTCCTCCGAGACCAAAGATTAACCGCTATATCGGCCTCCCCTTGTACCTCCGACCAATTCATTTCCAACTGGAGATCAGGACCGAACCAGACGCCGAGTATCTTGATCGGCCGATCCGTCCTGAGGAAAGGTCCGGGAAGAGAAACTCCCTTCCACGCACCCAACCGCAAGCCAACATACTTATCGCGGTTGATCTTGGCTCCTGTCACCATCTCATACCCACTGATCTCTTTGACACAAGAACCGAAACGTCGTCAGCATAGGCAGAATACTTGTCTGAGGTGGTAGTCCCAAGCAGGGAAATTCCGCGCAGGACCGGATTCGCCTTTAAAATTGCGAAGGAATAGTTCCAACGCAAGAACGTAAAGCAAAGGCGAAAGCGAACAACCTTGATGAATGGAGCGAGACAATATGAAAGGCTTCGATCTTACCCCATTCACCTCCACGAGCGCACCGGGGGTCGCATACAAAAGGACAGCCTCCAGAAACCGATGGTCAACCCTATCGAAGGCCTTGGACTGATCTAAATTGATCAGCGCGGCTTCACTGTCGACTTGTTCTAAGATCAAGCGTACCATATGAAGGTTATCCTGAATAGTCCTGCCCGTCACAGCACATGTCTGTTCGGAGCCAATCAGAAGAGACAGGACAAGCTGCAAACGGTTGGCTAAGATCTTCGGCAAAATCTTTAACTCTGTGTTTAACATAGTCAAAGGGCGAAAGTTATTTAACCCATTCTCACCGTTCTTGTCCTTACACAGCAGCTTGATCACACCCCTGGTGAAGCGTTGGGGTATAGACCTCTGCTTCATCCAGTTATTGAAGATCAGTTCCAGCAAAGGAACAAAAACGGGCGACTGCCTCAAATAAACTTCGTAGGGAAGATCATCTAGTCCCAGAGATTTATCCAGACCAACCTGTTTTAGCGCTTCCCAGTGATGGGACCCTCGAACCTAGCCGCTTCAGCTGCCTCGAGGCAGGGAAAGTCGGCCAAATAGGCGTCGAACCAAGCAGAGCTCAGACCGGGCTCCCTGGTGAAAAGATCCTGAAAGTAATCCCGAAAAACCTCACATATGCCCGCGTTTGTAATCACGGTCCGATTATCCGGCAATGTGACGCACGTGATATGTCACCGAGCTGCGCTCCGATTTTCCTCTGCACGTAATTCAGCGGCCATATTCGTCGCCTCAGAGGGCATTCTTTTTAATCTAGCCCTAACTACCAGAGCTTGATCCTTCTTAATAAGCAAGGAGGACAACTCTGCCTCAGCTAAGGCTATTTCCCCACGGGATTTCATTGCCCGATGAACTTTTTGTTCTAAAGCCGTTTGCGCCGCTAATCTATTTAGATTGAGTTGACGATTTTAAATTATCTCACTAGGCGTTCCCAACAACCATCCTCGTCAATTCCTTCTGAATCATTAGTATTAGCTGGTCTCGGAAATCCTGCTCACCAAATAGTGAACAGTTTAATTTCCAGTACCCAGCCAACCTAACCTTAGGCTTATCTAAGTTAACACGGACCCGGACAAGCCTATAATCCGTATAAACTATATAGTGGAAGCTTGGGCACCCTAAGAGGTCTACATCGACTCTCCTAACTAAGACTAGGTCGAGGTAGCTCGCAAGCGTCCCAGGAGCCGAGTTGCCACTATTTGTCCAAGTCCATGATACCTCCCGAGGGTGTTCATTCCGGAACTTATCGACAAGATGAAACTTATCGATAATGTCCCGAAATGGTTTCACGTTCCGGTTGTTAGTACCCGGATTTTGCCCTATACGATCTATAAGGACGGCATTCCCCCACGCTAAAACTACCCGACGAGATGTCGTCAAGTACGGCCCGATCTGCCGAAACAAAGCAGGTCGCTGGGAATGGTTATTGGGCGAATAAACCCCAATGAGTGGTAGAGCCTTATCCTTTATGATAACATCCAGCACGCAAAGCCTTCCGGCCGGATCTACAAAAACAAGAGTACATGCAGCCTTCAAAGACTTGCTCACTAGCCAAGCGACACCCCTCGAACGACCATCAAAACATGCTCAGTAAAGGGAGAACCCCTTAGACAGCAAGTCCTCACGGTCATGATGCCATAATGAAAACAGATTAAGGCTGTACTACTGGTTTAAACATGGTCTGGTTAAGGATACCAACAGCCTCACCCATACACCCATGGCCCATCTCAGTCTTGATGGAGCCGTTTTGGGAGATTCCGCCGATATACCAGGGGAAAGTCAGTTTTAGGGCTCTATAGAGGGAGGGGTGAACTAAATCTGAGACCCCCCCCCACACAAAATTGTTTTAATGATTTCAGCTGTTGATTTTCTACAATGGCAATGGGCAAGGCCATCTTGTAGGACATGATGGCCTCGTCCAACATCGCCCAAATTTGTTTGGCTCCAGGGCTGATTCTAATGACTGTGAGAACCCTTTGGGCCAGAGGGAAATTTTGTGGTACCTCCACATCCAGGTCAGCAAATTGCTTTATTGATAGGAGGTAGCTTAAGTCCTTTATACGGTTGCCATAATCCCTGGCCCTTTCAGCCTGAGCTGGGGAGATGCGGCAAATATCCTCTCCCAAATTGTAAATTTGCTTTTTTGACTTTTCTTCTTTTAGCTCCCGAGTAGGGCTTCTGTTGCGTTTGGCAGAGGGTGGTGGCATTTCTGCCTTTGTCACGCGGGAAGGACTGAGAGTATGCACAGGGGTGTGGGAGAGTCTTTTTTTATGGGGGAAGGACTAGAGGTGTGGAGAGTGGTATAGAAAGATCTGTGTCTATAAGGGCTGGGATCTGTACTGAGGGGAATAGATTTGAATGGAGATGTCAGGGGGGAAGGTCGTTTTTTAGGTGAAGGGGTGGGTCGAGCAGAGGACGTTGAAGGAATAGGGTCTAGTTGCTTTTTTGGTAATCTAATTTCTTCTTAAGTTCTTTGATTTTTTTCTGTTTTCTCAAAACTGGGGTCAAATTTCCCTTGCTTTTCCTTTAACGTCAGTTGAGAGGTCGGGGCATCGCTCTTAATGTTGCCAGAGGGAGTGGGGCTGTAAGTGCCTTTGGTCCTTGGGGCTTCAGGCGACTTACCATCAACTAACCATTCACACTTTCCATTCTCCGCAACTGCACTAACAGCTGGCGAAGGCTCTTTGGGGAATGTGGTCTTTTGGCCAATCGGAGAGTTATCCCTACCGGTCCCAGAAGCTGTCATGCCCGTTACAGGCGAGGCGGTAGGTAAAGACGCGGTCAGAGGGAGATTTTGGTCAACAGAAGATTGAATTCCAGAGGCCTTCCTCTCTGTGCAGGAAGAGGTGAGGTGACCAGTCGCTCCACACTTCCAGCATACTGGTTTACGACTGGTCACAATGACCTGTAACTTCAATCTCCCTACTTCCAGATGGAGCGGAAGGCGGCTTGATCTAGTCGTATCTCAAAACTCCACCCCCAGCTCAAGCTATCGCAGGAAGCGCTCAGTATTTCGCCGAACTGAGATATGTACGCCGCGTGATGTTCCCCGATAACCTGAGGAGGATCCTCATATATTGTGATTGGTCCTTCTTCGGTCTTCGTATTCTGTCCGGAGGATAAGATCTTTTGTGATCAGGTCTTGGCGTAGGTAACAATACGTTCCACATGAAAAAGCCGGCTCCTTTAACAACTCTTGGCTTGAACCCTAAGGATTTCAGTGATTTTATCACTGTGTCTTTCGTCGAGCGACAAATTTTATGCGTACGCTTGTCCACGACGAAAACTGACACTATTCGTTCCTAAGTCCGCAACATTAATTATATACTTAGTGGGGGGGGGACTTCAAATAAGAGGGCGATTCCGAATTTTCCATCAACTTATCACTATTTGAAGCACTATTGGCCTCCATACTATTTTCTTTATAGCCATTATTGGCCGCCATAATTCTAGAGCTATTGTCATTATTAGCTTTTCTTTGCTTGGAGGAAAAAACAGTTATCATTACCTTCCCAGACCAAAATAAATTATTAAATAAATGATCGGAGCTCATGTCAAAATGCAAACACGAAAACAAATTTTTACTACGTTACTTAAAAATCGAAAACTGAAAAAATAAAATAAAATAAAACAAAAATAAAAAATGACAATAAAAGAAGCAAAATAAATTAACCCAAAGAAATGACCAAATCCCACCCGTTAGAATAGACGAAAGAGAATAAATAAATAAAAAATAAAAAGCAAAATCAATGAACCCAAATAAATAAAGTAAATAATAAAAAAATTAACAAAGCATTATGACCAAAATATTAGTTAGACTATAAAAATCAAAGCAAAAATCGGACGAAAAAGATAGCTATAACTGTTATATAACGATAAAAGAAAAAAAAATACTACGTTACTTAAAAATCGAAAACCGAAAAGAAAAAATATAGAGTATAACAAAGAATAACAAGTTAATAAATTGATCTAAATTTATCCACATAAATAAACTAACAAACCGATCCCGATAAACTAATCGTTAGAAAAAAAAACAAATAAAGATAATCAATCTAAATAAATACATGAAGTAATAAACAAATTAAAAACTGTTTCCGCCAAAATAATAGTCAAAATAAACTACAACAATCAACCCCAAAATTGAATAAATAGCTTTAATTATCTTCCCAAACTAAAACAAAACTATTAAATAAGGTATATAAACAAATTTTTACTACGTTAATCATAAAAACACCAATTAAAATAGAATAAAAAAATAAAAATAAAAAAAACAAATAAGTTAAGAAATAAAAATAAAAATAAAAAATAAAAATAAATGAAAACAAGCAATTAATTTAGCATAAATACATAAATAAACAAATAAACGACTTCCGGTAATATAACCGCCAAAATAGAATACCAACAATGCACCACTGACCCGTATATATAAATAGCCGAGAAGAATAACAGCACTCGTGGCCTGACGATTGCATCGAGCATGAAACAGACTGTCGCCTCTAAGTATTGACTTTTATGTTCACTTTTTGAAAAATTAAAAATAAGTGATAGAGTAGTCAAACTGGCCGAAAAGGAGTGCTACATCACCCTTAAGGACCACAAGCACGGTTTTGAGGAAGACCCCACTACCAGAATGATAAACCCTACTAGACCCGACATAGGAAAGATAAGCAAAAAAATCCTGGAAAGGATCACTAGCCAAATTAAAAATCAACTTGGATTAACACTCTGGATTAACACCAAAGAAGTCATAAACTGGTTTACCAACATCGAAAATAAGCCCGAATGCACCCTAATCCAGTTCGATATTGTCGATTAATACCAGTCAATAACAAAAGACCTCTTCAAAAACTGCCCTGGAGTTTGCTACAGTATATTCAGACTTAACTGAAGAAGAAACAAACATTATTCTCAGTGCAAAGAAATCTGTCCTCATCCATAATGGGGACCAGTGGATAAAAAACACCAATGACAACTTTGACATTACCATGGGATCTCTAGACTCTGCAGAATCTTCGGACCTTGTCTGTCTATTTATACTGTACAATCTAACCGCCCACCGTGGACTGTACGTTGGGGACATCGGGCTGTACAGAGATGACGTGCTCATGGTAGTGAGGAGCTCCACAAGCTTTAAAACAGGGAAAATTAGAAAGATAATTTACAATGAATTCGGTAAACTAAATTTAAAAACAATAGTCAACACTAAATTAAAAAAATGTAAACTTCCTAGACGTAACCCTAGACTTAACTAACAACGTTCACCTACCTTACAGAAAACCTAACACTAATCCCTTGTATGTACATCCTAAGTCAAACCACCCTCCATCTATAATTAAGCATATACCCACATCAATACAGAAAAGAATAAGTATGAACTCAGCAAATAAGGAAATATTCCAACAGCACAGTAGTTTTTACAACACAACCCTGAAAAACAGCGGATACAAAAACTTTGACATAACCTATAGAAACGTTAGTACCAATAATAAGAGAAACAGGAAAAGAAAGATCATCTGGTATACCCCACCGTACAACCAAATGGTCAGCACCAAACTAGGCCATAAGTTCCTAGCTTTAATTGAAAAGCACTTTCCCACTAATAGCAAACTTAGCAACATTTTTAACAAAAACACATTGAAACTGAGTTACAGCTGCACTGAAAATATAGAAAGAATCATAAAAAGACACAATAAGAAAATCCTAGAAAAACACGCATACCAAAACAGTAATAAAACACATAAACTAAAACTAGATAAAAATAACTAAAAATTATGCGATTGTAGAAACCCTAAAAACTGCCCGTTGGAAAATAAATGCCTCACAAAATCCGTGGTATACCAATGCACTATCTCATCCATTGAGAGCCCTAACACTGATAGGATATACATAGGATCAACAAAGAATAATTTTAAAATTAGATGGAGGCAACACAAGAGCTCCTTCAACAATATTCAAAATAGAAATCAGACATCTCTATCCCAATATTTCTGGCATCTAAAGGAAACGAATAAAACACCAAAAGTAAAATGGAAAATAGTAAATAAAACAAGAACCTGTAGAACCTGGGATGACCCATGCCTTTTATGCTTACAGGAAAAACTACACATCATTAAATTCCTAAATAATGAAAAAATATTAAACCATAGGCAGGAGTTAACGGTTTTTTGCCGACATCAACAGACCTTCGCATTAGATAATTAGCATAAAAAAAAAATAGCTAAGTAAAATTCTAAAAAGCTTAGCCAAACCTTTAAATAGGAAAAACCCTTTTTGTCGTCGTCAAAAAACTAAAAACAAATTGAAATTCAAGGCAAAGCGATCTGTATATAAAACACACACTTAAATAAACAAATAAATAAATAGATAATCAGATAGACAATAATAAAAGACAATTCTCCAGACACATAACGATTGTAGGCGCGCCATAAAAATATCCTTCACTGGGAACCAACTAAAGGATGACCGTAAACATTAGCCTTGAAATAGATACCCTACCCAACCTTAGCAAAACCTCTCAGAGGATGATGAATCTATTGATAAGAATTAACTCCCTGACCACTTAAAGAAGGAAAATAGTCTAGCCACTCCCACAATAACAAATTCTGTAACGGACCGTGCCTAAAAATACACGTAAACCGAGAGATAGCTTATTCCTAAAATTTCGCTTGAAGATGAAACGGGACTAAACACCACAATCCAACTTAATTTTATTAATTATTTGGATGATTTCGGCTCTCGTTTTTGAAACATGAGAACTCTTATGTAGCGAAGGAATCATATTTTTAAACAAAAAATATTATTATAATTATATATATATATATATATATATATATATATATATATATATATATATATATATATTTGAAACGGTACAGAAGCGTATTAAGGCATTAAAAACAAGAAATTTTATATTATGGATCATGATAGATTTAAAATAAAACAAACACCAGTCGACCGGTTTCGTCCCCTCTCATCAGAACTGTTAACGGGGAAATTATGAGGAAAAGAAAAAGAAGTCTGTTATGCATGACATGAATGATTGGACAGGAAGAAATAAATTATTATAAAAGTTATACCAACCAAGATGCTAGAAACGCAGCACAGCAAGTCCAAGCAAACAATCTCTTTGTTTACAAAGAGTAGGTTGCCTGAACCTGATGTAAAGCGTCTCTAACACCTTAAGATGGAATAGCTTGGCGAACTGGCCAAAACAGAAAACCAGTTCACACTGAAATTAAACGCACAAGTAGGATTCTTTATAAAGTGATCCGCAATCGAAGACCCATACGTGTTACGAATGGTATCACCCAAAGAAAATTTTTTATTCAGTATTATAGCAGATACGTGTTGTTTAATTCTAACGTCCAACCGCTGTGTCGTTCTACCTATGTAGTCGCATCCACAACTACATTTGAAATGATAAATAACAGAGTTAATATGTGATGCCACAGATGGATTTATGTGTTCATTTGACATCTGCAGCCTCTTCACGTGTGTGCCTTTATCGGAGACTATTGATATTTGCAGCGATATGTTATATCGTAGTAATTTGACTCCTCCTAATATACCTGAAGAAGTGTTCGTTGAACTCATGAAATTTGCCACCATGTTCGTCGATTTTAGTTTCGACAATATCATGTATCGTCAGATCGATGGTGTAGCGATGGGTTCCCCCTTGGGTCCCGTGTTGGCTAATATCTTTGTGGGTTTTTATGAAGAAAGCCTTATGTTAAGTTCTGCCCGACCCAAGGTTTACTTTCGGTATGTGGATGACACTTTTTGTGTGTTCAGCCACGAATCGGAAGTGGATCAATTTTTTGTGTTCATCCTGCCCTTAAATTCACAGTAGATAAGGAGTTCAATGGTTCATTGCCCTTCTTAGATGTTCTTGTTCAAAGAACTCCTTCCTCGTTTATCACATCAGTTTACAGGAAGTCTACATTTACTGGATTATATACTCGATGGGACTCCTTTTGTCCTAAACGACAAAAGATTAATTTGATTAGGACCCTGACACATAGGGCCCTAATGATTTGTTCGGATGACACTTTGAAACATGAAATCAGTTGTTTAACTGAGATTTTTGTGAACAATGGTTATCCGTTGAACATTGTTCACTCAGTTATTCGAGATGAAACTGCCAGGTTTAACAAAATTAAACCTGCTTCAGTCGGTAAATGTTCGGTCTATCTTCGTTTGTCGTGGTTGGGTAGCATTAGTGAATCCTTCGCCAAGGGTATTTCATGGAGTTCACATCAATGTTATTTTGCAGCCAATGTTCGTGTTGTCTTTCAAACTAAGTCCGTACTTTCATCTATGTGTAAAGACGTTCTACCCCCCGGCCATATTAACTCTGTTATTTATCATTTCAAATGTAGTTGTGGATGCGACTACATAGGTAGAACGACACAGCGGTTGGACGTTAGAATTAAACAACACGTATCTGCTATAATACTGAATAAAAAATTTTCTTTGGGTGATACCATTCGTAACACGTATGGGTCGTCGATTGCGGATCACTTTATAAAGAATCCTACTTGTGCGTTGAATTTCAGTGTGAACTGGTTTTCTGTTTTGGCCAGTTCGCACTCGCTATTCCATCTTAAGGTGTTAGAGACGCTTTACATCAGGTTCAGGCAACCTACTCTTTGTAAACAAAGAGATTGTTTGCTTGGACTTGCTGTGCTGCGTTTCTAGCATCTTGGTTGGTATAACTTTTATAATAATTTATTTTTTCCTGTCCAATCATTCATGTCATGCATAACAGACTTCTTTTTCTTTTCCTCATAATTTCTCCGTTAACAGTTCTGATGAGAGGGGACGAAACCGGTCGACTGGTGTTTGTTTTATTTTAAATCTATCATGGTCCATAATATAAAATTTCTTGTTTTTAATGCCTAATATATATATATATATATATATATATATATATATATATATATATATATATATATATATATATATATATATATATATATATATATATATCGTGCAGAGCAAAACATCAAAAAGAAAAAAATTAACGTCAAATTTGACAAATGACATAATTTGATCAGATATTCATCATTTTTTCTTGCTATCGAGTTTGCCCACCACAAGATATCATTGTAAGACTTACATAGGCTTTAAAAATACCGAACACACTTTTGCAACCTATGCTACAAAGGTGCCAGATATAAGCCACATTTTGTTGTCATTAGGTTTATTTTTCTGATTGTTCGCATCTCTTTTCAGCCCATCAATTAATATGCATTTTTTTTCTACAATAGTGAAATGAATTTTCAGTGCTTAATGCAATTTTGTTGGTTGATTGGTGCTATCTATCTATCTATCTATCTATCTATCTATCTATGCATACACCCAAATATTTTCATGCGTTAAAAACACAGTGATTTAAAATTGATACTTGTAACGTGTATCTCACCATTTTCTCTATCATGAACGTCTGCCTCTAAGCAATTGTCTAATACGGCGTTGAAGACAAGAAGCAAACACTTCATTTTTAGTTGAAGATAATTGTTACTCTTGACAGCGAAAGAAGCGGTGATATGAGAAACTAATTGATTTTGGTCATGAAGAAATACTGATAACATCCAGTGTTCTTACTCAACTTTCAAGAGATTAAAAAAATGTCTTCTACCTGACTTACGTTGTTAAGGAATGTCGTATAAGAAGGACTCCAGTGTTATGAAGCCTGAAACTTGTTGATACTAACACAAGACCTTAAAACTCAGTCATGTGATGTCATTGAACTACAAAGTTTCCTTTGAAAACTAAGCAAATTATAAAGAGCGGATATGATTGTTGTGACCAAGTAAATGGTTAAAGATATAACAAAACAAGTGTTGCAGATATATCATATATTAAAGAGTAAGCACAACAGAAGAGTATTACACGACTATTGAGTGTGTGTCGGTTGACCCAGCGTTCAATCTATTCAACTGTTATATTTACCAGCCTCCCCACGAGGTAGAATGCCGAGTTTAATGTGGGGCAATCCGAGCCCGTAGGCTCGGCCAAAAATTCCCCATAGACCGGGGCCGGGTATCTGTTTCCCGAGACGTAACTGAAACGTGACATAGCCTCGTTTGGAGATCCTCTCTGCCCGAAGGCATAGAGTTTGACCAGCAGATATCTATTCGACTGTTAATATTTAACAGGCCCCTCGACGGGGGATGTATGTGGTACAAGGCCGAGTTTACAGTGGGTACTCAGAGCCCGTAGGCTCGGCCAAAAATATTCCCGTAGAATCCGCATAAACGGGTTCAGGGGGCCTGTCTACCTCCCTGGATGAATCTTTGCCCTTCGGCAAAGCCACGTCCGAGTTACTCTCTGCCGAAGCAGAGAGTTTGACAGTTGAACAATCTATTCGACTGTTAATATTTAACAGCCCACCCCCACGAGGGTGTATGTGGCACAAAGTCGGTTTATTGTGGGTACTCCGAGCCCGTAGGCTCGGCCCAAAATATTCCCTTTGAACCCGCCACAACGGGTTCAGGGACTGTCTATCTCCCCGGACGAAACTTTGCCCTGCGGCAAAGCCTCGTCCGAGTTCCTTTCTGCTCGAGGCAGAGAGTTCGACAGATGAACAGTCTATCACTGTTTTCTCCAAGGCCTTCTCGCCTACTAATTCTATCGTAGGCGGAAGAGTCCAATATAGACTCTTTAGTGGAAGGACACCACAACAATGATAGACACCCGACAAAGGCCGAAAAATGTGTCGGTTGAAAGAACAATAAGAATAGAATATTGGCTTTTTGCTCTCGCTTGGTAGGATTATTGAATGATGGACTGATTATCTACGCCAGGTTATTTTTCTAACCTTCGTTGATTATTTGAAGTGGAGATACTTTTTTAATAGAGGACGAAAAGTGTGATACTGAAATCCGCATTTGGATAGCCAAAGGTGCCTTTCAAAAGCTAAGCAGAATATCAAGAAACAGGAAAACTTCGCTCGAAACAAAGAAAAGAGTACTGAACTGTTACGTGATATCTGTCCTCCTGCCTGGCAGTGAATACTGGACAATCTCTTCAGTGATGAAGAAGAAGCAACAGAAATGTGGATCTACAGAAGGATACTGAAGAAACCATGGACCGAATATCTGTGCAACGACGTTTTAGAGAAAATGGAAACTAAAACAAATCTTATACTTAACACAAGGACAGCTGAAATTTCAAGAACACAATGACAGGAAAGAGGGCTCGGAAAATATAATATAATATCCACAGGGCAGATTGAAGGCAAGAGGTAGAGAGGAAAACATACATAGTGAGCTTGTGCAAATGGATGGCAGAACATTGTTCAAGAGAAATAACAGAAATATACAATTTATTAAGAGCTACAAAAAACCGGGTATTGTGGAGAGCCATGATCGCCTACGTCCTGAGGGGACGGCACATGATGAAGAAGATATTCCTCGGTAGCTTAGCGAGCTGAGCACGTCAAGACAACTCTGGATTTGTTTTTGCATGAGCCTTCTCGCGGGACTCTGGGAATAAGACTTTATGGTGGTATTGACATTTGCCTATGTCGGTATGTGGGCGGGAGTAGCCTTTAGTAAACCACAATCTGAGTACTAGGAGAGAAGGGATCATATCTTGCCTAAGGGCATCCATAAAACTGTCTCATATAGAATCTGAACTGAGTACACCGATTCCGTTTGAAAATATGGATTACTTCCGACAAAGTGATTAACTAGGGGAATATTTATAAATTCAACGTTTCGGAATCTATTTAGCTTCATCAGAATTTTTTTAAGTGGAATAATTACAGTTATATTTTAAAATTCACTAAATTAACTGCGTTGACAAAGAATAAAACTATGCTGAAAATAAATACTTGTTGGATAAAATAAACGGTTTATTCATCATTAGACTACGAATTAATAGACACAGGTATATCTCACCCTTCGTCGTTAAATGGTTCCAAAGCTCATGAATTGGGTCCAAAAATGATTTAAGTCAAAATACAACACTATACACAGCAAATAAGCACTTCCCATTGCTTATTATAGTATTCTGAATAAAATAATTAATTTCCTCCTTATCTTCCAGCGATATAGACTTACGCTTAGCATTGGAAACAATGGACAAAAATGTATTCTAAATCACAATTGTTTAATTGAAATAACGTCAACGACAGAGCACAGATGTTAAAAAGTCTGAAGTCAAAATCGGTGTTGGAGCGGAAAACAGCGCACGAGTGCCGACTCTCGGCAGGAATTTGATATAAGAACACCTGTTGAACATATATATTATGCTATTTTTTGTTTTTGATGATTTTAGGGTATATATATATATATATATATATAATTATTTTAAAATTTATTTAAATATGATTTTATATGTGTTTATTAATATTTTAGTGTTTTGACATTTTTAATATTTTTAAACTCGAGTAAAGTGCCCTAAGACGAGTTATATTTCTCTATATAATATTTAAGAAAAACCGACGTATCTTCGAAAATGACTTAACTTGAAACGACTTAAGTCGAGGTATCACTGTATATCAGCGATAAAGCTTGTGGTTAAATATTTACTGAGATTGCCTTAATTGTTGGGAGTTTGGCGGATATTACTAGTCAGAGTGGCATTGATGGACCGAGTTCAAATTTCGGACGAATTTGTTCTGTTCATTTTGGACTGACAGGAATCCGCTTCTTCTCTCCTCCTCTCTATTTATGAAATTGCAGGGTAGACTGGAATCTGTAGCCTTGGATGGTAACCAGTCTAAAAGAAGGAAAACTCTGAAATCAAAACGGTGGAAAAGGTAACGAGAAACGAATCTACTGTCCAACAACATGACGTTTCACAGATAATAAAGAAAAGGAATGTGTGGAGAGCCATATATTGCTGGAAAGAAAACTGTACTGAACAAAATCTTAGTATGCATTCTGAGGTTTGCACCTCAAAATGTTCAAGGACATTTAAACTGGAAAATAAAGACATTAATCATGTAAATCTTAATATATAAATATTAATCAGGTGAACCTTAATTGATAATTAAGTACAAACAATTTATGATTGAGGAAACGGAAACAATTTTATCAAATCATGAAAACAATAAATAAAAAAAATCACCATTTAGGAAAAGAAACAAATATGGGGCCCATTGCGTGTGAAAAATGCCACCACTAGGTCTGTTTTCAAGGATTACTTGAAAATCCACAAATGGGATTGGTTGAAATGAATGGCAAGAGGACGTTCACCGCGATGATATTGATTCAGAATAGGATTTTATTCGCGTGACTTATAGATTTTGATAAAATTTCGGACACACACACATTTATTTTACGAAGGGTGCTGAAAAACTTTTGTTTTGCGTAGGCAGCCCTTCACAAAAATATGTTTTGTCATTTGGTTAGATTTACATATATGGAAGAAAATGATATATCAACTCTTATGTACCAGAACAATTTTAAGATAATTAGGAAGAGATAAAAGAAATACAGTTTCACCCTCCTCCTTCTTACGCATATGCAGTTACATCAACGTAAACATCCCTTCAATCTAATGGTGTCCTAACAGACAAAACGAGTCACACGTAAAATCTTTCCCAGTATGTCATTTATTTTTACGAAATAGTCTAGGGAAAGGTAAAACGCCTTCCCCACATTGAATAGCCAGAGAAACTGATCTATCTCGCCTTGGTTGATAGCCAGTGTAGGAGAAAGATAACTCTGAAATCAAACCTAAAGAGGGTTATTACGAAGCTTCGTGTCACAATGTCCACTATTTCTCTGCTATTATTTCTTCCGAAAGGTGTGACTGGTTCTATAAAAACCCTTACCCTAGGAATCAAACCATATGTGTATTCTATTCTAATAGTTTTTATTTTCGCGTTTCTTAAAATTTCTTCCTAATCGTTCACTTTGGGGAATCAAATATCTTCATGTATATTTTTAGAAAATATATTGTGATAGAAAACTTCATAAAATAAACGTTTGTTTGAACATAATAAAAAAAATAAGCATTTTCAGACAGTTTTATTTATTGCCTCCTTAATGGGCAGAACACCGACTCCTCATCATCTCCTCCTGTTCGTTAGAATATTAATATTCCTTTCGACTGAATTCATCGAAGATTTTTCTACGTAAGGAATCGGAAAGACAATCCGTCTTTTATAACAGAGTTTGGTCTTCCATAGATATAATTATACACACAAAACATCCTTTACAAATAGTAAATATACCAACAGAACAATACTTTATAAACATATATGGGAAATTAAAAACCAAAACAAAATTACACCAAA
>OZ010597.1:3583217-3595717 GCA_963932145.1 Acanthosepion lycidas
TCTCTTTCACATCAACTACGATCTTCAGAAATTTAAATGAAACATCAATCGTCGTTATTTGTCTGCTTAAATCCTGTTCTTTTATTGTGCCTCTCTCCTCGATCACATTTTCTCAGGTTCTTTCATTCTTAGCAACAACTTGCATCTTAGTGGCTTTACCGCCTTACTTGGATTGAAATGATATTAAAAAGTAAATCATTTTATCGTACTTTATCAAATACATTTGTGCAGTTTATGAAACATGGATATAGATTTCCTTCATTTTTTAGGTATATTTTTACATTATATAGGCGACGCAAATTAAGAAAATATTTTTGAAGGCATAAAAATCCGTTCAAAATGGTTAAATGTCTTCAACAGTTTATAGAATTTCAGGATAATCATCAAGTCTTTCGAATTACAAAAGAGAAACTGACAAACATTCAATTACATTTTAAATATTTACATTCATATATGAATTGCTTTGTTCATGATTTCAAGATGGTTTAATGGCTTTCATCGCGTAAGATCAGTTAATGTGACGCATATTTCAAATCAACTTATTAATTTATAATATTATTTCATCTTTTTGTTTTGTAAACAATTTTATTTACTTCTGCGAGATGATTAGATGTCATGTTTGGTAGATTGAGGCCCCAGGCAGTAAAATGGGAGATGTATAGATATAATAAATTCAAATGCAAATTTGAGCGGTGAAAGGTGAAAGGATTAACTCTTGATAGATGATTGGATTCTATTTATCAAAAAGTGAATGAAAAAAGCATAGTGGTTAATGTATTGCGAAAACATCTGTTGCAAATAAGCAAATGTCTAGAGAGGAAACGATATACTATTTACACCAAAACTACAGTGTCTCACAAATTTCGAAACACATTTAATTTTCCGAATTTCTACGGAAATATTTACGCTATTCATGTGAGGATACCTTACCAAATATGAATTACATCATACTACATTTACATTTTTACGATCTCGCAACAGTTTTATGGTTTTTACCGGATTTTCCATTTGCCATTATTAAAGAGGTTACTGAAACTTTTGTTATTGAATGTTGAACAATCACCTCACAAACGAAGAAAAAACTTGAGGCAACAGAAATGGGGTTCTACAGAAGGATGATGAGAATATCATAAAATAAACAATGTGAGCAACGAGAACGTTTTAAGGAAAATGGAAACAAAATGCACGCCATTATATAGAATCAGAAAGAGATAGTTGACGTTTCTAGGACACCTAATGAGGAAGGGGTGCTTGGAGAATTTGACACTTACAGGACATATTGATGGTAAAAGTGACAAAGGGAAAAAGAGAGTAAGCGCCATCACAAGTTTGTGTAAATGGATGGCAGTGCACAGATTGGTGGAAGAGTGAAAAGACAAATCCTTCTAAGAGATATAAAGGATAGGAAGTGGAGGAGAGCCACGGTCATTAGAATAATAATAAGAAGTAGAAGAAGAATATGCGTCAAGTATAACGATACAAATGTCTTGGAAAAAAATGAAAAAATATTGTCCTTGTAATGACGACAGTTTTAAAGACTGCACTAATGTTAAACGTAGAGGTTCCATGTTCTAAAAGTTGTTGATATCTTAATTTTGAACGTGGTTATATTTTATCATATAAAACAGACTGCGTAGTTTCCAAAGCCATCTTCATGGGAATCGGGGGTAGATAATTCTTATCCAAAATCAATCTACCTCTGTGGAGTAATTAAATGGTTCTGTTTGAAATTCCAAAAAATATTAAATGCTTGTACGTCGACCAAAAGGTGAATATGATAATAGAAATGAATACAACTTGGAGTCCGAACAATGGAAATAGTGTAAATAGTTTAATAAATCAGTTGTCATACATTTTAAAGACGCGTCTCATTATTTTACTGTTGAAATTGTTAGATGGAAGCGTAAATTCTAAGTTTCTTTTCTCGCACTTATCTCTTTCACGTCATCTACGATCTCATAAATTTAAATGCAAATCAATCGTTGTTATTTGTCTGCTTAAATCATGTTCTTTTATCGTGCCTCTCTTCTCGATCACATTTTCTCAGGTTCTTTCATTCTTAGCAACCACTTGCGTCTTAGTGGCTTTACCGCCTTGCTTGGACTGAAATGATTTTAAAAAGTAAGTCTTTGTTTCGTACCTTACCAAATACTTTTGTGCAGTCTATATGGGTTTAGGTTTTTCTGCATTTTTGGTAATATTATATAAGGGACACAAGAAAATACTTTTGAAAGCTCAAAAATCCGTTCAAAATGGTTAAATATCTTTAAGAGTATATAGAAATTCATGATAATAATCTATTCTTTGGAATTTCATGCATTTAAATGATATAACATTCCTAAAACAGAAATTATCAAATATGCAATCCTAGCTCACCAACTATTTTTCTATTCTAGAATCTCAGAAATAGATTGTTTTGCAAAGTTATGGAGATAATTTTTTTGCAACCCACCAGGAGCATATTTGCAATCCGCAGCAGCAATCTTTTTCCCTTTATTTGTGTGGCGAACATTAGTTTTCAAACCCCTGGTTTATATAGACTTATAAAAAGGAAAACTGTATTTATTTATACAGAATTCTTCGTGAGTGTAATCTACAAATGTCTCCTTGAACTGTTTACCTGGTTTCTGATGTTTTCCTATCTGACGGAGGAGTGTCCAGACACTGAAAAGAAAAAAAATACAAGTATCTACACAATGGACGATTTTTAAGTGGTTAGCCTTGGGGAAGATTTTAGAAAAGAAACGATAGCTACCGTTGACTGGATCGCCGATAAAAACAACGCGAAATATGGTTGAATAGTTCAGTGAGAAAACAAACAGAAAATGAAAACTAGATAAAATTTGTACAAGTTTAAACGTAAGATTAACGGAACGTCTACATATTGGCATTTTGAAATACAAGAGGAATTAATTTTCCAAAAATAGTTGCAAACAGGTAGACTACTGGCAAATGATTGGAGCAAACAATTTCTACTAACACACGTACTATAGACCATTCTATTTTGTTGTATAACATGATATTTCATCTTTTAATAAGAGACAATGTTTGGTACAGACAAAATATTGACCGTAAAGAGGTTTCTGTACCTGGTTAATTTCATTTGCCTTTGCTTGCTTTTAAAGTTTTTTTTTCCAGCTGACGCAGGTGTATTGTGCTTTAATTATATTTCTTTATCTACTTGAAACTCTATTATAAACTTATTTTCTTTCTTTATTACAGATTCAAATTTCTAACTTCTTTCATATTCTTTCACACATATCATCATCCAGTCTTTTGTAGTTTCCTTTGATGGCCGATTGTTGTAGTTTTGAAAGACACTTCTAGTTGAACTAATCCTCTGCCTGCTTCGGATCTGGGCACAATCAACATCAGACTTGGGATGATGCGTGCGAGGGCAAGGGAGCTTTTTTCGTTTTGGCGTCCATTCGCTTAATGTTCAGTTTAGGATGTTGATACTTACTGGCTTATATTCTTTTTTTTTTAAATTCAAATCGGTTATTAATACCAGACGCACACATCTGTAGTATGTTTTCTTACTTTCTCTTTCATTTGGGTATACTAACCCATAGGTATTTATAGGCTTCTTTTTCTTTCAGTTCCCTAGTCTCTGTGACAAACTCTGGATTTATTTAGTGTATTTCTGTAATTCTCCCTTTCTTGAGTTTTACTTTTGCACATTCATCTAATACGTAATCCCTGTCGTCACTAAAACATTTTAGAGATTAACTAATTTCTTGTTTACTTTGCATCCATAGCTCTAAGGATTCAAGTGTGTGGCACCACTATCAAAGACTTTATGGTAAACTATCCATGCTGTGCTGAGAATTCTCTTTTTCCTGCAATTTTCCAGTATCATTTTGTTTATTAATTGTTGATCTTTGCAACCATATCAACCTCTCCGGCATTCTTTCTGCTCCAAGGGGCGTATGTTATTTTCATTGTGAAAAAAGTAAGTGCAGTACGTCAGGACAGACGATCAATTTATGTGTGGTGGACAGACATGTTATTGGTCTATAATTTTTCAGATCATCTCTTTCACCTGTTTTTGGTAGGAGATATGTAATACTTTTAGTATTCTAATCTGGGATTATTAATTAACATTGATAAAGTTTACGCAAGGGTTTTATGGATTGGTGACGGATGTCATAGCTAAAGATTTGGTACTTTGTCATTTGCTGTAGATTTCCATTTTGGAGATTTCGTTAGACGTTGTTTAACATTATTCTTGTTTATATTTTACCCATTCTTGTATCGGTTTGTCGCCGATTCTTTCTTTCTTTCTTCTCGTTGGATCCATCTATTATTTGTAGTATTATTATTGTGTTTTGGCTTTGCGTAATACGAGTTACACCGATGTCTCAGAGACTTGAAGAGATGTGGTGCCATGGAATAAAGAAATGTAATTATGGTCACTGCACAGAGTAAAATCTACGCAAGATGTACCCATCAGTGAATTTTTGCAATATTTTAGGCATGCCAGTAATTTGGTCCACATATTTGTTTTCTCCTTTGGATATCACTCCCAAAGTCTCAATAACGACAGCTAATTCTATGGTTTTCACATGAGACATTCCACTGATTTCTATTGTGAGGATCTTTTATTTACTTGAACGTTTCAAATAAGCATTGTTGTCAACTGGAGTTGCTACATTTTATTATTATTATTATTATTATTATTATTATTATTACTTTTGCATCTGTCTTCGACACGACCACTTTAAATAATAATTAGTCGCCTTTGCTACTGATCACTATTAATAATTCTTTTAGGCAGACTTCTATGTATCTTCCGTATTTTTTGACTGGTATTTTCAAAAATACTTCAATACAGAATCGTTCCAAATTGTTCACATTTGATGGATTCCGTTTATAAATCACGATCACAACTCCCGTAACCGCTGCTGGGGTATCACACGTACTGCAGCTATTGCAGCAGTGGTGTGTCTTGAGCAAGATTGTTTGCCAACCAATGCTAAATTGTCCATTCTGATAATATTTTTCCATAACGGGAGAATGAAGAGATGGAGACACACGCTTTTCCCGAACCTCTATCATTTACACCACCCGCGCATCGACCCGGTTAGGGAGAGCAGTTTTGAATTCATGCCACAAATGTTCGATTAGATTTAAGTCATGTCTTTCAATTATTCTAACTTTATTCTTCTTTCAAGTTTAATTTTGAAAGTAATTTTCTGTTGGTGACATCTTGAAAGATGAATCGCTTTCTAAGTTTAAACCAGAAAGTAAAAGATTTTACCAAAGGATATTTGAGATATCTTAGAGAATCCATTTTCCCTTTAATCCTGGTGAATTTTATGTTACCCTACTACGAAAGCCACCCCATAAAATGATTCGCTACTATGCTTCCCTTCTTGAGGTGGGATATTTTACATGATGCGCTTTCATTTTTTTTTTCTTCAAACATAAAGCTATGGATTACGTCTTAAAATTTCAATCCGTGTCTAACCAAATAACTGTATGTCAGAAATCATTCGGCTAATCCAAAACTATTTAAGAAAATGCTAAACAATCCTTTTCATGTGTTTTCATCCGTAGAAACTTTTAATGTAACCCGACCGTGAAATTGCTGTCTGTTCGAAGTTCGACACATTCTTGAGATATGTTCATTTGTTCCAGCTCTCTTTAGATCCGTTTTGGATATTCTTGGCGCTCATTTTACGCTTGATTGAAACTTCCCTTGGGATTTTATTCATTCTTCGAGTTGAAATATTCCACAGGCAACACGATATTGGTAGAAAGGAATCCGTTTGAAAAACATTATTATAGCCTTCCCTGGATTGGAAATCCCCAATCAATGCCTCTTTCTGTTCTTTGGAGTGCTATTTGGTTTTTAAGATTTTAGAAATGTATTATTAGGTTGGTGCAAAAATAATGACGTAATAATGTCGTTTTTTGACGTTAAAAATACGTCAAAAAACGACATTATGACGTCATTATTTTTGCACCAACCTAATAATTTATAATTCATAAAATAAATTTATATCGGTCCTCTAGAATAATGCTGAGCACTGCAACATAGAAGAGAAATAAGAATGACTGTTGTCTTGGGTAATTAAACCTGGCGGAGCTCATCCCTCTACAGGTGAAACCATAGCCGATTGTCTCCAGCTTCTCGCCTTGGTCAAGCACGTGATCGTTGATTCCATAGTGGGGAAACGGTCTCTTTAGTTTAAGAAGCCCTTCACTCAGCAATGCCGCGTTATCACTGCACTGTCTCTATCCATAGCTATGGAGACCAATGTACCCCATGGCGATAGATGATCGTTAACGCTACAAGAAGCTTCATCCGCCCTTTGACAGGTTTTAATTCTGCTAGGTGCCTAGGCATATTCCTCTGCTAGGAGTCTAATCACCCTCCCCACCAGAAAAGCCTTGTGGAGTAACCGGTCCAGTCGCCTGTAACACAACCAATCCGTGCATGTGGCAGGTAGTACTGAGTTATATGATACAAGTAGCACACGTCGAGCGGCCTGACATAAGAAACGCTTTTATTAACACTGGGTAGTTAAATACCGTCAAACCAAGTGTTTCTTTCATCTTTAATGTTTCCAAATGTGATGCAAGCGATAAAGATATTAAAGATCTGTACAGAAACGGCCTTCTTATATTCATTGAAAACAGCGTACCATCTGAAACAAATATTAACGATTTTTATATTTACATTGTTCGGACTGTTGTCCCCATCTTTATTGTCATCTTCACGACGTTTCCGCTGTTGTATACCTGGCCTTCTTCAGGTAATTGGAATTTCGACCTGAACTCTTTATTTTTTCTAATGGACATGCCTCTTCCGGATGTCCCAATTATCTCCCTTTAACTCAACTTTCTAAGTTTTTGTTCACCCTTGCCGTATTGAACTACATGGGTCGATGTCACTGGATCCAACCAACGCTTTTATTCACTAGGCTATTTGTCCTTTTGAAAATGAATTTTTGGGACTTAAACTTAATGTCTGACAACCATTTTTACCAGAGCTCATATTGCAATTTTATTGATATTATTATTTTTCTCTAGCACACCGTATTACCGGTCCCCATATTGTATTCATTTCTATGTTTGACTGGCTTAGAGGATTTTTGTGGCCTAGCATATGTGCCGATTCCTTCAGCTTTCGTATTTTCCAATGATGTTCTCTGTCTATTATTTCAATTGCATCTCACAGGGTGCGGTGATCTCCCTTTTCCCTCCATATGTGATCAGCTACGCCTGATTTTATAATTTCTCCTCGTATTTCGGCTTTACGATCTAAATGTAATAATGTAAATAATTACAATACCTCATCTTAGAAATATAGACAAAATTTAATTAGCTAAAAATATTTAGTTAAAATTTATTTAACGAGATTTAATAAAATTTAAGGACACTAAATGATGCAAGTTTTACAAAATTTGAATATCCCGATGTTAAATTGAATCTCAACGATGGGGTAGTGGAACCATAGATGCCCAATTTGGAAAAGATCATTTAAAGGTATAATCAGAAAGTGCTGAGGGGTAAGCCCTCAAATAATATAAAAATGTGTAACTGTCGAAAAGTGATAATTGCCCCTTAAATGGATAGTGTTAACTGACAATGTTGTGTACTTAGCCGAACTGAATATAAAAAGCTTCTCTACGATGAATTACAATGAGTTGACTGAGAGAACGTTTCATTTAGATTTAAAAGATATTGGAATAACACTGTTCGGCCAAAATACATTTGGAAAATTAAAGATGAAAAACTTCTCAACCAAAAATAAAATGGAGTATAGTGTATTTTTCAGTGTACCAACGTCGCTATCGAGTGTGACACAAGGTCAGTTTAAAGTGGGTTTAACGACAATACCATGGAAAAATTGCCCAAGACCGAACGGATAAAATGAAGTAAGGAAGAGTAAGAATTACGTAGGTTGTGTGGGGATCCTGTAAATTATGACTGGAGGAGAAGTTGGCAATATGTTTACACACAAAAAAATATTTATCTATCTAATATGGAACACGGATGATGTTCACTTCCGGGTTAAAAAAAAGATCTCTCCATATTTAAGGCCTATATTTTGAGCTTAATAAGGCAAAGACTGAATCTGACCTTCAATTTGAGTGCGAAAGTTGAGTATCTCCGGTTTATTTCCTATTATTTATTCTGCACTATATGTGGACTTGTATGAAGGTCACTAGCAGGACTGAAGTGTCACATACAATACAAACATAAAAACTGAATGCGGTTGTCGGAATCCTCATAGATCGAAATCGATGGGAGAGTCCCTTATATATATATATATATATATATATATATATATATATATATATATATATATATAATGGACTCACACGTCGATTTCCATGTATGAGAATCCGACAACCTCATACATCTAAATCGATATATATATATATATATATATATATATATATATATATATATATATATATATATATAAATCCATTATATATATCTGCATACAAATCAACATATTGTTGTGCAACAGCGAGGATGTCGCGACAGAGCAACAGGAATATTTGCTGACGCTTTTCGCCATTGTCTTTCGGTTAATACAACTGATTTCATAATTTCTGATACAACTCTGGTACAAACATCTCCAGGTCTTCCTATTCAGGGCAATACTGACACCTGAGAATTTACTCTTTAGCTTGTCTTTATACCTGAGCCACTGCCGTCCAACACCCCTTTGTCTACTGTGAAGCTGGCTATACATGAGGACCTTAGGCATTCCGTCGTCACTCATCCTTGCAACATGACCAGCCCAACGAAGTTGTGACTGCACCAGGAAAGTCTCAATTTCACCAATGTTGCATTTTGTTAGAAGATCAGCATTAAACACTCTCTCGTCAAATGCATAGCCACAGATCGCGCGAAGAAATATTTTGTGGAATACTTCCAACTGATATATATATATATATGTGTGTGTGTATGTATATATGTGTGCGTGTGTGTGTATATATGTGTGTGTGTGTGTGTGTATAAAAAATTACTAGTAATTATTATGCGTAAAAATATATAATTGAACGATATCAAATTGAACAGATTATCTAATTAAGTGTTTAATATTTGACGAGATCAATAATTATTTAATTCTATCCGATAACTTTCAAAACTTATCGATGTCGACTCCGTGTTTCACAATTTTCTCAATCACTCATTGGAATTTTCGAAACAATACTGTGAATAAACAAGTGATGGATAGAGAACAGGTTAAAATACCAAACTAAAAATGTCCGATTGCTTTAATAGAGTGATACGTCTTCCTGATTTCTTTTGTTTTCATGGAGAACTTCCCACAAAATACAAAGGTCTTTCTCTTTGGACAATGGAAAGATTAATATTTTCGAATTTCGTCTGAACTTTTGGCATTAAACAACATTCTCTTACTTCACGATTGCCTCTCTTAAATTTTTTGTTGTTGTTTGCTATCAGACATGCTAATGTTTTGATCAGCCGTCAAGAATTTCACACAATAGCCCCAAGCAACGCAACTCCATTATTTGATTTCTCTTCTCTTTTTCTTCATAGATAAATTCTTCCGTTTAGGGAGGGAATTTTTGTTCAGGGCGAATTGAGATAAATACATGGCAATTATTTCGACGCTGACGGGTACAGGAGATCCACGAACTGAATTCTCCCGGAGGACAAGTTGATGGTCCAATGTCGTTAAATAGAAAATTTTTCACCTATTTCAGTTTAATGAATGAACATTATTATAATGCGTGGGTACATTCATATATAAAACCCGGATGTATAAATGTTTTTGGAGGTGAAAGAGGAAGGAAGAAACGAAGGAAGGATGAAAAGAAGTAAGGGCCGAAAGGAGGAATGATTAAAAGAAGGCTGAAAGGGAGGATGGGTGGAAGGAATGAATGGCGGGGGAGTAAGGAAGGAAGAATGAGTGGAAGGAGAGAAGAAAAGAAGGAAGGAAAGAACAAATGGAAGAACGGAAGGAAGGGATAACTGAAAGAAAGAAAAAGGCAAAGACGGAAGGAAGGAAGGACGGAAAGAAACATAGAAGGAAGAATGGAAAAACAAAGGAATGAATGACGGGTGTAAGGAAAGAAGAAAGAACAGAGGAATGAAAGGAAGGAGAGACGGATGGAAGGAATAAAGAAAAGATGGAAAAAAGGAAGGAAGGAGGGAAAAAGAGAAGGACGACTGGAAGGACGACTGGAATGAATGAAAGACGTGCAAGTAAAGAAGGAAGGAAGGATGTGCGGAAAGAGAGAATGAAGGGTAGAAGGAAGAACAGAAAAAGCAAAGGAAAGAAAGGAAGAAAGAAAGAAAGAAAGAAGAAAAGAAAGAAGTATGAAAAGACGAAGGAGAAACGGAAGGAATTGATGACGGAAGGAAGATGTGGTACAAGTTAGATGTGGAATATGTAACTTGTTAGAAGGGACATGTATTCTACTTTCTCAGCAAATTCCCCCCACATTCAAATTAATAAAAATATAGTCGAAATAAAGGTAAAAAAAAGATCAGAAAATAATTTTCCTCTAGTAACCTTCGGTGACCTCGAATACTGAATTCGATCTTATTTACCCTAAAATTTTTCAGGACTAAAAGCATTATTTGTATTTCATTGAAAACTCATAATCCCACACCATTTTACTTTTTTTTTGGCCAGAACCAAAGCACATATATTAGGTTGGTGCAAAAATAATGTTTTCTCACATATGTTACTATTTGAGAAAACGACATTATTTTTGCACCAACCTAATAGCTTAAAAAAAAAAAAAAACAAGTAGAAGATTGTAAAATGACAAAATTAGATCAATGGGATATCTTATTTGAAATTGTTCGTGACACAGAAACAGAATCTCCTACCCGATATTAATAAGAAGTTTTGATGAAAGGTTTTCGGTTCGATCGACTTGCCAAAATCTGATCAAATGATCAGACACGACTTTTTTGTAATTAGCTTCTTTTCCGGCCGAGATATTTTCGAAATCTCCTTCGTAAACACACACAAATAAAATGCGCGCGCACACACACACACACACACACACACACACACACACATATATATATATATATATATATATATATATATATATATATATATAATTGCAAAGAAATACCGTAATCGACCGTTTTCCAAAACACAATCTTGTTTTTATATATAGATAGATTAATGGGCGTGGCAAGAATGAATGTTTGTTTCTTACTTCAATACAATCTTCAGACTAACATACTGAGCGCCCTTCCTCTCTTTCTTCTGAATTAGTGCAATGGCTAGCAAGCTTGTCTCGCCTTATCAATTATTACTGAGTAGCGAGTTCGATTCTCACTAGGTGCTACATACTTTCGGCCTTGTACCACATGTAACTTTCAATTATATATATATATGTGTGTGTGTGTGTGTGTGTGTGTGTGTAAATATAAAAGTGAAAATTGAAGTCAACACTTAGAGGTGACAGTTGGCCTAACGATTGCATCTAGCATGGAACAGCCTGTCGCCTCTAAGTGTTGACTTCAATGTTCACTTTTATATTTATATACGCTCTATCTCTGATATTGAGCACTTTATCCCATAAATATAGCACACATTAAGAGTATATTTCTTCATATATATATATATATATATATAGAGAGAGAGAGAGAGAGAGAGAGACAGACAGACAGACAGAGAGACAGAGAGAGTCATTAACTAGAGTTTAAGATCTTTAAGCGGTAACAAGGTTTTTTGTATGACCTTCTAATTGTATCAGCCATTATTCACATATGATTTATTGTAAAAGAAGTTTTACCATTGTCAAATTAGCAGCCATTGTCATCGTATTTGTGTAAAGAATTAGGCAAAAAATCCGCACTTCCGCCTACAAAAACAACCAAAATTTCGGTTCTATGTGATGAAGGCTATTCTGTACGTAAAATTAGTGTAAGAATGGCTTTTAGCCAAACAGCTGTACACAATGCTATTATAAATGACCAAAATTTAAGGACATTTAACGGTAAGATAAGAGTAAAGGAAGATGGCCATTTGATGAAGTTCATTACTAAACGATTTATTTTCCAATGGGCAGTCTTCTGAGTTTCTACAATCACATATTTTTTCACTATTTTTGTCTAATTTAAGTGTAGGGTTTTTATTAATACTATTCTGGCATGGGGGGTTATTCAGGATTTTATTATTGTGTTTTTTATTATACTTTCTAGATTTTCAGTGTAACTGTAACTTAATCTTAGGGTGTTTTTATTAAATATTTTACTAAGTCTACTATTAGTAGGAAAGTGTTTTTCAATTAAAGCTAGGAATTTCTGTCCTAGCTTAATAACCATTTGGTTGAACGGAGGCGTCTATGTTTAATTATGGATGGAGGGTAATTTTTATAACGCACCCCTAAAAAATAGTGTATACAAAAATGCTAACATTAATTATAGAAGCAATTGCACTAACCAGAAGAAAAACAGGAAAAGAAAAATCATTTGGTATACTATTATACATTTGTTATATTATGCCGCGTAAAATCTGTGGTATACCAATGTATTAG
>OZ010597.1:3598217-3650717 GCA_963932145.1 Acanthosepion lycidas
TAACTTGGAGCATGTGCATGTAAATTTTGGTGCAAATCCGTCGAAAATTGCGGCCGTGCATTCGTTACACACACGCACACACACACACACATACACACACACACACATCCTGCTTTATATATACATATATATATATATATATATATATATATATATATATATCAGGTTGGTGCAAAAATAATGTCGTTTTCTCACATAGTAACATATGTGAGAAAACGACATTATTTTTGCACCAACCTAATATGTATGCATATATGTATATATATATATATATATATATATATATATATGTATAGATAGATAGATAGATAGATACATAGATATAGATATATAATAGAATTATTTTTTCAAACTTGGGGTGAGTTCCTCGCACCAAAATAAGGACAAGGACAAATATCTATATAAGCAGATGTCTGAAAATCCTTCGTTTTGAGTTAAGTTTAAACAAAATTTACTGTAGATGACGCTGTGTTGCCATGTAGACTAGGTTATATTTGTAATTCGTGTACATTTCTGGCTAGTCTGTCTTCAACGTTTAACGTGGGTAGTAGCGGATTAACTGGCCCAATACAAGGTAGACACCAGCGTCATTTTACGATTAATGTGTGGGCTAGAATTCTAGGTAACTGTCTGGTAGGTTCTCACACCACGTCTTACAGGAACTGTCTGCAGGGATTTTATTTCGAACATACTTTCAAACCTGCTAGAGGATGTACCCTTGCTAGTACTAAGATTCATGTGGTTCATGTATGATGGGCCTCCAGCCCATTTTAGTTACATTGTTCGCGATTGTTTCTACTATGAAAGATGGATAGGTAGGGGGAGAGCGGTTTCATGGCCTACACGTTCTCCCGACATCAGTCCTTTAGATCTTTATCTGTGGGGCCACCTAAAACAATTGGCTTATGCAGGAGATATTATTAATGCAGAGACGCTTCATCACCGTGTCATGGGGAGAGGGTCTGCGAAACCATTCGACACCTTGTGCAACTATTTGAAACAGTCCGCTAGTCAAGGATCTGACGGATGCATGCGTGTGTCGAAGAAAGTGGAGGACATTTTGAAAATTTGTTGCTGTGATATGGTATAGTGATGACCTTTTGGACATTTGTTTATAAGAACTTTTGTCCTTGTTTTGGTGTGAGGAACTCAACCCTAAAGTTTGTAAAAGTATTTTTGATACATCCTGTATATGGGAAGCAGCAATTCAAACCCGATTGATAACCAGCAAAAGTTCATGTTTGATAGAAATTTAAACATGAATTGGCGAATATATTATAAAAACTTTTGGCTTTTCTAAGCCACTGTTAAAGAGTTTCTATGTTTCTTTTTTTCGGCTTTTATATACACATAAAAATTCAAAACAGATCAATCGCAAGTTGAGAGACACAGAGAGAGAAAGAGAAATAGAGAGAGAGAGAGAGAGAGGTGCCGGGGTAACTAAAACACTAAATAAATACGTTTGCCCTTAATGAAATCCAATCCTAGCAGCGGTATAATGACCTCTTTCCAAAATAGGAAGGTCGGAGGTCTTCCGCTTGCCACTGATTTTCCTTTATTTACTTTTGTATCAAATATGCTGGCTTCATAAAAGTCAATATGTCAGCAAAAATGGCGTCAACATTAATAAAGAATTGTTCCTGCCTTTAGACAATTCTTTTATATTAGAAATGAATATAATGTTAATGTTAATGTGAATAGAGTTGTTCGAAGCAGGAAAACATCTTCATAATATCTATTTAGAGATTTTTTTTTTGTTTTGATTGTTACGATGCCATCGGACGAATATTCATTACACATTTTATGGTAATATTTAAAAGCGTCTGTCTACTTATTCCATCTGATATTCCTTTCTTTTCTTTACCATTCTACCTTGCCTCTTATCATCATAATCGTCATCACCTTCTTCGCCTTAACTCTTCTTCTTTGACTTAACACTTCTTCGCCTTAACTTTTCTTCTTTACCCTGGCACTTCTTCATCGCCTTAACTTTTCTTCTTTGGCCTGAGACTTTTTCTTCGCCTTAACGTTTCTTCTTTGCCCTGAGACATCTTCGCCTTAACTTTTCTTCTTTGGCCTGAGACTTCTTCTTCGCCTTAATTTTTTTTCTTTGCCTGACACTTCTTCTTCGCCTTAACTTTTCTTCTTCCTCTTGACACTTCTTTTCACCTTAACTTTTCTTCTTTGCCCTGACACTTCTTCTTCACCTTAACTCTTCTTCGCCTTAACACTACTTCTTCGACTTAACACTACTTCTTCGCCTTAACACTTCTTCTTTGCCTTAACGCTTCTTTTTCTTCCCCATAACTCTTCTTTTTCGCCTTAACTCTTTTTCTTCGCCATCTTTTACTTTTTCGCCTTTTCCTCGCTCTCTTTTTTATTAACTTTTCTTCTTTTTGACACTGCTTCTTCTTCTTCTTCTTGGGATGAGTGGGTAGAATAGTGGAAACCGAAATGAGTTAAAGTCGGGTTCGAATTCCAGTCGAGTTTGTTTCATTCACTTAAGGTCACGAGACATGGGACATTGTGGAGAGACAGGAACATTCTGAATGGACACATCACATAGAAGAAGAATGGGACACAGAGAGGTAGGGAGGGGACGGAAGTTGTATCCGCTTCATTTTTGTCCCTGTTTTTTTTTTTTTTTTTCTTACCTATCATCTCACTGTTTTTCATATTTTGCTTTTTTTCTTTCTTCATAATCTACATTTTTTCTTTGTTTTTTTTCCCCAAATTTTCTCTCCAACATCCTAATGGCGTGTGTGTCATCAAAATAGTTTCTTTCTCTTTGTCATCTTTTCTCACTTCACTTTTTGCGTCGTTCCAGAGTACGAATTCAGACCCAATAGAAATCGGACAAGCAGTATTTAAAACATAATAAGTTTAAATATCTACCTATTTAGATTAAATAAAAGGTTCTGTCCGGAATCCCTTGAAAGTTACTCGGATTGACAGGAATCGGAAGAAGGATGGAGAACACAACTACCGAAACGTTGTGATAATAATACTATTGATACTCGAAACAGTTCCGTATATCGATTGGAGACTAATATTAAAAATCATGCGTTCATGCAAATGCATTTTTCCCGAAAACAATTCAAAGTACAAAGAATCAAGACGTTATAACACAAAATATAATAATGATGGCGACCAGAGATATATTTTGATAGACAAAAGGATTATCAACAATGGGCACTTATTCACATTGATCGAACTGTTGTTATCATCTTTAATGTCATATTCGCAATGGGGATAGATTATTCTAATTCTACGTGCCACGCCTTTGGATATCTTAGTTTTACTTAATTCCCTTTGATAACTCTGCAAGATTTTGTTCTCTCTCTTTCTCACAAATCTTTGGGTCAAGTCACTTTTGAATCACTCAACCAACGTTTTTATCCAGTGTGGGGACAAAGTAAATTTTTAAGATCTGTCTATATTCTGAGATGAGGCATTCGGACTATATTTATCACAACGTTCGGTTGGAATGTCGAACTGAATCCTTTATTTTGCTCGCTGGGGTAGACTGTTCTAGTCTCACGCGTCTAATGGATGTCAGTTATTTTAATTCGCCTTTCCAAGTTCTCCACCGCCTCAAGCAGGTATTGAACTCATATTCTTTGGGTTCTGTCACTGGATCTAACTAACGCCTTTATCCATTGTGCCATGTGTCCTTGAGTCATCTGTGTATGAATTTCTGAGACTTATAAACCTAATGTCTTCAGCAATCATTTTTACCAGTGCTCATATTGCAATTTTTGCTGTTATCATTGATTTTTTTTACCAGAGCTCATATTGCAATTTTCTTTCTTATTATTGCTTTTCCCTGTCACCCTTATTACTGGTTCCCATATTGTATTCATTTCTAGGCTTAGGAGATTTTTGTAGCCTAGCGTATGCGCTGATTCCTTAAGTTTTTGTATTTTCCAGTGATGTTCATTGTCTGTTATTTCAGCTTTATCCCACAGAGCGCGGTTATCACTCTTTACCATTCATATATGGTCAGATTTTACCATGTCTGATTTTTCTATTTCCGCTCGTGATACAGCCTTACGGTGTTCCAGCATTCTTTCTTCGAAATTTCAACGTATATCACTTGGAGAAGGCCGGATCGTTTAACAGCCGAAAGGTCATGAATATGGCAATAAAGACGAGTAAAACATTCCGAACAATGTAAATAGTGTAAATAGTCACAATACCTCATCTCATAAAATCCTGGAGAAGACCGGGGTGTACAACGGCCGAAACGTCGTGAATATGATGATAAAGGTGAGGTCAACACTCTGAACAATGTAAATATTGTAACTAGTTTCAATACATCATATCTTAAATAGAGACATGTCCTGAAGAAGGCCAAAGAGTATAACGGCCGAAACGTCAGGAATATGGCAATACAGATGAGGTCAACAGTCCGAACAATGTAAATAGTGACAATAGTTTCAATATATCATATCGGAAATATAGACAGGTCCCGAAGAGGGCAAATTGTACAATGGTCGAAACGTCATCAATATGGCAATAAAGTAGAGTAAAACAGTCCGAACAATGTAAATAGCGTAAATAGCCACAATACCTCATTTCATAAGATCCTGAAGAAGGATTGAGCATACAACGGCCGAAACGTCGTGAATATGACAATAAAGAGCAGGATAACAGTCCGAGCAGTGTAAATAGTGTAAATAGTCACAATATCTCAACTCATAAGATCCTGAAGAAGGATTGAGCATACAACGGCCGAAACGCCAGGTAATGTAAGACGCCTGATCAAAAAAAAAAAAGTCTTTTTCTTTTAGGTATTTGGGGTTTTCATTTCATGTTCCACTAAATCTAAAAATAAAAAAAAAAAAATTTTATAGTCCCAGGATTTTCACCTGTGGCCTGTTATTAAAAGATGTATCCACTTTGAAAATTAAAAGTGGATATTTGTCGCTTCAAACGATTAATATCTGCTAAGTAACGAAAAATGGCATTAATCCAGATTAGCACTTGTGGAAAAGTGGTTTTGTAGGAAGTGTCTTTCTGAGTAATAAATGCCTTGTCGTTTTCTGAACTTACGGCAAACCGAGGAATATGATATATATATATATATATATATATATATATATATATATATATATATATATATATATATATATATATATATATATATATATAAAAGAGAACATAAAAGTCAACGCTTGAGGTGACAGTCTGTTTCATGTTAGACGCAATCGTCAGACCACGAGTGGTGTTATTTTTCTCGGCTATTTATATATACGGGTCAGTAGTGC
This sequence comes from Acanthosepion lycidas, assembly GCA_963932145.1. Taxonomy (NCBI): domain Eukaryota; kingdom Metazoa; phylum Mollusca; class Cephalopoda; order Sepiida; family Sepiidae; genus Acanthosepion; species Acanthosepion lycidas. Next base: position 3,603,488 of record OZ010597.1, read on the forward strand.
ATTGTAGGTAGTACATACACCCGTATATATAAATTGCTGAGAAATACCTACACCCGTATATATAAATAACCGAGAAAATAACAGCACTTGTGGCCTGACGATTGAGTCTAGCGTGAAACAGACTATCGCCTCTAAGTGTTGACTTCTATTTTCACTTTTATATTTACACACGCCCTATCTCTGATATTGAGCACTCTATCCCATAAATATAGCACCTCTTAAGACTATATTTCTTCATTATATATATATATATATATATATATATATATAGAGAGAGAGAGAGAGAGAGAGAGAGAGAGAGATATCAGAGCTCGAGACTTCTCTTCTTCCGCAACAATACTGCCGGTTTCAGGCTTTTTTCGTTTTTATACCAAAACTTAGGAGAAAACAATGCATTGTCAGGCTTGTAGGCTCACCAGCTTCAGACCCGCCTCCAAGTAGTTCGAGTTGTCTAATTACTGACCTGCACGGTAAGGTTTGCCATTTTCGCTAACTTACCCATTCTGTAACAGGATTTTTTTTCTTCATTTTTTTCATTTCACCTACCCATTATTAATCTATAATGTTGTCAGCTCGACAATCCCTGCTGTAGATACTTACTCAGGCACATTTATGTCTGTTCAACACCCACAGGCCCAACTCTGTCGATAAGATCTGACTTCCATTTTCTGAGAGAGCGCATCTCATCTTTCTTGAACCATCAGTTGAAACAAGGCCAGTACGCACAAATCCTCGGTCACAATGACTGGCGACTATCATGCTAGCACAATTACTTTCGAGGTGTGCTTGTCGAACTCTGTGTAGAGAGGAACCCAGACGAGGCTATGCCAAAGGGCAGCGTATCATCTGGGGTCGCAGATAGCTACCCGAACCTGTTTTTACGGGGTCCATGGGGATATTTTTGACCGAGCCTACGGACTCGGATACCACACAATAAACTCGGCATTGTGCCACATCCGACCGCGTGGGATGGTTGGTGAATATCATATGCTAGTACATCCATCAATGGATTTCAAGCAGTTTTCTTTACACAATTTTACTTACAAGGCTTGGGTCAACCTTTGGTATGGTTTGGGGCAATAGGATCATCTCCCCAGGTCGATATTATCAAGTTAACTCCTTGATAAATTACCCATAGTGAAATTTGAATGGTAATATGCTAACCACTTGGTCGTGCAATTAATATTAGAATGCCATTACAACATAATTTATTGTTTGATTCGATTTCTAAGGCTTACCAAACTTTTTCAGGTTATTTAAATCCAGAAAAAAATTTAGATTGTAAGAATTTCTTTTCTTTTAAGATAATAATGATTAATTGATATAAGTCTTATTAATTAACCCATAGCTAGGGGAGAAGAGGTGGATTCATATTTAATCAGAATTTGATAAACAAACAAGAAAATATAACGTGTATATCGAGTAGGAGATGAATTCTATATTAAATCCAATATACTGCTATGCATTTAGATTCCAGAAAATGTAAATAAATCTGAGACATGCTTGTTTAAATAATCAGTGTTTGATTGAATTTTTAGGGCCTCTCAAACCTTTTCAGGTTAATTAAAGCCAGAAAATATTTTTAAATTTTGAGATTTTTTAATATAATAATGATTTACTCATACAAGTCAAATTAATCCATAGCTGAGGAGAAAAGAGGTGGATTCATACCTTTTCCAAGGGTATTGGCGCTGAAGTGAATATAACGAACCAAATTGGAATTAGAACTCGGCCCTCCGCTTAACAATTCCATCATCCATTACGCCAGTCGCACATCCAACATTATAGCACAAGATATAACCAAGCGGTCATTCATCTAGGTACTGACCAGACTCAACGTTGCTTAACTTCTATGATCGTACAGAAGATATTTCAACGTGATATGGCTGTAAGCAACAGCAAGTAAGGAGATAAGAAAATTGAATAGGCCGTAGTAAGAGTAATTTCACCCAATACTGTAAGATGCTACTAAGCTAAAACAGTATCTGTCTATATTTCTGAGATGAGGTATTATGTACATTATTTACATTATTCGGACTATTGTCCTCATCTTTGTCGCCATATTTATGACTTAATCGGGTATTGAACTCACAACTCTTTGGGTCCTGTCACTGAATCTAATCAACACCTTTATCCACTGTTTTGTGTCCTCAAGGACGGCATTAGATCCAGTGACAAGAGTGTGAGTTCAATACCCGGTTAAGGCGATGGAGAACTTTCAGAGGGGAATTAACAGGAGATAACTGATATCTGACATCCATTAAAACATGGCACATGGAACTAGAACAGTCTACCCCAGTGAGCGAAATAAAGTGTTCAGTTCGACATTCCAACCACCTGAAGAAGGCCGGAGCGTACAACGGCCGAAACGTTGTAATAAATATGGCGACAAAGATGAGGACAATAATCCGAATAATGTAAATGATGTAAGCCAAAACATTAAGCTAAAATCTCGAGCCATGTTCTTAAATAGTCTCATCAGATCGAGACCTCCATAAGGATAACACGTATGGCGTTAAACCCGTCCAGAAATTTGCCAGTTCTATACAAACGCCTGTTCAGATAGATGGTTAAAGATGGCCTCGAGCGAGTAAAGCGTGCAGGTCTCAACAAGGATCAACCTTCTTTGAATATCGTCGACTGCAGCTATAGAATCACAAAGAACTCTACCAGATAACAGAAACTACATCTCTTGAGGACTTTCAACCGTAGCAACAACTAAAATGGATTGCATATATTACTAGAAAAATTACATAAATAATCAAGATGTTGATGTTCCACACAACCTGAAACAAAAGGCAAGGAAGGAAACTCCATCACTGCTGGAAAGAACAATAAAAAGCTACTGGGCAGCAAAACGAATCAATCAAATACTTATTAACGACATAGACATGTCTTAGATTTATTTACATTCTCTGGGATATAAATGAAAAATTTAATAAGAGGATTTTATAAATTTCAACTTATGGTAGCACTGACTGTTCGTTCAATGAGTGCTGAATGCTTTCTTATAAGGAAACGGCTATCATTACTTTTACCAGATAATCATATCTTCCTTATAAATTAGTATTAAAGAGTTCGTCTTGCCACACAGGTGAGAGACAGTGGGCACTGTTGGTCGACTGATCGTCTGATTAAGTCAGCAGCCATCATTAACCCTTTGAGCCTCTGAACACCGCTTTATCTGTAGTAGAGAAAAATGACTTAATTCCAAGCCCACTGTTCAGCTACCGGCTGAATGGTGAATAAACAGTTATAACTATTTATAACTTTTTTATTATATCTACCGTGAGATATTACATACCAATTGTTTGCGAATTTTGACCCAGGAGCTTAGTCAGAAGGATTAAAATTGTTCAAGAACGCAGGGCTGAAAGGGTTAAGAAGACTTACTAATGCATAATATGATACTCGTTCAATATTATTATTATTATATTTTTGAAAAAGTCCCAGGCTGGAAATATTAGGACCAGATAGACAACCAAAAGGCCAGTGATATTAAGTTATAAATTTTGCTCTTGACAATATTTCAGCTTGTTTTTTGAATGTGCAACTTTAATAAATATTGAACTATCGAACTTTAAAGTTATTTTCTGCTGTTAAAATAAACCGGACTAGACTTAATTCAAAATTTTGTTTAGGCTGAACTTACCAAATATACACGAATCCTTAACTTGTTACCACTTCTAGAAAACCCCGATGATGAAGAAAAGTTTAATGTTACCTGGTTTAGTGCTGACTGTAAACGCTGCACGTGGTACGCTTCCTTGATTCTCAACCTGTGTAGGTGGTGAAATGGATAGAGGTTTTGAATGAGAACTCGGAGAGCTGTGTTCGAATTCTATCCCTGTCCATTATATTGACTTATGCGCAAATGCACTTAGGGAAAATATGAATACATCTACACCCGCAACTATGGATTAAAAAGTAGAACTTGTATCTGAAAGAAAAGTATTATTATAAAAAAAAAAAGTTTTTGCAATATTCATTAGCGGAAAAAAACAATTATACTTATAACCTCAAAAGCAAGATTCGGCTTTAAACAGACTAGCAAGGGTTGATAAGCCATAAAAAAGAATTATTTTAATAACGAAAAATATGATTCGGCTTTAAATAACCTAGTAAGAGTTGACAAGCCGTAAAAAATTATTATTGCTATAACACCGCACCAAATATGATTCCGCTTAACATAACCTAGTATTGGTTGAGAGGCCATAAAAAGAATTATTCTTTTACAACCCCCGCAAAAATATGATTTGACTTTAAATAACCTAGTAAGGGTTGATAAGCCATAAAAATATTATTACTATAATCCCCCCCAAATATGATTCGACTTTAAATAATCAACAAAGAAGAATTGATGGGGATGTTCGTTGACTGATAATTGGATTAAGTAATCAACTGCGATTAAGGGTGGCGTCAATAGCAGTTCTGCCTTTGAATGCAGATTACAGACGTTGAATATTATATTTTCGCGGTCGCAAACTTCCCACCCAGTGTTACCAGTAAGCAGTAGTAAAGGAATCAATTAATTCTTGGTTCACAGTCGAGAGTTATTTTTGAAGATTTCTGAAACGTAGAAGTCAAAATTGTCTGTGGAAAGAATAGAAGTACGAAAGACACGTCTGGAATTGGTTTTTAGTGAAGATAACACTTACCGACGGAAGTTAATAAAGAGAAGGAAGAAAATGGTAAGCTCAATTCCATGTTCCTATGATTCGAAATAAATCTTGAGAAATAGTCCTAAAGAATAAAGTCGAAGTAATGATTACTGGTCTGGAAAATATGAGAAATAGTTCCAATTCTGCTTTGCATTCTTACTTTTGCCATATTTATTTTTACCCTTTCTATTCCATTAGTAAGTATGTTCTTTTATTGTGTCTATTTACAGAATACAGCACCTACTCTTATTATTTTGATGGATGGACTGGGCCTACTAACATTGTTTTGTTTTTTATCTTTGTCTTTCATTTTTAGTTTGTTTTCTGGTTTCATCCTCCCAACTCCCACCATCATTTAATAAATCATGAAATTTTCATTTAAAAGAAAATTTATGTACAATGAAATGAAATTTTCACATCATGGGAGTAGGTCCCCTGTGAATATGCGGTATTATAGTATATGCAGAATTGCGTGATGATAGATGAGTTGTCGTGAATGTGCAAATTGCAATGAATGAATGGGTCTTAATTAATCTGATTAACTAGGACTAGGATAGCTAATAAACACCAGCTTCTCCCCATTTCCCCTTGGGCCTTGTGCCACAATTTTGTATTTTTTACGAAATAAATAACCTTACTTTTACCATATTTATCTGCATAGACAGAATATGTGAGTATATGTTGTGTCCTTTTATGGCTTCTCATAACTTCCTGTCCCTCTCAGATTTAGCAAGGTTTCTTTTTTTCTTTATGATATCATTTCCTAATGTATGTTCTGGGATCCAAGTTCATTAGGCAGCTTCTTTTCAGCTCTTCCCCTAATCTCTCTTGAGTAAAAATAAATCCTCTAGGTTTCAAATATTCAACCCCTCTTTTCTCGGCATTTCAATTGTTTCTATCTGATTCTAAGCAGAATTCTTCTTTTTATTTCTATTTTCCTGGTTACTCAGTCCATGGGTATCCACAGCATCCATCAATGATCAGAGAGAGAGAGAGAGAGAGAGAGAGTGAGAGAGAGATAGAGAGAGAGAGGGGGAGACTTCCGTTGCCTACAATAAAGAAAGGGTGGCATGCAGACACCCATAAGACATATTCAAGGCAAGAGAAGCAGAGGGAAACAAATAACTTAATCACTGCTTAAAAGAAAGAAAGAAAGAAAGAAAGAAAGAAAAAAAGAAAAAGAAAGAAAGAAAGGAAAAAGAAAGAAAGAAAGAAAAAGAAAAAGAAAGAAAGAAAAGAGAAAGAAAGAAAAACAACGCATGATGGCAACAAGGTTAGTTACTTATAACAAAAACAGACAGGAAGTTGTGAAGAGCTATGACTGATTGTCCTGAAAGAAGATGCCATGTAAATGATATAGATTGCAATATATCTTTGTCGGGAGACTTGTTTGTAATGTAACCCAGTAACTAAAGACGATATAGAAATTGTCCAATAACTGATTTTTCCGACTGAAATTTCTTGAAAATATTCATTTATCTCTCTCTCTATGAAGGTAAGATTGCCGAATCTTTACAGCGACCAGGAAATCCAACAAAGCAAAATTTGATGAGATTCTTTGAGGAGAAAGAATTAGCCGAATCAGATGAAACCACTTCTGGTGAAAGAACAAAGAGTGAAGATTGAGGTGCTTTTCTTTGTTTTGTGAACTTTGATTTATTAAAGTGGGATTTGCAAGGTGAGTGGTGTAGGCATCTCCTCTAGAGTGGCACAAAGGGGCGTGAGGGGTCGTTGCCCAATGAGGTCAAGTACGAAAAGCAACGGATCAACCCACCAAACCGGGGGCACAACACACCAGCTGTAATGAAAAACCCGAATCAAAGAACCAACGCTTCCTATCACGATGGCACATAAACTCAGCTTACAAAGATACGTGTCGATATCAGACTTGGCTACTGCAATCACTAAATGTACATAAAAAAATTTCAATGCCACAGGTGGGATCTCTTTTACGTAGGGAATCGTATATCTGCACAAGTACTCGGTCGGCAGGAATGTTTCATCCAGAAAATCGTAGTCACAATTGTCCAACAAGGCCAATTGCAACAAGCAGACATCAATGATGACAACTTCTAAAAATATTGTCAGAATTTTTATACGATGGACAATCGTCTCCTTCTTTCCACCACTGAGGTAAGTCATAAAAGAGTCGATGAGGTTGATCGCACAAAATATTAGGATGGCATCCATGATGACTCGATTTGTCCAGTCGTCAAGTGTATAATTGTCTCACCTCCCCAAGTTGTTTTTTCTATAAAATATTTTAAGAGGGAAGGGAAATAGCAGCAATTTTTTTCTTGCTGCTTATTACTTTTTTTCACAAATCTCAATAAAAGGTTAATATGAAGTCTAGAATTTAAGTTTGTTTTTTTACATATAATTAATGACGTCATCTTATAGTGACGTCATCAAAGTTTTCAAAACGTATGGTTTAATCAATCAATGAATGAATTTGTTACACATGTGAAATCCTTAATGCATGGCATTATAATACACCCGTATCTATCTATCTATCTATCTATCTATCTATCTATCTATCTATCTATCTATCTACATACATACACACACACACACACATATATATATATATATATATATATATATATATATATATATATATATGAAGTGAACATAGAAGTCAACACTTAGAGGCGACAGTCTGTTTCATGCTATATGCAATCGTCAGGCCATGTGTGCTGTTATTTTTCTCGGCTATTTATATATACGGGTCAGTGGTGCATTGTGAGTAGTACATACACCCGTATATATAAATAACCGAGAAAAATAACAACACTCGATTGCATCTAGCATGAAACAGACTGTCAACATTTAGAGGTAACAGTCTGTTTCATTCTATGTTCACATTTATATTTACACACGCTCTATCTCTGATATTGATCACTTTATCCCATAAATATAGCTCACCTTAAGACTATATTTCTGCATATATATATATATATATATATATATATATATATATATATATATATATATATATATATATATAATACATTAAGAAATGGACAAAGTCCGACAATTTATTTATTAAAGACATTTTTATGTTTAACGTTCTTTTTATAGATACAAGTAATAAACAGTATTAAATAACATTCACCGGCCTGAATGTCCGAGAAATTTTCATAGAAGATATTCGTCCTTTGACAGGATTCGAGCCTGCCTCCTATACGGAACCTCTCAAGCCTGACGTGCCAAACCGCTGGGCCGCAAATATAAGCAGTAAATTCGACCTTGCCAACCGAACGATCCTTTCCGGCCGAGCGGTTAGGCACGTCAGGCTAAATGACGATTCTGTCCTGTCCTGCTTGGCATTTCCGCCGGAAGCTCCAATACGAACATTTCAGAGTGTTTGTGAAAACAGTGCAGTGAACTGGGAAAGAGTTGGATGCAACTAATGATGATCACGAAGATACGGAAAATACACTCTGAACGTTATGATGAGAAAAGTCTCCATAATTTATTGGTGAGGGTCCCGGTCTCAACGCAGAGACCTACATCAACTATCTTAAGGAAGTGGTGGTGCCCAGGGTCAAGAGGGTGGCTACTGGAAGACCCTATGTCTGACAAAAGGACTCTGCACATGCCACAAAAGTAGGAGGAATCATTTATGACTGTCAGACAATTTATGCGATCACATCAGCCATTAAAACTGGCCACCAAACTAACCAGACTGCAATCACTTTAATTATTATGTGTGGGGCGCAGTTGAGCGAGACCAAAAGAAAAACTCCTTGTATTACCAAAGATGAACAGAAGGCAGACATGCAGAAGTATTGAGGTCAAACACTTATACACACATTCATACTAATATATACACATACAAACATCACGCAAACCCCCAAAGAACTAAATGAGTACATACGCTTAACACACATATCCCATTCCCAGCAACCAATAAAACTGTCAAAATGACCAAGGAGGTAATTCTTAAAGTCAAGAATCTCCCATCCTTTATCTTAAAAACAACTTGAAAGAGGCCGTTTGAGCAACACAAGGTCTGACCTGAATTAATGATAAAAAACATGTGAAAACTACAGATAAAGTTCACATTTTTTTTCTCCTGATGATGGCTATGCTAGCTGAAACTAGTCAAGGAACCTAATTGAAATAATAAAACAAAAAAATATTAATATACAACCCAGTGTGTCTAAAAACTTTTATTTTTTAATATTCTTTATTGTTCAAAACACACGCACACACACACACATATATATATTGTTATTTCAAACGTTATTTTTAGTCGGTACACGTGTTTGAGTTGACATTAGCGAAGCAAGATCGATAAATCCAACAAAAGAATCTTCTGCCGACTAACACGAATTGATTGTATGTCTCATTTCCTATCAGGGAACGCTCCCCTATAGTGGAATCGTGTCGTTACCAATTTGGTCAAGGGAAACCAACTCGACAAGGCAAAAATGCACATCTCTTGCTCTTCGAATCTATATTTAATAAAACTTACCAATATTTTCACAATAGAATTGCTTCTGGCGAATAGCGGCTGAACTTTTCATTGTTAAGTAATATAATGATCTACATTAGAATTACGACGATATCTCATATTTTATACATTTCAATATTTAACAATAAAATTAGTATTATAAATCTGTGTTGAGAAAATAAATAATAACCAAATATTTTGGGAAAGTTCCCAAGATATATTTACGCTAAATATTGATACTATTTTTCTACTAGAAAAAGTGGGGAATCTGTTTTTTTTTTATTGTTATTAAGTAATAAATTGAGATACTCAAGAATTACTACGCGATGTCAGATTTTATTATGTAAGATAATGTTTGCAATAAAATTAGAATTCACCAGCAGATGATGATATAAAGTTTAAGGCAATTTTATATTAAAAATAGATTAGGTGAATGTCAGTTTGTAATATTAGTTTTTATTAAAATTATTTGTAACAAAATTTGATGCTGTCGGGCTTTACAATGCAACTCGAGGAATTTTTGCAAAAGGTATGTATATATATATATATATATATATATATATATATATATATATATGAAGAAATACAGTTTTAAGGTGTGCTATATTTATGGGATAAAGAGTTCAATATTAGAGATAGAGCGTATGTAAATATAAATATAAAAGTGAACATTGAAGTCAACACTCAGAGGCGACAGGCTGTTTAAATGCTAGACGAAATCGTCATGCCGCCGATTGCGTCTAGCATGAAACAGCCTGTCACCTCTGAGTGTTGACTTTAATGTTCACACACACACACACACACGTACATACATATATATATATATATATATATATATATATATATATATATATATATATTTGTGTTTATGCTTGTTCAGACTACGAGGGATACTGGCAATATGTAACCCAGTACTAAATGCCTGCCCTATGGCCTGTGTACCGGCGACAAAACTGATTCCTCCACTATGCTTTTCTAGTGAGAAAGGTAACTAGACATCCAGCATGATTACAAACATGATCTGTAAAAGGATGTGTACTGATAAATTATCATTTACCTCCCCTTAATATCTAGGAGATTTAAAAAGCACCGTATAATACCCGTCAGTAAAAGAGTAGTCAGAGTAAAGTGTAATAAAGCTTTGCTATAAGTTTATTCACTGGTTCTGTTCTTACTACAGGATGAGTGAACTAGAGTTTATGACCACCTAGCACGATTGAGCAGACTGAGTTACATAGCTATGTATCCAGCCAGTGCATTAATCACTCGGAACGTGAGCTTACTAGACTGAAGTCGGTGGGTCCAGGGTGGAGGTAGGAGTGAAAGCAAAGGCCATATCGCCCTCGAACTAGTTGAATGACATCGGCTGGGATTTTGGCCGGGAGAGAGATGACCTGGGAAAATATTCTACTTGGCCTCAGTAGGCGTATGAGCATCCCACATCTTCGATTGGTAAGTATTGCAGAAGAGAAAGCTACGGGAAACCATTCCACTATTCCTCCCAAGAACAATAATGGTAAATCATAATTTCCAGGTAATGGCGTGAAGCGATGACAGCACGTTCGGAAGTGATTTCTAGCCTAGTAAGGAGAGATAAATGTAACAGGGGTCACGTTACTCTCGTACACTGTCTCTCCGTAACAAACATATGATCACACCCGGAAGATAAAACGTTGGGGTACTATCCAAATGCGAAAAGTAATCAAATATAAAAGTAAATTGAAAAACAAAATATCCTGGAGGGTGGTAACAGCTGTTAGGGTCCTAGCTAAGGGCAAATGCGGAAACTTCATGCAAAAAATAAAAAACCATAATGAAAGTATAAAAATATATTTTTATAGTGAAGATGCCAACAATGCATGCTTATATAAGAAATTACCAACAGATATATATTAAAATTAATAATACATATTTATAGTAAAATTACCAACAATACATAGCTACAGTGCTGTTCGATAAAAGTGACTCACCTGATTTTTTTTTACTTAAAAACATTTTCACCTGTGTTTTTGGGGTCAAACTAATTCTTAATATTAATAATAAAAAGATCCCTTCCCGGCCACATAGTAAAAAAGTTTACTCACCCTAAGTTATACTATTGATAATTATAATTTTGGTTATAAATGAGATTTAAGGAAAAACTCTGTTCAAAAAAAGTGACTCACTTTATCCTGCAACTAGTAATCCATAGAAACATAACCAAAAAGCTTTAAATAAAGAATAATAGTGGTATAATTTATTTATAATAGGTAATATAGTTCGAAATATTTAATAATCTATGGGTCCTCCTTTATTTTGAATAACCTTTTCAACGCTTTTTGGCATTGACTTGATTAGGTTCTGGCAAATCTCATCTCCAAGCATTGAATTCCATTCAGATATGAAATTCACAATCAAATCCTCTTTGTTACTCAACTGCTTTCTCAAGAGCCTGTACTTTATAATTCTCCATAAGTTTTCTATGGGGTTCAGGTCAGGAGATTGTCATAATACTCACCTGCTTCTCATCAAAGTATTCCTTCATCAATTTTGATTTGTGATGGAGCATTATCCTGCATAAAAATGAGCTTGGTGGGGTCGATTTGCACCGTTTCAGCAGAAGGTAGCAGACAAGACTCTAAAATTCTCTTGTACTGCTCGCTCCTGAGGGTCTTTTCAATAGGTTTTAAGAAACCAGTTCCATGAAAAGAAAAGCATCCCCAGAACATTATACTGAATGGATGCTTGACAATACTTACTGCTAAATTCAAAGAGCTTTCAAAGCTTCTTCGGATTTTAGATAGCTTATCCTTTGAATTTAGCTCAACTTTCGTTTCATCGGAGAAGAGAACATTTAGAAAAAAAATCAGATGAGTCACTTTTATCGAACATCACTATATTAAATTTAACAATAGACTTTTAAAGCAAAATGACCAGTAATTTATTTTATAGCAAAAGGACTAACAATACATATTATCTGTAGTTGAAGCCATAAAATAATCAAATAACTTATACAGGTTGATATGCCGCTAAACAAAATCAACCAACTGAATATTCTGGGAGTATATGAAGCAAGAGGTAATAGCAAGTAAGATTTTATGAGCACATAGAGAGGAAAAGAGAAAATGAAATATAAGATAAAGGGGTCTATAGGAAGCGACAAAATTATTTAGAGTTCTAGTAAACTTGAAAAAGAATCTGTCGATGTAAGTGATATATACAGCTACGTTTGGAAAAAAAAATAGAACAAAAACGGTAATTGAATGAACTTGTTTTTACAAGACATGAGAAAATTCACAAAGTCTAGAGTAAGTAATATCTAGAAAGAGAACTGGATAATAAAATAGTCGGGAAATGTAGACATGGATGACGCCATTGTGGAGAAAAAAACAGGGATTCATTGGTGCATAGCGTATAGTCAATAATAAGTAGAACATTCAAGATACATGAAGGGCCTAGAAACCCAAGCGGGGGACATGACAAACTATTTACTAACTACAAAGGTCTGTAAAAAAAGTCAAAATATATTTGGTGCTGTCCAATATAACAACAGCAACAATAATAATATAGTGAATAAATTTATAGACTTTAGATGTCTACATGAAATAAGCTTTGGTGGAAAGGGCTGTAAAAACGAATATTCTTTTGATACACTCTAATAATCTCATTAATAAAAACTAGCCTGATACCCGTTTTACGAACATTTCTCTTAATAATAATTAAAAAGTAATTTAGTAGACGATTTTATTTTATTTATGGTAAATGAATTTTTGGTGATTGTCTTACTTGGTTTCCGTAGAGTTACCTCTGAAAAAAAATTGCTTTTATCGCAGTCGCCATAACTTCTTGGCCTTTTGGCTCGAGGTGGTTCAAATAATTTGATAACCTTCTTCTAGACAGTACCTCTTCTTCAAGGGCTGGGTTTATTGTCCGGCGCTTGAGGCATCCCCTAAAGAGGAAATGCCGTGTAGGCTTGAACATTTTAGTACCGTAATGCCCCTAAACTACTACTACTAGTTTTTATCTTCCCTCTTCAAGGTTTTTCTTCTTATTCATAATACTTTTTGCATAACCTTTCTTTCTTACTTGCTTGTCACTGAATTGAAAGACTCGGAGATTTCGTCTCATCTGCTAAATTGCTAAACAGGCTTGCGTTTAATCTTTTTTATTGATTTTAGAGTAAACATTTTTATCTTTCATCTTTTGGGAAAATTCTCTTTCTAAGGAAAAACCCAAAAACTGATCTCGAACTATAAATCAATTATATCGATTACTTCTTGAAAAAGAGATCGGAAATTGAAGGTGAAGAGAAGCCATTGGTTTATACCCATACTTAACACTTCACGTTTTCACTCTCGCGTGGTCATGTGTGACGTCACGAGCTGCGACGCGATTTTCGCTTCCGCCTCTCGTCTATACGAGTTTGTCGTTGGTTTGAAATTTTTCATGCAGCAATGTCGGACTATCATTGTTGTTTCGTCTGTGTGTTGTTTGATTTATTGAAATTGTCATCTTTGATAATGGCTTATGTAAGCCGAAAGCTTAGATTGGATTTAAATATGTATCAATACATATATATTTCCTTTCCAATTATATTCTTTCAATTATAATGTTATTAAGCTTATCAGACAATATGAAAGGAACTTACTTAAAATAGCCAAAACTTGTCTATATTATTTAATGAAACATATATATATATATATATATATATATATATATATATATATATATATATTTAGGCAGCAATCCTTCGTTTATGCATGTTTCATTAAAAACGACAGACAAGGTACTACGGCTAAGCATTTTATTTAATTTTTCTTGTGTTCAAACAAGACCTTTCTTTTCTGGACAAAGAGTGTATAAAAACTGTCCAACTGTTTAATATTTCCGAGCACTTTCGGCTATACCTTTAGCCATTATCAAGGATGATTTGATTTTTCAACTTAATTGAGTGTGTGCAGTAACTACGAACAAAGCCACAATGTGCTAATCGTATTCGGAAATTAAAACATCTCTACAACACACTAATGCACACACTCAGTTATTACAAATGAAATATATCCGATACTTATCTGATGTTTCATGCTAATGATCTTGTGCCATATTAAGCTATCTGTACTTCGCTATCGAGTAAAGAAAAGTAAGTGCGTCTTGCTGATCATTCCCGTAGGTTAGTAGTTTTCAAACCTTTTTTTCTCTGGGCCGCATTTTCGGAATAAAAATTTCTTCACGCCTTACCAAATTTTATGTGATAAAAAGTATATTTAAAAAAAAAATCCGAGAGAGCGTTTAAGGGAAATAACCGCGGATTCGAAGTCACAATATTGATGACTCTCTCATTCAATTTGCAGACCCTAGTTACTATATTCTTAATACATGATATAATCCAATGACAATGATAGAATCTGTCAATAATTATCTATATCAATTTATAGTGCGATTCCTGCATGCAGTTACAACTCATACATAATAATATTTCAAATTTTGATATCATTTATTTTTGGCATATGATTTTTTTGAAACTGTTTCTAAATCTGTGATTGTCTTTCAATTCTTCCGCCTCACTTGTTATCCTCTTTCGCCGCATTTATGAGGCCCGCCGCACCGTTTGTGTAGAACTGCTGTAGAGAATTCAGTTTTCACTCGGTAAGAACCTTACACCGACCGTCTTGTACCAAAGTTTATATTTACATCTATTTTATCATCATTATCATGAGAATTTCTCTTTCACTCAGAAAGAAGGATTTTCATTGGTCTATAGTTGATAATGTTTCAGTAGGACTTGTACACGATCTCGTTGCTGTAGTATATCTAATATTCTAGCGTTATCTTTTACTGGATATTCGGATAGTTCACTTGTTGCGACGGGTTCAATGTTCCGCCGATTGAGATTTGGCATGTTTGAAATTCCTTTTAGAGTTTACGTAATATTACATTATTCGTTTCCTCCTCACCACGTTGAAACACCGGTTCCCGTACAATCACCGAAGTTAAGCAACATCGAGCCTAGTCAGTACCTAAATGGCTGACAGCTTGGGAGTAACTTGTGCTGTAAGCTTCGTAGTTTAATTGATAACGGTACGGAATTGGAAATCAAAGACACGAGACCCAATATCGGTCGGTTCCGTTATATTCACTTATGCGCAAATACCTATGGGAAAGGTATGACTCTACGTCTTCCCCCCCCCCGTCCCAGCAATATCACTAAAACCATTATTATCTAAAAATAAAAAAAAAATTCTTGCAATTTTAACAATACGATTTTTCACAGGTCTTTAGGAGATAAATAGATTCATTTTCCTTTGAAGTCAACTTAATTACCACTTACTTAGGAATCTCATCTCCAGTCCATCTCTTAGTCAACTTAATGACAAGAGTTTTCAGAATTCCTGTCTCCAGTCCACCTTTGAATTGGCAAGCATATAATTTTGTTAGTGATTTTAGATAATCATACAAATAGAGTCCTTTGAAAAACTGGATGTATGAACAGTTTTTGGGTAGTCTTCTTTTCCGGAACACAAATAGGAAAAGGGGTGGTGGGACCCCAGCCGGTGTCTACATCATGAGTAGACAGTGACGGGCAGTCAGTAAGGATGGGACAGGCTGTCAGAGAGGGAGGAAAAGACCACCGAGCAGTGAGGAGTCAGCAGTGGCCTAGACGGTCAGTGAATGTAAAGGTCCTCTTTTTGTTAGTATGATAGCAGTTCACGTTTGCCGAAGAAAGACAATATCATGGTTAACAGAGGAATCGTATTGTTTGATATTTCTCAATCAGAGTGTCCTGAAAGGTATTTGTCGTTATTCCTTGTTGAATTCGATCACTGCCAAGGAGACAAACATGTGAACATAACTAGCTGGGTGTATATACGCATACAACAGACATTGGATATCGTCACAGGTGTTCAGTGACCGACGTGCAGGACGCGTCGTTACATTTAATTACCGCGATGGGGATTAGGCCCTAAGTTGCCACGGAAATCAGAACAAAAGAACTTAAAAATGAAAAAGGGAAACACAACGGGGAAATGGAAAAGAACAATTAAACTGTTGAAAAGTAAATAAAACATAATTTACGTTGACAAACACAACGTGAAAAAGGAAGTAAAACGTGAAAGAAAAGGAGTAT
This sequence comes from Acanthosepion lycidas, assembly GCA_963932145.1. NCBI lineage: Eukaryota > Metazoa > Mollusca > Cephalopoda > Sepiida > Sepiidae > Acanthosepion > Acanthosepion lycidas. The sequence continues at coordinate 3,619,713 of OZ010597.1, forward strand.
TTTAAAAAGGAAAGAAATAAATCGTTGAAAAAATAAGAAAAAGACAGAAAGAGTGAACGTTATTTTTGGTTGATTCAAATTTCTATACGGAGAGAAAGGGAAAAGAAGGGAAAAGGGAAAAAGAAAGAAAACAAAAACGATTGATATCGAGGTAAGAGTTTTTTTTAATCTCTCTCGCCTCTCCGTATCTCGCCGGCCATGTTTTTTTTTTTTGCCATTTTGTTCAGCAAGCGTTTTTCTTTAATTTTATTCTTTTGTTTTAGTGGTATTTTTTCTTTTAGTGATAGTAATATTTTTAAGTGTTTATTTTATTTTTATTTCTTATATATCTATGGCTAGATTACTAGACATTGCCCTGTCTCTCGAATGATCTTAAGGTGTTCTCAGATTCCTATATATTCGGGAAAGCATTCGGAATTTCACACTTGGATAGAAGCACTGAAAAACGAAGCCAGAATCTATAATTTTATGTCGACAGAAATTGTCAACTTAGCTTTTGCGATTATTCTGATGGCACTGTTTCCGAATATATACGGTTATTCCTAGACGAAAATTAGCTGGATGAATCTTTTTGCTAACAGTTCAATATGGAGAATATGTAAGCGCAGTTAATGTTAGCAGAGAATTAGTTAGAATTAGACAAGACGAGATAGAAACGTTGTCCGGACAAACTAATAGAGTTCTAATCTTGGCTAAAATAGGATTTAAGAATTTTGTACAGAGATACGGAGAAACCTAACTAGCGGAGTATTATACAAATTCATAAGGACAGATACAGCCAGATTAGCGCCCACAACACTTCCAGAAGCATTTACAGTGGCACAAAGAAGTCACAGACTATTTGAGAGATCGGAGTCTTTCCAAAAGCATGTGAATGGAATGGGATAGACTATTAGGGAAAGAAGGAGACCATATCTCAATGGAAGTGAACAGTGGGACCGTAGTCGATCTAGCAGTAGTTGTAGTAAAAGGGGCCACACACCTTAGAGGAATAAACCGAAACCTAACCTAGGTCCCAGACAAATAGTTTATTGGACAGTCTGATCATCTAAGGAAGGCCTGTACCCAGTGAGAGGCGGAGGGCGTGAATTCACTTTGTTCGGCCAGGAGTCTGATTTAACATGTAGGGCAACGGTGATGGGAAAGGAAAAAATGGCATTAATAGATACAGAGGTACCAATAGCATAATTATAGTTCGCGATTATTTAAAATTAGGATTGAAGAAAAACGAGGTAGATGTTACAAAACAAAAAAAACAAAAAATTTCAAGCAGATGGAAGGGAAATTAAGCTATTAGGATTAATAGACCTTCATGTAGAGGTAAGTGGGGGTAGTCGCTGTGCAGCAAATCTATGTGACATCCACTCTGAGTAGATCTCCATGATACTAGGTAAGGATTGGCTTCAAGTAATGAAGCCTAGCTAAACATAGACCCATCACTTCCACTACTAAAGGGAAATACCATTAAAAGAAAAGAAGGGCGGATATATAGCCATAAAGTCTATCGGGGATTTTATTCTACTCCCCCGCACGGCTATCATCTATAGTAGGAGGCTTTCTCCATCCTAGGAATTATGAGGGAGGAAAATATATCAGATCGCCCAAACGGATGAAGAGAGGGAGTCAGTAGTAGAAGATCACGATAGAGGTGGTATCAAAAAAATATCAGCTATTAGTACTACTATACTGGTTCACAAGGGAGATAAGTGGGGTAAACTATACCAGATATTACCAAAATGGAGGTAGAATATGCAGAAGACAGTGAAAGTAGCTATAAGAATTCCATACATATGGAAGAAGAGATATTAGCTCTATATAAGCACAAAGGGTGTATCCTGCAAAAGGGACAATAGAGATGAGATAGATGACTCGGACGCTGACTTATGCCAAATAAAAATCAGTGGAGATAACGATAGACACCTGCCTATAAAGCTAAGGCTAGATTGGCCCCGACGGCATAAGCATAAACTCGTACAAGAGACAGTTGGAGACATGATGGAAGAAAGTATTCAAGATAAGAAATTAAATGTATTTACACAAAATACAAAAGGTAATGCTGTTAGTAAATCCAAGAACGCCGTTTAGTATTAGGTTGGTGCAAAAATAATGACGTAATAATGTCGTTTTTGACGTATTTTTAAAGTAAAAAAAACGACATTATTACGTCATTATTTTTGCACCAACCTAATATTAATCAAAGATCGCTATATACAGTCTCGAAGTAAACTTCCTCAGAGTCGGGCGTGCTTGTAGCTGTGTCATCTACCTCCAACTCAATCACAATGTCTATGTCCTTTCCACTTCGTTCCTCTTCTCTATATTTTGTCTGACTGAATGAGGGTATTTAACGGCAGCAGGTCGAGTCCACTTATATCAAAAAAAGGTGGACCCCATAGCACTAACGGTTATTAGATAGGCAGTAACGATTATATCTCAAAATATTCTCGTGGTTATTCAGTCAGAATAATCATCGATCTAAATGCTGTTATTTGTGGCTATTTTATAGGGTTCTTATTATTTTTACTCGTTATTTATTGTTGATTACTTAATTACGTTTTGTTGATTATTTTTATTACATTCGCTTGTTTTTACGTGTCCATTCTCACCTACACCTCTCACGCACAGAAGGCAGACATGCAGAAGTATTGACACACTTATACACACATTCATACTAATATATACACATACAAACATCACGCAAACCCCCAAAGAACTAAATGAGTACATACGCTTAACACACATATCCCATTCCCAGCAACCAATAAAACTGTCAAAATGACCAAGGAGGTAATTCTTAAAGTCAAGAATCTCCCATCCTTTATCTTAAAAACAACTTGAAAGAGGCCGTTTGAGCAACACAAGGTCTGACCAGAATTAATGATAAAAAACATGTGAAAACTACAGATAAAGTTCACATTTTTTTTCTCCTGATGATGGCTATGCTAGCTGAAACTAGTCAAGGAACCTAATTGAAATAATAAAACAAAAAAATATTAATATACAACCCAGTGTGTCTAAAAACTTTTATTTTTTAATATTCTTTATTGTTCAAAACACACGCACACACACACATATATATATTGTTATTTCAAACGTTATTTTTAGTCGGTACACGTGTTTGAGTTGACATTAGCGAAGCAAGATCGATAAATCCAACAAAAGAATCTTCTGCCGACTAACACGAATTGATTGTATGTCTCATTTCCTATCAGGGAACGCTCCCCTATAGTGGAATCGTGTCGTTACCAATTTGGTCAAGGGAAACCAACTCGACAAGGCAAAAATGCACATCTCTTGCTCTTCGAATCTATATTTAATAAAACTTACCAATATTTTCACAATAGAATTGCTTCTGGCGAATAGCGGCTGAACTTTTCATTGTTAAGTAATATAATGATCTACATTAGAATTACGACGATATCTCATATTTTATACATGTCAATATTTAACAATAAAATTAGTATTATAAATCTGTGTTGAGAAAATAAATAATAACCAAATATTTTGGGAAAGTTCCCAAGATATATTTACGCTAAATATTGATACTATTTTTCTACTAGAAAAAGTGGGGAATCTGTTTTTTTTTTTATTGTTATTAAGTAATAAATTGAGATACTGAAGAATTACTACGCGATGTCAGATTTTATTATGTAAGATAATGTGTTTGCAATAAAATTAGAATTCACCAGCAGATGATATAAAGTTTAAGGCAATTTTATATTAAAAATAGATTAGGTGAATGTCAGTTTGTAATATTAGTTTTTATTAAAATTATTTGTAACAAAATTTGATGCTGTCGGGCTTTACAATGCAACTCGAGGAATTTTTGCAAAAGGTATGTATATATATATATATATATATATATATATATATATATATATATATATATATATATATGAAGAAATACAGTTTTAAGGTGTGCTATATTTATGGGATAAAGAGTTCAATATTAGAGATAGAGCGTATGTAAATATAAATATAAAAGTGAACATTGAAGTCAACACTCAGAGGCGACAGGCTGTTTAAATGCTAGACGAAATCGTCATGCCGCCGATTGCGTCTAGCATGAAACAGCCTGTCACCTCTGAGTGTTGACTTTAATGTTCACACACACACACACACACACACACGTACATACATACATATATATATATATATATATATATATATATATATATATATATATTTGTGTTTATGCTTGTTCAGACTACGAGGGATACTCGCAATATGTAACCCAGTACTAAATGCCTGCCCTATGGCCTGTGTATCGGCGACAAAACTGATTCCTCCACTATGCTTTTCTAGTGAGAAAGGTAACTAGACATCCAGCATGATTACAAACATGATCTGTAAAAGGATGTGTACTGATAAATCATCATTTACCTCCCCTTAATATCTAGGAGATTTAAAAAGCACCGTGTAATATCCGTCAGTAAACGAGTAGTCAGAGTAAAGTGCAATAAAGCTTTGCTATAAGTTTATTCACTGGTTCTGTTCTTATTACAGGATGAGTGAACTAGAGTTTATGACCACCTAGCACGATTGAGCAGACTGAGTTACATAGCTATGTATCCAGCCAGTGCATTAATCACTCGGAACGTGAGCTTACTAGACTGAAGTCGGTGGGTCCAGGGTGGAGGTAGGAGTGAAAGCAAAGGCCATATCGCCCTCGAACTAGTTGAATGACATCGGCTGGAATTTTGGCCGGGAGAGAGATGACCTGGGAAAATATTCTACTTGGCCTCAGTAGGCGTATGCGCATCCCACATCTTCGATTGGTAAGTATTGCAGAAGAGAAAGCTACGGGAAACCATTCCACTATTCATCACAAGAACAATAATGGTAAATCATAATTTCCAGGTAATGGCGTGAAGCGATGACAGCACGTTCGGAAGTGATTTCTAGCCTGGTAAGGAGAGATAAATGTAACAGGGGTCACTTTACTCTCGTACACTGTCTCTCCGTAACAAACATATGATCACACCCGGAAGATAAAACGTTGGGGTACTATCCAAATGCGAAAAGTAATCAAATATAAAAGTAAATTGAAAAACAAAATATTCTGGAGTGTGGTAGCAGCTGTTAGGGTCCTAGCTAAGGGCAAATAGGGAAACTTCATGCAAAAAAAAAAAACCATAATGAAAGTATAAAAATATATTTTTATAGTGAAGATGCCAACAATGCATGATTATATAAGAAATTACCAACAGATATATATTAAAATTAATAATACATATTTATAGCAAAATTACCAACAATACATATCTACAGTGCTGTTCGATAAAAGTGACTCACCTGATTTTTTTTTTACTTAAAAACATTTTCACCTATTGTTTTTGGGGTCAAATTAATTCTTAATATTAATAATAAAAAGATCCCTTCCCGGCCACATAGTAAAAAAATTTACTCACCCTAAGTTATTCTATTGATAATTATAATTTTGGCTATAAATGAGATTTAGGGAAAAACTCTGTTCAAAAAAAGTGACTCACTTTATCCTGCAACTAGTAATCCATAGAAACATAACCAAACAGCTTTAAATAAAGAATAATAGAGGTATAATTTATTTATAATAAGTAATATAGTTCAAAATATTTAATAATCTATGGGTCCTCCTTTATTTAGAATAACCTTTTCAACGCTTTTTGGCATTGACTTGATTAGGTTCTGGCAAATCTCATCTCCAAGCATTGAATTCCATTCAGATATGAAATTCACAATCAAATCCTCTTTGTTACTCAACTGCTTTCTCAAGAGCCTGTACTTTATAATTCTCCATAAGTTTTCTATGGGGTTCAGGTCAGGAGATTGTCATAATACTCACCTGCTTCTCATCAAAGTATTCCTTCATCAATTTTGATTTGTGATGGAGAATTATCCTGCATAAAATGAGCTTGGTCGGGTTGATTTGCACCCTTTCAGCAGAAGGTAGCAGACAAGACTCTAAAATTCTCTTGTACTGCTCGCTCCTGAGGGTCTTTTCAATAGGTTTTAAGAAACCAGTTCCATGAAAAGAAAAGCATCCCCAGAACATCATACTGAATGGATGCTTGACAATACTTACTGCTAAATTCAAAGAGCTTTCAAAGCTTCTTCTTCGGATTTTAGATAGCTTATCCTTTGAATTTAGCTCAACTTTCGTTTCATAGGAGAATAGAACATTTAGAAAAAACAGGTGCGTCACTTTTATCGAACATCACTATATTAAATTTAACAATAGACTTTTAAAGCAAAATGACCAGTAATTTATTTTATAGCAAAAGGACTAACAATACATATTATCTGTAGTTGAAGCCATAAAATAATCAAATAACTTATACAGGTTGATATGCCGCTAAACAAAATCAACCAACTGAATATTCTGGGAGTATATGAAGCAAGAGGTAATAGCAAGTAAGATTTTATGAGCACATAGAGAGGAAAAGAGAAAATGAAATATAAGATAAAGGGGTCTATAGGAAGCGACAAAATTATTTAGAGTTCTAGTAAACTTGAAAAAGAATCTGTCGATGTAAGTGATATATACAGCTACGTTTGGAAAAAAAATAGAACAAAAACGGTAATTGAATGAACTTGTTTTTACAAGACATGAGAAAATTCACAAAGTCTAGAGTAAGTAATATCTAGAAAGAGAACTGGATAATAAAATAGTCGGGAAATGTAGACATGGATGACGCCATTGTGGAGAAAAAAACATGGATTCATTGGTGCATAGCGTATAGTCAATAATAAGTAGAACATTCAAGATACATGAAGGGCCTAGAAACCCAAGCGGGGGACATGACAAACTATTTACTAACTACAAAGGTCTGTAAAAAAAGTCAAAATATATTTGGTGCCGTCGAATATAATAACAGCAACAATAATAATATAGTGAATAAATTTATAGACTTTAGATGTCTACATGAAATAAGCTTTGGTGGAAAGGGCTGTAAAAACGAATATTCTTTTGATACACTCTAATAATCTCATTAATAAAAACTAGACTGATACCCGTCTTACGAACATTTCTCTTAATAATAATTAAAAAGTAATTTAGTAGACGATTTTATTTTATTTATGGTAAATGAATTTTTGGCGATTGTCTTACTCGGTTTCCGTAGAGTTACCTCTGAAAAAAAATTGCTTTTATCGCAGTCGCCATAACTTCTTGGCCTTTTGGCTCGAGGTGGTTCAAATAATTTGAAGCCCAAGCCATAGGTAACCTTCTTCTAGACAGTACCTCTTCTTCAAGGGCTGGGTTTATTGTCCGGCGCTTGAGGCATCCCCTAAAGAGGAAATGCCGTGGAGGCTTGAGCATTTTAGTACCGTAATGCCCCTAAACTTACTTTAAAATTCAACCTTGTATAACATTCGGTAGGCGGACTGAAATATAACTTCGGCCTTATGGCTAAAATCAAAGTGTAGTATCTTTTCTTATAGGCTTATTCTAATTCTTTCTCTCCACTTCTGTCTTCCTTTCTTTCTTTCAATTTCTCACTTAAACCAGGTAGCGTCTTTTTCCCCTTTTTCCACGCAATCAAAAAAGAATAGTCTAGTATTTATGAGGTATTGGCAGGGTGTAACGGTCGTGCGAATTAACGAAGGAAGGAACAAGAACAATTATAATAAGATAATATATCGAAGAAAACTAAAGGGATAATCTGTGAAGGGATCAAGAGCAGGTCTTAAGAACAAATTCCACATAATCTTAATCTCTTTATGTCTACAGTTAATCGTAATCTTTCAGACATATTCTTCCCATAAAAGATACCCCTTATTCTTAACGCTCACACAACCGCCTACAGTAACCATCTACATTGAGTGGCTCTTGGGTCTTGTATAGGGTTAACATTAGTAAACAAAATCAACTACTCAATTGATTGAACAGCGGATTTACCGTTGTGTCGACTGTGTAGGAAAGCTACTGAAAATGTACAGCACATTGTCAGTAGCTTTTCTCGGCTGGCACAAGAAGAGTACAGACGACGCCTTGACAATGTAGCTCTCAGAATACGTTGGGAACTATGTAAGAACTATGGCCTCCTTAGTTGCACAGAGATGTGGTACGAGCATTCGCCAGCGTCAGTAGCCGAGACTGAGCAAGTGAAGCTCATGTAGGATACAAGCATCTTGACTGACAAACGTTTGGAGAGAAATCGCCCAGATATCTCACGTTTGCACTAGAGCCATAATAAATGGATCCTGATAGACGTTGTAGGAACTTGGGGATAAGAAAATCGTAAAAGTGAAGCAGGCCAAAATACAGAGCTACCAAGACCTGGAAGGGCAAAATCAGAGAAATGTATCAAACAGCAGCTGATGTTGTCTCTTTTGTGTTTGGTGCACTCCCGGACTATTTCCAGGTATCAAGACTACCTGACATTTTGGGGGTGTACGCAGGTGGGGGTAACACTGTTTGGAGCAGACCACGAGGAAAGTTTTGCATGGAGGGGCAAAGGTCAGGCTTTCATCACACCGCCTAAGATATCGTAGAGATTATCAAGTCAAATAATAATAATAATAATAATAATAATAATAATAATCACGAGTACAACCCACAACCCTTACGAAGTGTTTTATCTCTGTAAAATACGTGTGTATTTTTTTTAATTGCTCAGTGAAAAATATCATGATATTATATCTAACCTTAGGTCTCTGAGCGAAACCCGGAAAGAAATGTGTACACAGCAGAAATCAAAGGAAATTAAATAATAATAATAATAATAATAATAATAATAATAATAATAATAATAATAATAAATACAAAGGACACTGAAATCGAAATTTAAAAAATGTGGCACTTGAGGACATCAACAATCCCTCTTGTAGTTGGAAGCCTCGGATTAATTGGAAAAGATTAAAATAGACTTGTTGAAATGATTCCCGGTAACCCATGCCTTAAAGAAATACAAAAAATTCTTCTCACAATTATAGGCCACACCTGTCGAAGGATTTTATCTATGTAAAATATGTTATTATTATTATGTTTTTATTTTTTTAATTGCTCAGTGGAAAATGTCACGATGCCATTTCTGTTTCTGGCTGAGTACACACTAGAAATTAAAGGAAATCAAACAATAATAATAATATTATTAATAGTGGAATCAGAGATCGTTGGTAGATGCGTAAAAAAAGATTTTTGATTACAGGTTTGCAAAAAATAAAAATACATTCGTACACCCTAATATACAATAATAATATTACTAATATAGTGCAGTCACAGTTTTGATTATTTATTTTGACATAAGCTTTGTTATATTTGCAAAAAAAAAAAAAAACAAAAACAAAAAAAAACCCGAAAAAACAAACATCGTAGACAAAAATGTTTATTCTGCTGTAATTTCCTGAACTTTTCTTCTCGCCAAACAAAAAAAAATGTTTATTACCACTGCCAATTATATTCCTTTTTCTTTCGAATTCACTTTTTTTAACTTTTCTTTTTCAAATGATTTGTTGTTGATATTTTCCTGTTCATCCATTGCGCTTGTCTTTGTTTTCATCAGTCCGCAGCTTTCATGTTTGAATTTTTTCTTTTTCGTTTATTTCCCATTGCCATTTTCTTCTTCATTTAATGTCTTAAAAAACTATTCTCTTCAATTATTTTCGTCTTCAATTTCACTCTCTTTCTCTTGAAATAATTGTTTTATCTCTTTTTCTTTTTCTTTTCATTTCTCCTTTCCTCCTTATCTTTTTTTTTTCTCTCTTTCACTTCATTTTTTATTTTCTTCCCAAATTCTTATCTTTTTTCCTTTAATTTTCTAGGTTTTCACGTACTCTTCTTTCTTTTTTCTGTCCAATGTCCCCGCCCCCACATAATTTTCATTTTATTTTATTCATTCTTCTCATCTTTCATCCTCTTTCTTCTTTTCTTTAATCATACATCCTCTAACACTACTCTCTCGTGTTCTTCTTCGATCTTTTCTTAGTCATTTCTTTTTCTTCATTTTTTATATTTTTTCTTCTCATTATTTTTCTTCTTGTTCTTCTTCTTCTAGTTATTACCTTCCTCCTCCTCCTCCTTCTAGTTTTTATTTTCCTCCTTCTTCTCCTTCTTCTACTTCTACTTCGTCTCTTCATTCTTTTTCTTCTTTTTGTTATCTTCTTCCGCCTCCTCCTTTTTCTGTTTCTTCTTCTAGTTGCTGTCTTCCTTCTTCTTCCTTCTCTTCCTCCTCCTTTTGTTTATCTTTCTCTTCCCCTTCCTCTTTCTTCTACTTCTACTTCGACACCTCATTCTTCTTCTTTTTCTTCTTCTTCTAGTTGCAATCCTTCTTCTTCTTCTTCTAGTTGAAATCCTTCTTCTTCTACTACTACTACTACTACTAGTTTTTATCTTCCCTCTTCAAGGTTTTTCTTCTTATTCATAATACTTTTTGCATAACCTTTCTTTCTTATTTTCTTGTCACTGAATTGAAAGACTCGGAGATTTCGTCTCATCTGCTAAATTGCTAAATGGTTTGCATTTGATTTTTTTTATTGATTTTAGATTAAACATTTTTATCTTTCATCTTTTGGGAAAATTCTTTTTCTGAGGAAAAACCCGAAAACTGATCTCGAACTATAAATCAATTATATCGATTACTTCTTGAAAAAGAGATCGGAAATTGAAGGTGGAGAGAAGCCATTGGTTTATACCCATACTTAACACTTCACGTTTTCACTCTCGCGTGGTCATGTGTGACGTCACGAGCTGCGACGCGATTTTCGCTTCCGCCTCTCGTCTATACGAGTTTGTCGTTGGTTTGAAATTTTTCATGCAGCAATGTCGGACTATCATTGTTGTTTCGTCTGTGTGTTGTTTGATTTATTGAAATTGTCATCTTTGATAATGGCTTATGTAAGCCGAAAGCTTAGATTGGATTTAAATATGTATCAATACATATATATTTCCTTTCCAATTATATTCTTCCAATTATAATGTTATTAAGCTTATCAGACAATACGAAAGGAACTTACTTAAAATAGCCAAAACTTGTCTATATTATTGAATGAAACATATATATATATATATATATATATATATATATATATATATATATGTATATATATATATATATATATATATATATATATATATATGTATATATATATTTGTATATTTAGGCAGCAATCATTCGTTTATGCATGTTTCATTAAAAACGACAGACAAGGTACTACGGCTAAGCATTTTATTTAATTTTTCTTGTGTTCAAACAAGACCTTTCTTTTCTGGACAAAGAGTGTATAAAAACTGTCCAACTGTTTAATATTTCCGAGCACTTTCGGCTATACCTTTAGCCATTATCAAGGATGATTTGATTTTTCAACTTAATTGAGTGTGTGCAGTAACTACGAACAAAGCTACAATGTGCTAATCGTATTCGGAAATTAAAACATCTCTACAACACACTAATGCACACACTCAGTTATTACAAATGAAATATATCCGATACTTATCTGATGTTTCATGCTAATGATCTTGTGCCATATTAAGCTATCTGTACTTCGCTATCGAGTAAAGAAAAGTAAGTGCGTCTTGCTGATCATTCCCGTAGGTTAATAGTTTTCAAACCTTTTATTCTCTGGGCCGCATTTTCGGAATAAAAATTTCTTCACGCCTCACCAAATTTTATGTGATAAAAAGTATATTTAAAAAAATAAATCCGAGAGAGCGTTTAAGGGAAATAACCGCGGATTCGAAGTCAGAATATTGATGACTCTCTCATTCAATTTGCAGACCCTAGTTACTATATTCTTAATACATGATATAATCCAATGACAATGATAGAATCTGTCAATAATTATCTATATCAATTTATAGTGCGATTCCTGCATGCAGTTACAACTCATACATAATAATATTTCAAATTTTGATATCATTTATTTTTGGCATATGATTTTTTTGAAACTGTTTCTAAATCTGTGATTGTCTTTCAATTCTTCCGCCTCCCTTGTTATCCTCTTTCGCCGCATTTATGAGGCCCGCCGCACCGTTTGTGTAGAACTGCTGTAGAGAATTCAGTTTTCACTCGGTAAGAACCTTACACCGACCGTCTTGTACCAAAGTTTATATTTACATCTATTTTATCATCATTATCATGAGAATTTCTCTTTCACTCAGAAAGAAGGATTTTCATTGGTCTATAGTTGATAATGTTTCAGTAGGACTTGTACACGATCTCGTTGCTGTAGTATATCTAATATTCTAGCGTTATCTTTTACTGGATATTCGGATAGTTCACTTGTTGCGACGGGTTCAATGTTCCGCCGATTGAGATTTGGCATGTTTGAAATTCCTTTTAGAGTTTACGTAATATTACATTATTCGTTTCCTCCTCACCACGTTGAAACACCGGTTCCCGTACAATCACCGAAGTTAAGCAACATCGAGCCTAGTCAGTACCTAAATGGCTGACAGCTTGGGAGTAACTGGTGCTGTAAGCTTTGTAGTTTAATTGATAACGGTACGGAATTGGAAATCAAAGACACGAGACCCAATATCGGTCGGTTCCGTTATATTCACTTATGCGCAAATACCTATGGGAAAGGTATGACTCTACGTCTTCCCCCCCCAGCAATATCACTAAAACCATTATTATCTAAAAATAAAAAAAAAATTCTTGCAATTTTAACAATACGATTTTTCACAGGTCCTTAGGAGATAAATAGATTCATTTTCCTTTTAAGTCAACTTAATTACCACTTACTTAGGAATCTCATCTCCAGTCCATCTCTTAGTCAACTTAATGACAAGAGTTTTCAGAATTCCTGTCTCCAGTCCGCCTTTGAATTGGCAAGCATATAATTTTGTTAGTGATTTTAGATAATCATACAAATAGAGTCCTTTGAAAAACTGTTCATACATCCAGTTTTTGGGTAGTTTTCTTTTCCGGAACACAAATGGGAAAAGGGGTGGTGGGACCCCAGCCGGTGTCTACATCATGAGTAGACAGTGACGGGCAGTCAGTAAGGATGGGACAGGCTGTCAGAGAGGGAGGAAAAGACCACCGAGCAGTGAGGAGTCAGCAGTGGCCTAGACGGTCAGTGAATGTAAAGGTCCTCTTTTTGTTAGTAAGATAGCAGTTCACCTTTGCCGAAGAAAGACAATATCATGGTTAACAGAGGAATCGTATTGTTTGATATTTCTCAATCAGAGTGTCCTGAAAGGTATTTGTCGTTATTCCTTGTTGAATTCGATCACTGCCAAGGAGACAAACATGTGAACATAACTAGCTGGGTGTATATACGCATACAACAGACATTGGATATTGTCACAGGTGTTCAGTGACCGACGTGCAGGACGCGTCGTTACATTTAATTACCGCGATAGGGATTAGGCCCTAAGTTGCCACGGAAATCAGAACAAAAGAACTTAAAAATGAAAAAGGGAAACACAACGTGGAAATGGAAAAGAACAATTAAACTGTTGAAAAGTAAATAAAACATAATTTACGTTGACAAACACAACGTGAAAAAGGAAGTAAAACGTGAAAGAAAAGGAGTATTTTAAAAAGGAAAGAAATAAATCGTTGAAAAAATAAGAAAAAGACAGAAAGAGTGAACGTTATTTTTGGTTGATTCAAATTTCTATACGGAGAGAAAGGGAAAAGAAGGGAAAAGGGAAAAAGAAAGAAAACAAAAACGATTGATATCGAGGTAAGATCTCGCCGGCCATGTTTTTTTTTTTTTTGCCGTTTTGTTCAGCAAGCGTTTTTTTTAATTTTATTCTTTTATTCTTTTAGTGATAGTAATATTTTTTAGTGTTTATTTTATTTTTATTTCTTATATATCTATGGCTAGATTACTAGACATTGCCCTGTCTCTCGAATGATCTTAAGGTGTTCTCAGATTCCTATATATTCGGGAAAGCATTCGGAATTTCACACTTGGATAGAAGCACTGAAAAACGAAGCCATAATCTATAATTTTATGTCGACAGAAATTGTCAACTTAGCTTTTGCGATTATTCTGATGGCACTGTTTCCGAATATATACGGTTATTCCTAGACGAAAATTAGCTGGATGCATCTTTTTGCTAACAGTTCAATATGGAGAATATGTAAGCGCAGTTAATGTTAGCAGAGAATTCGTTAGAATTAGACAGGACGAGATAGAAACGCTGTCCGGACAAACTAATAGAGTGGCTAAAATAGGATTTAAGAATTTTGTACAGAGATACGGAGAAACCTAACTAGCGGAGTATTATACAAATTCATAAGGACAGATACAGCCAGATTAGCGCCCACAACACTTCCAGAAGCATTTACAGTGGCACAAAGAAGTCACAGACTATTTGAGAGATTGTAGTCTTTCCAAAAGCATGTGAATGGAATGGGATAGACTATTAGGGAAAGAAGGAGACCATATCTCAATGGAAGTGAACAGTGGGGCCGTAGTCGATCAAGCAGTAGTTGTAGTAAAAGGGGCCACACACCTTAGAGGAATAAACCGAAACCTAACCTAGGCCCCAGACAAATAGTTTATTGGACAGTCTGATCATCTAAGGAAGGCCTGTACCCAGTGAGAGGCGGGGGGCGTGAATTCACTTTGTTCGGCCAGGAGTCTGATTTAACATGTAGGGCAACGGTGAGGGGAAAGGAAAAAATGGCATTAATAGATACAGAGGTACCAATAGCATAATTATAGTTCGCGATTATTTAAAATTAGGATTGAAGAAAAACGAGGTAGATGTTACAAAAAAAAAAAATATTTCAAGCAGACGGAAGGGAAATTAAGCTATTAGGATTAATAGACCTTCATGTAGAGGTAAGTGGGGGTAGTCGCTGTGCAGCAAATCTATGTGACATCCACTCTGAGTAGATCTCCATGATACTAGGTAAGGATTGGCTTCAAGTAATGAAGCCTAGCTAAACATAGACCCATCACTTCCACTACTAAAGGGAAATACCATTAAAAGAAAAGAAGGGCGGATATATAGCCATAAAGTCTACCGGGGATTTTATTCTACTCCCCCGCACGGCTATCATCTATAGTAGGAGGCTTTCTCCATCCTAGGAATTAGGAGGGAGGAAAATATATCAGATCGCCCAAACGGATGAAGAGAGGGAGTCAGTAGTAGAAGATCACGATAGAGGTGGTATCAAAAAATATCAGCTATTAGTACTACTATAATGGTTCACAAGGGAGATAAGTGGGGTAAACTATACCAGATATTACCAAAATGGAGGTAGAATATGCAGAAGACAGTGAAAGTAGCTATAAGAATTCCATACATATGGAAGAAGAGATATTAGCTCTATATAAGCACAAAGGGTGTATCCTGCAAATGGGACAATAGAGATGAGATAGATGACTCGGACGCTGACTTATGCCAAATAAAAATCAGTGGAGATAACGATAGACACCTGCCTATAAAGCTAAGGCTAGATTGGCCCCGACGGCATAAGCATAAACTCGTACAAGTGGCAGTTGGAGACATGATGGAAGAAAGTATTTAAGATAAGAAATTAAATGTATTTACACAAAATACAAAAGGTAATGCTGTTAGTAAATCCAAGAACGCCGTTTAGTATTAGGTTGGTGCAAAAATAATGACGTAATAATGTCGTTTTTTGACGTATTTTTTAACGTCAAAAAACGAAATTATTACGTCATTATTTTTGCACCAACCTAATATTAATCAAAGATCGCTATATACAGTCTCGAAGTAAACTTCCTCAGAGTCGGGCGTGCTTGTAACTGTGACTTCTACCTCCAACTCAATCACAATGTCTATGTCCTTTCCACTTCGTTCCTCTTCTCTATATTTTGTCTGACTGAATGAGGGTATTTAACGGCAGCAGGTCGAGTCCACTTATATCAAAAAGGGGTGGACCCCATAGCACTAACGGTTATTAGATAGGCAGTAACGATTATATCTCAAAATATTCTCGTGGTTATTCAGTCAGAATAATCATCGATCTAAATGCTGTTATTTGTGGCTATTTTATAGGGTTCTTATTATTTTTACTCGTTATTTATTGTTGATTACTTAATTACGTTTTGTTGATTATTTTTATTACATTCGCTTGTTTTTACGTGTCCATTCTCACCTACACTTCTCACGCACAGAAGGCAGACATGCAGAAGTATTGAGGTCAAACACTTATACACACATTCATACTAATATATACACATACAAACATCACGCAAACCCCCAAAGAACTAAATGAGTACATACGCTTAACACACATATCCCATTCCCAGCAACCAATAAAACTGTCAAAATGACCAAGGAGGTAATTCTTAAAGTCAAGAATCTCCCATCCTTTATCTTAAAAACAACTTGAAAGAGGCCGTTTGAGCAACACAAGGTCTGACCTGAATTAATGATAAAAAACATGTGAAAACTACAGATAAAGTTCACATTTTTTTTCTCCTGATGATGGCTATGCTAGCTGAAACTAGTCAAGGAACCTAATTGAAATAATAAAACAAAAAAATATTAATATACAACCCAGTGTGTCTAAAAACTTTTATTTTTTAATATTCTTTATTGTTCAAAACACACGCACACACACACATATATATATTGTTATTTCAAACGTTATTTTTAGTCGGTACACGTGTTTGAGTTGACATTAGCGAAGCAAGATCGATAAATCCAACAAAAGAATCTTCTGCCGACTAACACGAATTGATTGTATGTCTCATTTCCTATCAGGGAACGCTCCCCTATAGTGGAATCGTGTCGTTACCAATTTGGTCAAGGGAAACCAACTCGACAAGGCAAAAATGCACATCTCTTGCTCTTCGAATCTATATTTAATAAAACTTACCAATATTTTCACAATAGAATTGCTTCTGGCGAATAGCGGCTGAACTTTTCATTGTTAAGTAATATAATGATCTACATTAGAATTACGACGATATCTCATATTTTATACATGTCAATATTTAACAATAAAATTAGTATTATAAATCTGTGTTGAGAAAATAAATAATAACAAAATATTTTGGGAAAGTTCCCAAGATATATTTACGCTAAATATTGATACTATTTTTCTACTAGAAAAAGTGGGGAATCTGTTTTTTTTTTATTGTTATTAAGTAATAAATTGAGATACTCAAGAATTACTACGCGATGTCAGATTTTATTATGTAAGATAATGTGTTTGCAATAAAATTAGAATTCACCAGCAGATGATGATATAAAGTTTAAGGCAATTTTATATTAAAAATAGATTAGGTGAATGTCAGTTTGTAATATTAGTTTTTATTAAAATTATTTGTAACAAAATTTGATGCTGTCGGGCTTTACAATGCAACTCGAGGAATTTTTGCAAAAGGTATATATATATATATATATATATATATATATATATGAAGAAATACAGTTTTAAGGTGTGCTATATTTATGGGATAAAGAGTTCAATATTAGAGATAGAGCGTATGTAAATATAAATATAAAAGTGAACATTGAAGTCAACACTCAGAGGCGACAGGCTGTTTAAATGCTAGACGAAATCGTCATGCCGCCGATTGCGTCTAGCATGAAACAGCCTGTCACCTCTGAGTGTTGACTTTAATGTTCACACACACACACACACACGTACATATATATATATATATATATATATATATATATATATATATATATATATATATATATATTTGTGTTTATGCTTGTTCAGACTACGAGGGATACTGGCAATATGTAACCCAGTACTAAATGCCTGCCCTATGGCCTGTGTATCGGCGACAAAACTGATTCCTCCACTATGCTTTTCTAGTGAGAAAGGTAACTAGACATCCAGCATGATTACAAACATGATCTGTAAAAGGATGTGTACTGATAAATCATCATTTACCTCCCCTTAATATCTAGGAGATTTAAAAAGCACCGTGTAATATCCGTCAGTAAACGAGTAGTCAGAGTAAAGTGCAATAAAGCTTTGCTATAAGTTTATTCACTGGTTCTGTTCTTATTACAGGATGAGTGAACTAGAGTTTATGACCACCTAGCACGATTGAGTAGACTGAGTTACATAGCTATGTATCCAGCCAGTGCATTAATCACTCGGAATGTGAGCTTACTAGACTGAAGTCGGTGGGTCCAGGGTGGATGTAGGAGTGAAAGCAAAGGCCATATCGCCCTCGAACTAGTTGAATGACATCGGCTGGAATTTTGGCCGGGAGAGAGATGACCTGGGAAAATATTCTACTTGGCCTCAGTAGGCGTATGAGCATCCCACATCTTCGATTGGTAAGTATTGCAGAAGAGAAAGCTACGGGAAACCATTCCACTATTCCTCACAAGAACAATAATGGTAAATCATAATTTCCAGGTAATGGCGTGAAGCGATGACAGCACGTTCGGAAGTGATTTCTAGCCTGGTAAGGAGAGATAAATGTAACAGGGGTCACTTTACTCTCGTACACTGTCTCTCCGTAACAAACATATGATCACACCCGGAAGATAAAACGTTGGGGTACTATCCAAATGCGAAAAGTAATCAAATATAAAAGTAAATTGAAAAACAAAATATTCTGGAGTGTGGTAGCAGCTGTTAGGGTCCTAGCTAAGGGCAAATAGGGAAACTTCATGCAAAAAAAAAACCATAATGAAAGTATAAAAATATATTTTTATAGTGAAGATGCCAACAATGCATGATTATATAAGAAATTACCAACAGATATATATTAAAATTAATAATACATATTTATAGCAAAATTACAAACAATACATATCTACAGTGCTGTTCGATAAAAGTGACTCACCTGATTTTTTTTTACTTAAAAACATTTTCACCTATTGTTTTTGGGGTCAAATTAATTCTTAATATTAATAATAAAAAGATCCCTTCCCGGCCACAGAGTAAAAAAATTTACTCACCCTAAGTTATTCTATTGATAATTATAATTTTGGCTATAAATGAGATTTAGGGAAAAACTCTGTTCAAAAAAAGTGACTCACTTTATCCTGCAACTAGTAATCCATAGAAACATAACCAAACAGCTTTGAATAAAGAATAATAGAGGTATAATTTATTTATAATAAGTAATATAGTTCAAAATATTTAATAATCTATGGGTCCTCCTTTATTTAGAATAACCTTTTCAACGCTTTTTGGCATTGACTTGATTAGGTTCTGGCAAATCTCATCTCCAAGCATTGAATTCCATTCAGATATGAAATTCACAATCAAATCCTCTTTGTTACTCAACTGCTTTCTCAAGAGCCTGTACTTTATAATTCTCCATAAGTTTTCTATGGGGTTCAGGTCAGGAGATTGTCATAATACTCACCTGCTTCTCATCAAAGTATTCCTTCATCAATTTTGATTTGTGATGGAGCATTATCCTGCATAAAAATGAGCTTGGTCGGGTTGATTTGCACCCTTTCAGCAGAAGGTAGCAGACAAGACTCTAAAATTCTCTTGTACTGCTCGCTCCTGAGGGTCTTTTCAATAGGTTTTAAGAAACCAGTTCCATGAAAAGAAAAGCATCCCCAGAACATCATACTGAATGGATGCTTGACAATACTTACTGCTAAATTCAAAGAGCTTTCAAAGCTTCTTCTTCGGATTTTAGATAGCTTATCCTTTGAATTTAGCTCAACTTTCGTTTCATAGGAGAATAGAACATTTAGAAAAAAAACAGGTGAGTCACTTTTATCGAACATCACTATATTAAATTTAACAATAGACTTTTAAAGCAAAATGACCAGTAATTTATTTTATAGCAAAAGGACTAACAATACATATTATCTGTAGTTGAAGCCATAAAATAATCAAATAACTTATACAGGTTGATATGCCGCTAAACAAAATCAACCAACTGAATATTCTGGGAGTATATGAAGCAAGAGGTAATAGCAAGTAAGATTTTATGAGCACATAGGGAGGAAAAGAGAAAATGAAATATAAGATAAAGGGGTCTAGAGGAAGCGACAAAATTATTTAGAGTTCTAGTAAACTTGAAAAAGAATCTGTCGATGTAAGTGATATATACAGCTACGTTTGGAAAAAAAAATAGAACAAAAACGGTAATTGAATGAACTTGTTTTTACAAGACATGAGAAAATTCACAAAGTCTAGAGTAAGTAATATCTAGAAAGAGAACAGGATAATAAAATAGTCGGGAAATGTAGACATGGATGACGCCATTGTGGAGAAAAAAATGGATTCATTGGTGCATAGCGTATAGTCAATAATAAGTAGAACATTCAAGATACATGAAGGGCCTAGAAACCCAAGCGGGGCACATGACAAACTATTTACTAACTACAAAGGTCTGTAAAAAAAGTCAAAATATATTTGGTGCTGTCCAATATAACAACAGCAACAATAATAATATAGTGAATAAATTTATAGACTTTAGATGTCTACATGAAATAAGCTTTGGTGGAAAGGGCTGTAAAAACGAATATTCTTTTGATACACTCTAATAATCTCATTAATAAAAACTAGCCTGATACCCGTCTTACGAACATTTCTCTTAATAATAATTAAAAAGTAATTTAGTAGACGATTTTATTTTATTTATGGTAAATGAATTTTTGGCGATTGTCTTACTCGGTTTCCGTAGAGTTACCTCTGAAAAAAAAAATTGCTTTTATCGCAGTCGCCATAACTTCTTGGCCTTTTGGCTCGAGGTGGTTCAAATAATTTGATAACCTTCTTCTAGACAGTACCTCTTCTTCAAGGGCTGGGTTTATTGTCCGGCGCTTGAGGCATCCCCTAAAGAGGAAATGCCGTGTAGGCTTGAACATTTTAGTACCGTAATGCCCCTAAACTACTACTACTAGTTTTTATCTTCCCTCTTCAAGGTTTTTCTTCTTATTCATAATACTTTTTGCATAACCTTTCTTTCTTACTTGCTTGTCACTGAATTGAAAGACTCGGAGATTTCGTCTCATCTGCTAAATTGCTAAACAGGCTTGCGTTTAATCTTTTTTATTGATTTTAGAGTAAACATTTTTATCTTTCATCTTTTGGGAAAATTCTCTTTCTAAGGAAAAACCCAAAAACTGATCTCGAACTATAAATCAATTATATCGATTACTTCTTGAAAAAGAGATCGGAAATTGAAGGTGAAGAGAAGCCATTGGTTTATACCCATACTTAACACTTCACGTTTTCACTCTCGCGTGGTCATGTGTGACGTCACGAGCTGCGACGCGATTTTCGCTTCCGCCTCTCGTCTATACGAGTTTGTCGTTGGTTTGAAATTTTTCATGCAGCAATGTCGGACTATCATTGTTGTTTCGTCTGTGTGTTGTTTGATTTATTGAAATTGTCATCTTTGATAATGGCTTATGTAAGCCGAAAGCTTAGATTGGATTTAAATATGTATCAATACATATATATTTCCTTTCCAATTATATTCTTTCAATTATAATGTTATTAAGCTTATCAGACAATATGAAAGGAACTTACTTAAAATAGCCAAAACTTGTCTATATTATTTAATGAAACATATATATATATATATATATATATATATATATATATATATATATATATATATATATATATTTAGGCAGCAATCCTTCGTTTATGCATGTTTCATTAAAAACGACAGACAAGGTACTACGGCTAAGCATTTTATTTAATTTTTCTTGTGTTCAAACAAGACCTTTCTTTTCTGGACAAAGAGTGTATAAAAACTGTCCAACTGTTTAATATTTCCGAGCACTTTCGGCTATACCTTTAGCCATTATCAAGGATGATTTGATTTTTCAACTTAATTGAGTGTGTGCAGTAACTACGAACAAAGCCACAATGTGCTAATCGTATTCGGAAATTAAAACATCTCTACAACACACTAATGCACACACTCAGTTATTACAAATGAAATATATCCGATACTTATCTGATGTTTCATGCTAATGATCTTGTGCCATATTAAGCTATCTGTACTTCGCTATCGAGTAAAGAAAAGTAAGTGCGTCTTGCTGATCATTCCCGTAGGTTAGTAGTTTTCAAACCTTTTTTTCTCTGGGCCGCATTTTCGGAATAAAAATTTCTTCACGCCTTACCAAATTTTATGTGATAAAAAGTATATTTAAAAAAAAAAAATCCGAGAGAGCGTTTAAGGGAAATAACCGCGGATTCGAAGTCACAATATTGATGACTCTCTCCTTCAATTTGCAGACCCTAGTTACTATATTCTTAATACATGATATAATCCAATGACAATGATAGAATCTGTCAATAATTATCTATATCAATTTATAGTGCGATTCCTGCATGCAGTTACAACTCATACATAATAATATTTCAAATTTTGATATCATTTATTTTTGGCATATGATTTTTTTGAAACTGTTTCTAAATCTGTGATTGTCTTTCAATTCTTCCGCCTCCCTTGTTATCCTCTTTCGCCGCATTTATGAGGCCCGCCGCACCGTTTGTGTAGAACTGCTGTAGAGAATTCAGTTTTCACTCGGTAAGAACCTTACACCGACCGTCTTGTACCAAAGTTTATATTTACATCTATTTTATCATCATTATCATCAGAATTTCTCTTTCACTCAGAAAGAAGGATTTTCATTGGTCTATAGTTGATAATGTTTCAGTAGGACTTGTACACGATCTCGTTGCTGTAGTATATCTAATATTCTAGCGTTATCTTTTACTGGATATTCGGATAGTTCACTTGTTGCGACGGGTTCAATGTTCCGCCGATTGAGATTTGGCATGTTTGAAATTCCTTTTAGAGTTTAAAAATATTACATTATTCGTTTCCTCCTCACCACGTTGAAACACCGGTTCCCGTACAATCACCGAAGTTAAGCAACATCGAGCCTAGTCAGTACCTAAATGGCTGACAGCTTGGGAGTAACTGGTGCTGTAAGCTTTGTAGTTTAATTGATAACGGTACGGAATTGGAAATCAAAGACACGAGACCCAATATCGGTCGGTTCCGTTATATTCACTTATGCGCAAATACCTATGGGAAAGGTATGACTCTACGTCTCCCCCCCCCAGCAATATCACTAAAACCATTATTATCTAAAAATAAAAAAAAAATTCTTGCAATTTTAACAATACGATTTTTCACAGGTCCTTAGGAGATAAATAGATTAATTTTCCTTTTAAGTCAACTTAATTACCACTTACTTAGGAATCTCATCTCCAGTCCATCTCTTAGTCAACTTAATGACAAGAGTTTTCAGAATTCCTGTCTCCAGTCCGCCTTTGAATTGGCAAGCATATAATTTTGTTAGTGATTTTAGATAATCATACAAATAGAGTCCTTTGAAAAACTGTTCATACATCCAGTTTTTGGGTAGTCTTCTTTTCCGGAACACAAATGGGAAAAGGGGTGGTGGGACCCCAGCCTGTGTCTACATCATGAGTAGACAATGACGGGCAGTCAGTAAGGATGGGACTGGCTGTCAGAGAGGGAGAAAAGGACCACCGAGCAGTGAGGAGTCAGCAGTCGCCTAGACGGTCAGTGAATGTAAAGGTCCTCTTTTTGTGACCGGAAGTTAGCAGTTCACCTTCACGAAGCCGAAGAAAGACAATATCATGATTAACAGAGGAATCGTATTGTTTGCTATTTCTCAATCAGTATGTCCTGAAAGGTATTTGTCGTTATTCCTTGTTGAATTCGATCACTGCCAAGGAGACAAACATGTGAACATAACTAGCTGGGTGTATATACGCATACAACAGACATTGGATATCGTCACAGGTGTTCAGTGACCGACGTGCAGGACGCGTCGTTACATTTAATTACCGCGATAGGGATTAGGCCCTAAGTTGCCACGGAAATCAGAACAAAAGAACTTAAAAATGAAAAAGGGAAACACAACGTGGAAATGGAAAAGAACAATTAAACTGTTGAAAAGTAAATAAAACATAATTTACGTTGACAAACACAACGTGAAAAAGGAAGTAAAACGTGAAAGAAAAGGAGTATTTTAAAAAGGAAAGAAATAAATCGTTGAAAAAATAAGAAAAAGACAGAAAGAGTGAACGTTATTTTTGGTTGATTCAAATTTGTATACGGAGAGAAAGGGAAAAGAAGGGAAAAGGGAAAAAGAAAGAAAACAAAAACGATTGATATCGAGGTAAGATCTCGCCGGCCATGTTTTTTTTTTTTTGCCGTTTTGTTCAGCAAGCGTTTTTTTTTAATTTTATTCTTTTATTCTTTTAGTGATAGTAATATTTTTTAGTGTTTATTTTATTTTTATTTCTTATATATCTATGGCTAGATTACTAGACATTGCCCTGTCTCTCGAATGATCTTAAGGTGTTCTCAGATTCCTATATATTCGGGAAAGCATTCGGAATTTCACACTTGGATAGAAGCACTGAAAAACGAAGCCATAATCTATAATTTTATGTCGACAGAAATTGTCAACTTAGCTTTTGCGATTATTCTGATGGCACTGTTTCCGAATATATACGGTTATTCCTAGACGAAAATTAGCTGGATGCATCTTTTTGCTAACAGTTCAATATGGAGAATATGTAAGCGCAGTTAATGTTAGCAGAGAATTCGTTAGAATTAGACAGGACGAGATAGAAACGCTGTCCGGACAAACTAATAGAGTGGCTAAAATAGGATTTAAGAATTTTGTACAGAGATACGGAGAAACCTAACTAGCGGAGTATTATACAAATTCATAAGGACAGATACAGCCAGATTAGCGCCCACAACACTTCCAGAAGCATTTACAGTGGCACAAAGAAGTCACAGACTATTTGAGAGATTGGAGTCTTTCCAAAAGCATGTGAATGGAATGGGATAGACTATTAGGGAAAGAAGGAGACCATATCTCAATGGAAGTGAACAGTGGGGCCGTAGTCGATCTAGCAGTAGTTGTAGTAAAAGGGGCCACACACCTTAGAGGAATAAACCGAAACCTAACCTAGGCCCCAGACAAATAGTTTATTGGACAGTCTGATCATCTAAGGAAGGCCTGTACCCAGTGAGAGGCGGAGGGCGTGAATTCACTTTGTTCGGCCAGGAGTCTGATTTAACATGTAGGGCAACGGTGAGGGGAAAGGAAAAAATGGCATTAATAGATACAGAGGTACCAATAGCATAATTATAGTTCGCGATTATTTAAAATTAGGATTGAAGAAAAACGAGGTAGATGTTACAAAACAAAAAAAAAAAAATTTCAAGCAGACGGAAGGGAAATTAAGCTATTAGGATTAATAGACCTTCATGTAGAGGTAAGTGGGGGTAGTCGCTGTGCAGCAAATCTATGTGACATCCACTCTGAGTAGATCTCCATGATACTAGGTAAGGATTGGCTTCAAGTAATGAAGCCTAGCTAAACATAGACCCATCACTTCCACTACTAAAGGGAAATACCATTAAAAGAAAAGAAGGGCGGATATATAGCCATAAAGTCTACCGGGGATTTTATTCTACTCCCCCGCACGGCTATCATCTATAGTAGGAGGCTTTCTCCATCCTAGGAATTAGGAGGGAGGAAAATATATCAGATCGCCCAAACGGATGAAGAGAGGGAGTCAGTAGTAGAAGATCACGATAGAGGTGGTATCAAAAAAATATCAGCTATTAGTACTACTATAATGGTTCACAAGGGAGATAAGTGGGGTAAACTATACCAGATATTACCAAAATGGAGGTAGAATATGCAGAAGACAGTGAAAGTAGCTATAAGAATTCCATACATATGGAAGAAGAGATATTAGCTCTATATAAGCACAAAGGGTGTATCCAGCAAAAGGGACAATAGAGATGAGATAGATGACTCGGACGCTGACTTATGCCAAATAAAAATCAGTGGAGATAACGATAGACACCTGCCTATAAAGCCAAGGCTAGATTGGCCCCGACGGCATAAGCGTAAACTCGTACAAGAGGCAGTTGGAGATATGATGGAAGAAAGGATAAGGGAACGCTCCACATCACCGTGGAGGACTCTGAATAAGATAATCAAACCACTAGTCTATCCCCCTGACCTTAATCGACGACATTTTCATCGCTGGGGAAGTCAACTAAATTTTCCACCCTTGATTTGAAGTCTGGCTACTGGTAGATAGCCCTCAACATAAACGATAGGGAGAAGGCTGAATTTGCCTATCATATTGGGTTGTATCAATTCAAGAGTTATTCTCTTCAGACTGGCCAATACGCCTGGAGTTTTTCCTCAGATCAGGTTGATAGTGCCGGTGGGAGCCCGTGGGAGGGTCTTGTTGCTATTAGTCCTCATAATCCCAACCGGTGTATCGAAATCTGTCCCAGTGATAGTCACCGAATCAAGGTGGATAGTTAGAAGGGGTTAATTAGATGGGTTGAAGCAAATTAGGAATATACCTAGCCGTTGTTCTCAAAAAGGACCTCCAATCTGTGGTTGACTGGGACAGGAAATGGCTGGTAAACTTTAATGCCTCAAAAAAACCTACTCTCGTTTACCCACCACAGAGAACCTTCTCTGCTTTCCATTAGAATATCTGATCCTCAACTCCACGAGAGCGCCTCTCTGCGCCTGCTTGGCCTTACGCTGTCCGCTGACCTAAGATGGAACAAATATATTGAATCAATAGCTTTATCTACCGCAAGGAAAGTTGTTTCTCTGTGTGGATCCAGAATTTTTTTCTGGCCTGAGTCTATCTTTCAAATCTATAAATCAAGCATTCGCCCATTCACGGAATACTGATGCCATATAGGATTTGGTACCCCCGCTATTCGTTTCAAGGTCCTCGACAAAATCCAGAGGCGGATATGCAATGTGGTTGGTCCTGGTCAGGCATCTCGCCTACATTCACTTCCGTACCGCCCTTGCCATGGCTTCACTCTGCCTTTTCTAAAAATGCTTTCACGGTAACTGCTTCGACGAGCTACTTTCACTAGTTCTCAAACTGTATGAATTTTAGCGTGTTAATAGGTTGGCATCTCAGTCCCACCCTTTCACTGTTGAAACCGTTAAATGTAGCCGTCTCTTCTACTCCAATAGCTTCCCGTCTGTGGAACTCACTTGCTTCTGTGACAGTTATAGACTTCAAATACTCAAATGTAATGTCAATCGACATCACCCGATGCCGTGATCTAATCACCTGTCCTTCTCTTTATCCTTTCCTCAATCACGTCTCTCTACTCTTGCTCCCATTCTCTGTAATTCCTTGCGTGCTTAAAAGATATATATATATATATATATATATAATTAGGAGGATTTGAAATAATCATCATTAAGTAATTCATTGAGTCTAGAAGAAACCTCAACAGAATGCAGAAAGTACTTGTTACGGGTATGCAAAAGAAAACCGATAGAAACTGTATGGGCTACCACGTCCCGGGCTATTATCAAGGGCTCGGGTGTTTTAGCTCTCACAATTGGGATGTTCTAGCTTTGGGAAATCTTTAGTGAGCAGTGAGGACTCAGCAGTCGCCTAGACGGTCACTGAATGTAAGGGTCCTATTTTCGTGGCCGGAAGTTAGTAAGATAGCGGTTCACCTTCACGAAGACAAAGAAGGACAGTTAAGAGAGAAATCGTATTGTTTGCTATTTCCCAATCAGAGTGCCCTAAAAAGTATTTGTCGTTATTCTTTGCTGAATTAGATCGTGACAAAGGAGAAAAGTCCGTGAATATAGCTCCCCGGGTGTATATACGCATACAACCGACTTTGGATCTAATTACAGTTGTGCAGTGACGAACGTGCAGGACGTGTCGTCACACAATCTAAATATATTTTCTGGCAAAAGGTTGGCAAACCATAAAAAAAAAAAAACGAATCAACTAATCAATTTTCATCTTGGTTACGACTCTAGTTTGGTTTGGTTTAGTTTGTTTTGTTTTACGGTATATCAACCTCAGTGGGCCATTTAATGTCGACAACGTTTTTTATTTTTCCTGGTAATATTTTTGTTTTGTCAAAAATCTATTTCTGTTAATATTTATTCCTCAAAAATATATAGCTGGTAATATTATTTTTTTCAAAATGTACAACTGGCAACATTATTTTTTCAAAAACGTATTATCAGAGGCATTGCTGTCGGACGTAGTTTATCGTCTTACCCAGGACGCGGATTTTGTTTATCATCTTACCCAGAACGCGGATGTAGTTTACCGTCATACCCAGGACGTGGATGAAGTTTATCGTCATAATCAGGACGCACAACGACTTTGTCTGAATTTTGTTAAATGACTCGATGCTGTGAGTTACAATGCATTCATAGAATAATTTCCTCTGCTGCTCTTGATCACGTTTGCTGATCGCTGTCTGGCTGATTCTGACGCTAATTTGAACAACTAGCGCAAAATTGAAATCTCACATTATACGTTGACCTACGCAGTTATGAATGGCAACGTCTACCTAAAAATACCGATGACTGTTGCGTTTCTCTTGTCGAAAAGCTTGTTAATGGTCTTCTTTCTCCAAGTGCAGTCCAACTAGTCTACTAGATGGCTGGTTATCTTCCGAGCATCCCTGCTGGTTCTTCCGTATAGTTTTGCAACGATAACAATCTTCTCAGCCAAGATAAAGGGAGACAGATGCTTTTCATCGACGCTGTTGTTCCTGGCATCCATGTTTATTTAGCTAATGATAATCATCTAGGTCTTTGTTTATACGATGAGTACAAAGAGGAACACGAGTTAGAGGGTAGCGTAATTGTGAAAATTCTTAGCAAGGCAAAAATATGAAGGGACAGATACCTGCTAGAACGCATGACTATCCAGCTACTTGACTCGTCGCAGAAGTCAATGTTCATCATAATGGGCACCTTCACGAAGACTGCGCCGAACCACTTGATGTTTCTTCTGTTCATGTACCCGGTTAGCTCATGTTCGTTAATATTAGATTGGTGCAAAAATAATATCGTTTTTTGACGTTAAAAAAACGTCAAAAAACGATATTATTTTTGCACCAACCTAATAATATCAACACCATTGTGTTTTTCAATTTTTTTTTGTGCCAAACCGGATGCTGCCATGTTAATATATCGAGAAGAGAAATTAAAATTTTAAAATGCTGCGTGACATTACGTATGGTCGTCTTTCATTTGTTCCCACAAAATATATTACGATTTACGCATACTAGTCGCAGAGTTCACGAAAATAATTTCATTACAATCGCCAGAATTCTCAAGAGTGTAAAAGTCGAAAATTCTCATACTCCATAAGAAGATGCAACCAGAAGAGGAGAGGAATTTTTTTTATTTCATTATAGATTTGTCACAAAATAATGTAAATTGTATTACAGGAGAGTTGCATTTCTGTTGACAGCGAGACTTTTATTTAAAGCCTTAAAGTAAACCAACTTCAATCGTAAACGAATTTTCAAATAACTTAAACTCATTCGAAACTATTTATTGTGCTATAATTAGGCCTGGTAAATTTATTGGGTAGAACAAAGGAATTTCAAGTGAATTTCAAAGACAATATTTAGATATTTTTACATAAATTTACTCAAACTCATATGTGCTATTTTTTTCCCACTACGTTTCACTATCTTCGAGACAGCTTCATGATTCCATCCTTCTAGAATTTGTCATCTTTCTTTGCGATCAACTGGTCTAAGTGGCTTTTACAAGCTTCTGGGCATTTCGTACGAATCGAAATAAGTGAAAATTCGAAGGTTCAAGATCGGATGAATAATGGCGAGTGAAGCAGAACATCCCAACCAATGTGTACAAATTTCGGACGGGTCTGCAAGTCTGCAAAGAGGCCTGCTTTTTTTTTCTCTGTGGAAGACAAACTTGAAACCTGACTCCACACGTGTTTATAAGACATTTTAATCATCAGAAAGCAATTATTTTCAGCTGTATACATTTTTCGTTTCGCCATTAGAACGCACCGAGGGGCAGACACCACTTTGGTATCTCTCACGATTATCATTTCCTAATCACAGATTATTTCCTCTTTGAACAAAAGTTCATGATTGACATTAATTTCGATTCATGCCTCTGACATCATCTGGTGGGAATTACAAACTAGAATATAATGATGCTTAAAGGAAATTGAGGAATTAAGCGAAAGGAAAAAAAATGACATTAGAAACAAGGAAAAGCGTGCTAGACTTTAATATATCAATGGATATGGGGAGTTTTCACTTTCTTATTCATTCCCCTAAAGTATATTGCAGCAATTCTCAAAAGAGATGCTAACATAATGAAACGATAAATAATATTTATAATGTGACGATATAGCAAGTATCAAGTAGATATTTTCCTGCCTATTTGTGATGCAAATGACCGCCATGACACGCCCTCAATTCTTTTTACGAATATTATAAATATTATTTTATAAATTCCTGATAATCTCAGGGGTGACAAGGACTAAAGAAATTCATTGTTAGACGATCATTTTGAGTCAAGAAACAGTGTAGTGTAACGGCCATTTTGAATAATTGATGAGCAAAGATGACGTAATTATGGTACAATACATTAAAAGTTTTAACTAAATATAAAGGCTGTTTGGTTTCTTACTGTAAAGAAATTGTACATATGGGGACTTCATAGAGACTTTGAGGTATTATGGTGGTTGTAAGAATGCGTTGTTTTGATGCAAGGAATATTGTATAGTTTGTTTGGGTCAGTGATTGTGACTAAGATAATGAGCAGCCTTCCTCCATCCCCACTTCTGGCCTTATGCCACATTTTTTGTTCTATACAAATATAGATATTATTATGAGAGGCAAACTTTCGTGGCTGAAACTTCAGTATATTCAGTGAAGCTTTTTACATTGAAAAATCATTTTATTAAATGTCGTCTATTTTGAAGGTACATTCCATTTACTTCCTCCATCCCGGTTTAGCTACCGGAAGTATTCTGTTGATTTTTGAATTTTATAGCAGCCGATTTGTTGAATTTTATAGCAGCCGATTCTAGAAGATCAGTTCTACGCAGCCTTCTGAAAAGTATTTTTATATTATTTTTTAAGCAATTCGCCCCAAGCAAAGTGGGTAGTGCCATTAGCATGCAAGGGGTTACAGAGGATTGAGAACAAAAGTAAAGAGGCATGTTTGAGGAAAGGATACATAGAATGGCGATGAACAAGATCAAGGTATCAGAAGATGTCGATGGATATTACACTTAAAGATTATAGCCATCAGGGAAGCAGGGAAAAGGAAGGGAGTTCCATAGGTGAAAGTACGAGAGAAGAACCTGTTTG
>OZ010597.1:3655717-3670717 GCA_963932145.1 Acanthosepion lycidas
AGGTATTTTTTTTTAAACCATTTCACTTCAAAAACGGTGATAAAGCCAGTAAGATGCAAGGGAGGAGGTTACCGTTACTGAAGGAAACTGATAAAATTTTATTGAGCGGAGAAGAGAATAAAAGATCTGGATTCAAGGAGACAGAAGATGGCGATTGGCATTGTGTTTAAATGTTTGAAGATCCTAATTGACGGGAAATCAGTCAACCGGAAGAGATATTCACAAGCGAGAAGTACGAAAGAAGAAACTATTATCGTAGAACTTACAGTAACATGTAGTAATTCCGACTGTAAAAGGATGAGACCTAACTGCCAATCCAGTACCACACTTAAATTCCAGAAGACGAGGTATCAAAGAGAAAACTGATCAGAAAAATTAACACAGGGCAATGCTCTGTCAATTGTAGTGTTCGTAAGAATGCCAGGATACAAAACAATATATCCTAGCAGTAGACAAGATCACTTAGCTTTCCTCGCCCCTAACCCATTTGGTGGGAGCAGATCCACCAGATGTATTCCAGTATGCTTGATTTGCCCTAATAAGCGTTCTTCTCCCGTATTTCCATCACCGATTTCTAAATACGCTTGCACCCGAAACTCGAACCAGTTTCTGATATTTTATCACCTTTAGGAAAGGTATGACTCCATCTCCTCATCCAGATATGGGTTAAATAGTAAGACCTGTACCTGGAAAATATTGTTGTTAGCCTCAAAAAATTGTTAATGCAAAAATTCAATCGAAAAAAAAAGAATTATTCTTTCAACCCAAAATGTTTCTACTTGAAAGCCACAAATGGTTGATAAGCCGTAATAATTCACTTAATCTATCAAAAAACCTAGATTTTGTAGCTATGCAACAGAAATAAAAACAAGAAAAAACCCTGTGTCGACATCAAAGTCTGCATTTTCTAATAGAAAGATAATCCCCGATAACAGCTGCATAAAAACTCCCAGACCTGTTCCCGAAGTTCCTTGGTGTTCACAATTGATTTATTGGGTTTGCACATCACACTAATTGGCATGTAAAATTATCCACTTCTTTCTATTCGAGAACATGGACGCACACTGGCGGGAAAAATACCATTGAAAGATCTTTCCCGGGACCAAATGCAGAAAACACAAACACACCAATGCAAAGTTTCAGCTACTAATGCTAAGAAGGAATATGAAAACAGGATGTTCAGTTTCTACAAGAGAGACGACGAGAAACCGAAGTTTTAGACACCGCCAGTTTCACTGTCCCTGTACCTGACACAATAAGTGCAAATACAAAAGAGGAACCCATGTGATGCTGCCTCTGTTAGATTTCTTTGCCCGTATTGGATGTCTTGTGGTCGAAGTACAAGAGATAGCGAGTATGCAAAAGTAACCTTTCAAAGACGACACCATGAACGACAACCAACTCCAGGCAGGAGGAAAATGAGATGAATCAACCGCAAGTTAGTGGTGAAGATTTAAAGCTGATCTTTTGCTTACGGTATAGAAGGTGCCAGTGTTGCGGGTCGACAATTATTGTCGCAACGCGTCGCGTATTGGCCACGACAACCAATTAATCCAACCAGTCATGCGATAGAGCAAAGCAGTGTTGACACAGTCGCAAGACTATAGAAAGCGGTTTTATATTGGCGAGAAACTACAGCTAAATACACGGTTGAGCTGGTGGCTCTCTTTCCAATTGGTTTAGCGCAAATATGCCTCTCCGTCTACTCTCTACTACCAAAAGCGTATACTCTCCAACGTACTTCGGATTTCTATTTTAGAATCTGTCAGGGTTTTTTCCTTTTTTGTGTGTCAGCATAGCTTAGCAGGCTTTTCGAAGATTAAGCCAGATTGCACGCACTTCATATGTGAATTCAGAATTGTTCGCTTTAGCTAGATTAAGCCACGCCCCAATCCTAGAAATAACCGTGTCTAAATTATAGATCCCTGTATTACAACTCGACCCAGTGTCCTAATTCTCTTTACAGACTTCTCCCAATCCTAGATACCGCCTGATCTCAATTCTCCATACGTAAATCTAATTCTAGATACATTAGTGTCTGACTTCTCTATACAACCGCGTCCAGTCTTTGTTCATACGCGATCTAGATAAAGTCGTTTACCGATGCCAGATACAAAAGTTCGAATTCTCTATACGTGAGTCGTCTTGCGATTTTTTGGCAAGCAAAAATCGTAACCGGAATGTTGTTGGTGCTCAATAAAAAGCGCTCTAGTAACCTACATTCACGTTTGTCAATTTTGCGATTACCCAGACGTGATTTTGTTGTAGTCTTCATGCGGATGTCTTTTGGAGCTCACCAGGTGGGTGGAGTTGTCCCTAAGGGATGAAATTCTTCAGAACTTTCATTCCCTGTATTACTATTTGTTTTAGGAAAATAACGCCTTCCGTGTCTCTCCTATCTTTGCCTGTCTGTCTTTCTCTGTCTCTCTTATACATACATACATACACATACGTGAACACAATCATACACACACCTATTTTTCTAATATTTTTATGAATGCTTCTATACTCTACGGGTTGCCGAAGAATTATTGCCAAATGATTAATCACGATTCAGTGAGCGTAATTCTCAGTTCATGTTTGTATTATTTTTTATATCAGTTTGCGAATATATATATATATATATATATATATATATATATATATATATATATATATATATATAATTCCGTTTAATATATTCTGAATATAGAGTAGTTGTGTCTGTCCAGAAACCAGAAAGTTTCTTATGAGTATTTGTTTTCTTTTTGCCTCTGAGACATCCACTCCCGAAAGCTAAGAAATTTATTCATTCAGTGACGCCATTTTTCTTATGGCTCAGACAGAGAGATGTCATTGTATATTTCTTACTTACTGTAAGATTGTCAGACCTCTATCACTATGAAAGATGATGTCGATGTGAGTGTTCAAGAATTGCTTCCACTTTCTCCCATCATCAGTGGTTTTGACAAAGGCTTCGACACTGTCTTGTGATAATATTTGACATTGGACGAAATTGAAATCACGTGGTCCAGCTCAAATTTTACTTGATATTTAAAGAGAAGACAGCTGCCACCAAATAATGCCGCTTCATTTCCGATTTTTGAAGAGGATGTGGGTGCCACCATATAATACACCTTATCTTCTGATTTTTGGAGACGAGATGGTTATGATATAACTAGTAGTTTCCATATAAGGAAACATTTATTACTCATTGAGACCACAGTCAGTTCTACTCAAGTTATGTTTTTCTTCACTCTCTGACCATCGGGCTGGGATCAAAGTGCAGTATCTGTTCTTCTCATCACTAAGAGTAATGCTATTAGCTATTTCCGTAAATGAATTTTCGGGGGAATTTTTTTTCAAGTCAGGTATTATCACTCTTTCCAATATTGATGGCTTGTGGAATATCAAAATCTCGATGATGTCATCATTTTCTCTTCGAGTTACAGATGATATCCATTTTGGTTCTTGCTGATGTTGAAAGACCCCGTAGCGTCAGTCCAAATGGTTGATCCTCTCTATCAGGTTCATTCGCAACAAGGGTCAGTCACTGGAAACTATTTTAAAACATTTTTTCCGAGAAAGCTGAGAGTTTAGATATTTCTGGACAAGTTTATTGACATACATGGATAGCCATATGATATTTTCTATGGCACGACACTAAGAATATTACTCAAGATTTTTAGGTTAATTTTTTTGTTTTGTAGGAATTTGGTAATTTGGTAATCTGGTTTGCAGTTCTCTGGAGATTTTGGTTTCTCATAGTATTAAAACTTTTAAAATTTTCCTCGGGGGTATCATTTTTGCTCAGGTATTATCGGAATATTCTCGTGATAATGGTCTCGGGATGATCTCATGTTCATGGTCTCGGAATGATCCCATGTTCATGGTCGCGAAATGATCTCATGTTCATGGTCTTGGAATGATCTCATGTTCATGGTTTCAGAATGATCTCATGTTCATGGTTTCGGAATGATCTCATGTTCATTGTCTCGGAATGATCTTATGTTCATGGTCTCGGAATGATCCCATTTTCATGGTCTCGGAATGATCTCATGTTTATTGTCTCCTGATCATGATCTCATATGTTAAGACCTCAGAATAATCTCATGAGACCATAAACATGAGATCATTCTGAGACAATAAACATGATATCATTACAAGATCAGGAAAATACCACCATTCCGAGACTACGAACAGGAGACAACGGTCTCATATTCATGTCACAGAAAGGTCTCATTTTTATAGTCTCGAAATAATCTCATGTTTATGGTCTTGACATGATCTCATGTTTATTGTCTCGGAATGATATCATGTTTATGGTCTCAGAAAGGTCTTATGTTTATTGTCTCCTCTTCATGATCTCGGAATGGTGACATTTTCATGATCTCGGAATGGTCTAATGTTTATGGTCACGGAATGATCTCATGTTCACCGTATTGCAATGATCTCATGTTTCTGGTCTCATGCGCATGGTCTCCGAATGATCTCATGTTTATTGTCTCCTGTTCATAGTCTCGGAATGGTGACATTTTCCTGATCTTGGAATGATCTCATGTTTATGGTCTCAGAATGGTCTCATGTTTATTGTCTCAGAATGATCTCATGTTCATGGTCTTGCAATAGTCTCATGTTCATAGTCTGGGAATGATTTCATGTTTATGGTCTCGGTATGTTTATACTCTCATGTTCATAGTCACGAAATGATCTCATGTTTATTTTCTAGGAATGGTCTCATGTTCATGGAATCAGAATCGTCTCATGGTCTTTGGTTAAAAGTGATAGAATTAAATTATTTGATTTCTCTATGTCGTTTTGCAACAAGATTTATTGAAATCATTTTACATTAGAGACAATGTTGCTTTTACATTAGAGACAATGTTGCTTTTACACTTTTATATTTTAAGCGCTTGACCAGGTGTCTTCATTGGTTTCTGTGGGCAAAAGTGTTCTAATTTTTTGTTGTCAGTATTGATTCAAAATACGAGTTGTATACTGTAATAATTGTTACAAAATACTTAATCCAAGAAATGGAAATGCTGGAATTAATAATCTTTTAGTGGCTTAATTGGGCTATGCCATGTGATCCGTTGCTTTATTGAACAGGTAAACCTTATGTTGGGATTAGGTTTAGATGAATTCCATTCAATAATCCACATCGATTTCTGTTTGCCGGATTAAATTTGATGGATCTAGTTGTTAATTTATCCTGCATTTCAGGTATATGAGTATAAATTACTTGCTTTTCGAATGAAGAATTTTCTGTTTAATAAACATCAGTTTACCATTAATTGTTCCATAACTCCCAAACAGGTACGTACAGTAAATGTTGCCTAATTAATGTTAACTTGCCATTAGGTGCTACACCCAACACGTATGAAATCTCCAAGTTAAATTTGGATATTTAATATCGGCATTATTAAGCAGAATTACTTTTTTCCCTAGCGGACTATGCACCGCCAAATATCCCCGAATGACTTGCGGCACGTAAAATTTAAAGGATTTAAATTAAGTTAAATATTTATCTACTTCATAATTAAGTTAAATATTTATCTACTTCAGAATATTGATTGATCTAAAGTTTTGCTGCAGTTCATTCATGTCAATTTGATCATGTGTCATCTTTCAGCCGTGTGACGTCGTCCCCTGGTCGTAGCGCCAACCGTGACGTTCTATCCTAGTCTACCACGGCACCAACTGTGACGTCCCTAAACAACACCAATTGTGACGTCCTCGCCGCGGCGCCAGCCGTTCGCTCCTCGCTGCTCCGTTCGGGTGTCGCTGCTCCAAATGTGACGTTCTAACCTTTTGGTGATTCTGGTGGGAATCTGGTTAGATTTGACATCAGCCTCGTCGTTCCCAACTCGCTTCCAACGCCTGGTTACCAAGGTAACTGCACTGATCCCCCAGTCCGCCTACCCACGTTGTGAATTGATCTTAGGCAGACGAGATCAAACAGTGGTTGGGGCCGTACTGCAAACCGAGTTCAACGGGGGTGATACCACACAAATACGCATAAAAGACAATAAAATTAAAACTCAAAAGTTCAAAGTATCAAAGAAAAAGGTAACAAACGTTATGTCTAATTGTTCGATACATAGGACTGCATCTATCTCCCGACCCGTTCTATGGATTGTGACACGTCGTTTTCCGCTAGGCAAGTTTTAACACTTCAAGTTGTCTACTCTCTAAGAAATTGGTGTTTCGGTGGGTCTTTGGACGAAAGTCAAAAGAAAAAACTTATTTCGGTGATCTGGATCTAAGTCGCTCTTCAAAATAATTGTTCTTGGTTTGAAGAGGGGTCCGGAATGTGCGTGAATCTTGGTCAGCTATCTGCGAGGCTTGCTTCAACTGAAGACTGACTCTGGGAACTGCTGGAACTCAACTCAACTCTGCTCGTTGTGGCTTCGTTTATATGGGCGCCGACCAAAACCGGGGTGAGTTTGTCGGCGCCGGGGGGTTCCTCGATAATTCTAAATACATATCCACCTCTCTGGTTAGGAATTTCCACCTTTTTCCATTTTTGGGAACCTTTCCTCACTCCCACCTTCTCATCATACTTCAGAGGGGCGTGAACTGCCCTCCCCACATCTTCGTAGCAACCTCTCTTACTCATCCTCCAGATGGGCTGCAACAGCCTCCCTCGTGCGTCACGTGATCACCACTCGACCAATGATGATTCGGGCGTGGACGAATCCGCGGCTTTATTTCAGGAAGAGAAAAAAAAATATCTTGCTTAACTAAAAAAAAAATATCTCTTCCCTTTCCCTTTTCTTCCTCTTAATGGTGTTATCATTTCTCTGGCTGCGAACGGGACAATATGACAATGGCGGTCATAACTCTTGTTCTACACGTGGTTTACGTCAGGTATTTTATCGCTAATTATCAGAATGTGTGGTCTTCCTAACACGGTCTCAAAAAGAAACATCTCCAAAGTTCCAGTCAGTCTGTCGCCTCGAAGAAAGAAAAAAAAAACATTTCTAGGTTCCCATTCATTTTCCTTCGGTACATATTTCTGATAACATAATTTTATTATCGGAGGCCAAGGATGTTCTGTCGAAGGAAAATCGGTCAACGGACACTAGTAGGTGGTCCTTAATTTTTCATATCTGTCCAAAGTCCCTTTAGTTGCCTGTTTTTCGTCACTTATTGAAATAACATTTTCATTTGAATTTTTTTTCTTTGGCCAGCCGGTCTGTAGTTGATAATAAGATGTCTTCCCGTACCAATAGTTTGTTTTCATATCCTTAGATAACACAGCCGATGCCAAAACATATCTGATTCTTTCCTTCTTTCCCTTTCTTTTTACTCAGAATTTCCCTGTCATTGTAATGACACTCTTTCGCCATTTGTTACTTATCAAAATATCCTTTTATCCATTGTCTCTTAGCCGTGTGTGTGTTCTTGCTTATCAACCACGATTCGGTCCTTAGCCTCTCCTTTTCTTCTTTTCTTTCTTTTCCCTTTCTGTCTCGTTAAATGGTGCCACAGCCGCTTTATTCACTGGCCTTCCTTAGGTGCCAATAGAATTTGGCAAATTTCTTGGAATGTCTAATGTAGCCGTTTATTTACCGTAGTTTAGACGCGATTAAAATCTGTTAAAAAATAAAATCTTTATAACAAACACCAGTGCGCGTATGTCATTCGTCATCAAAAGAAGAGGCCCCAGGATAACAATCTATAAGTTTAGAGAATTGCTTGTTGGTCCTTAAGACATAATTATGTAACATCTGCCTTTTTAACTTTTATAGGTTTCAAATATGTTATCGATTTTTATTGCAAGAACTTAAACTTATAATTTTCAGTCCTCCACTCCGTACACACACACACACATATGTATACAAACACACGCATATATATATATATATATATATATATATATATATATATATATATATATATATATATGCGTTCTAATTAGACTCATTGCTGAGTACCTCAAGGCTACAATTGATTGGCTGCAATTACCTATTATATTCCTATTCATTTCTTTCTCTCTCTCCCCAGCGACGTATACACGCGCGCGAATACACACACACACACACACACACACACACACACACACACACACACACACACACACATATATATATATATATATATATATATATATGAAACACCTATGCTAAGATGCTACTAATTGTACATGCATTAAGGAAAAATCACCATAATTTACTAGTAAATGAAACTTTTTTAGTAATATTTCTAAGTAAGTTATGAGAAAAAATAAGTCTATGTATGAAAATCTCATCACAAAGCAGAAAAAGAAAAAAAAAGTTGTTTTATATATATATATATATATATATATATATATATATCCTACGCGAATAAAAATACATGAGAAAAAAACTGAAAATGCAACTGGAGTTTTTAAGTATATTTATTTAGAGTAACTTTACCGGATTTACAGGTCTTTGATTTTAAAACGTTTAACTGAGATGGAAAAACCTGTCGTTTTGCCATGATTTGTTTTGCATCTGACTGGATTTGGGAGAATTTTCTTCGTTGCATGCAGACAAAATGTGACTCCGACTGCTATGCTTTTAAAATTCAGTCTGATTGGTTGATTATGATCCAAGACGGCAACCGTACCACAGCTCATCACAGTGGCTAGACGTCCGGTTGCCGTCATTGGCGTCAGTCGGAAAATGGTCAAGGGGTAGATTCTCCCACTACCACTACCACTAGGCCATTCTCCGACTGACGCCAATGACAGCAACTGGACGTCTAGCCACAGTGATGAGCTGTGGTACGGTTGCCGTCATTGGTGTTAGTCGGAGAATCTACCCCTAGGCCAGTGGCACAGAGCAGGGATGAAGGTGAATTTACGCGTATTTATTTTTTAGATAAACACGCCAGTGACAGAGAGAACTTGATTCGTTTTATCGAAGTTTGTTGCATTACCAGCATTAATAATCACTGTTTACAAACTCAAACTTCTTCCCCAGAGAGCTCAACCGAAACAATTTTTTATTTTTTGTCATCCACAGACAGACTGTTTCGCTGTATCTTCAGTGTGAGTAGATGTCTGATTGCCTCAAGCCAGGATCGAAACCCGACCGATTTGTCATCAGTCAAAGATCCTACCCCTAGGCAGAGAGAAAGGGAAATTTTAAACTTTTCTATACGAAATACACCAGTGGCCTGGAGAGCTCAATTCAGCGTTAATAGCAGTATTAGAATACAAATAGCTAAAGAGGTTGAAAGATGCTTAGAGGGGAGGAAAAATAGATGAAAATTTTGATAGATAGATAAATATTAAGAGATTGCATGAGTTTAGCGAGATGTTTGCATCAGTGCAACTTTTATAAATTAATGTATCGGATTGAGATGGATATATCCGTTATAAGTTCCATTCAGGGTACCAAACGATTGATCTAAACAAGTATTGCTCCTGTTGAAGGCACCAACTCATAAAAACTGTCCATACAGAATTAGAAAGCAGGTCATGATGACAACGCTAGACAGCATGTTTCTTTGGCGACAAAACAAAAATTGAGATTTGAATTGGCTGTTTATCTGTATTCAGTATCTGTCTATATTTCTGAGATGAGGTATTATGCACATTATTTACATTATTCAGACTATTGTCCTCATCTATGTCGCCATATTTATTACAACGTTTCGGTCGTTGTATGCTCTGGCCTTCTTCAGGAAGTTGGAATGTCGAACTGAACCGTTTATTTCGCTCACTAGACTGTTTTAGTTCCACATGCCATGTTTAATGGATGTCAGTTATCAGTTATCTCCTGTTAATTCTCCTCTTCAAATTCTCCACTGCCTTAACCGGGTATTGAACTCACACTCTTTTGGGTTCTGTCACTGGATCTAACGCCTTTATCAACTGTGACATGTGTCCTTATCTGTATTCATAAAATATTGCACACGTCAATGTAAAAAATGATTGCGGTCTTGAAATAATTATTTTAATCAGAAGGGAATGAAATCCTGGCCGACTATAAAAGCTGTCTTTAACGAGAGAAATAAGAAGTTTTGGATGGATGCAGTTAGAAAGTTATCAGTTGACCGATTTATTTGTTTTATGACTTATCAAACTTTTGGAGAATATTAAAACCGAAGCTTCTATTCTTCTTTTGCGAGTATATATTACATTGACCCTATTTTTTATGGCGTACGGTGGCCGTTAATAATTAAGTATAACTCAAAACTCCAATGTTAAATAAAACAGTATTTAATTACAACCACAAATACTTAACAAGAGCAAAGAAGTAAAAGTCAACAAAACCATTTTAGTGAATAACTTGTTAGAAGCGAGGCTCGGCATAACGTCCGATAAATCCTAAATCAAAACCCAAATCATCGACGTACAATAATTCACACTAATTCGACTGGATAGTTCCACTAAATAGTCACTCAATAATCACTGCAGTCAGTAGCCTGACACCGCTATTTATACACGCGGCAGAAAACATATATTCATAAGTCCAGAGTGTCACGCTCGGATCTAGTTAATCATTTTCTTTCTTTATGACACAGTTTTTGAGGAGAAGAACGTTTTCCCCTGATACAAGTCCTATTATTTAATCCGTAGCTAGATGGAGTTATAACTTTTGGAAATGTATTTGCGCGTAAGTTAATGTAACGAAGCAAACATGATTTAGAAATCGGCGGCTCTCCCCGATTTCTCAATTCAAGACGAGAAACTATTGTACTCACCCGCACACGCATGTGAAGTTATCAGAAAGGCAGAGGAAAAAAGCGTGTCAAACG
Organism: Acanthosepion lycidas; assembly: GCA_963932145.1. Lineage (NCBI taxonomy): Eukaryota > Metazoa > Mollusca > Cephalopoda > Sepiida > Sepiidae > Acanthosepion > Acanthosepion lycidas. The sequence goes on from OZ010597.1 coordinate 3,666,431, forward strand.
TTTTAAAAACATTTTATATTTACTTAATCAACAGATTGACCTTTTTAACAGAGAGAGAGAGAGAGAGAGAGAGAGAGAGAGAAGGAGGGAGAGAGAGAGGATAGATATGAACAGACTAAAATAGATATATATATATGTAGAGAGAGATAGATAGAAACACATTGAAAAGGAAATATAAACACTCTAAGATAGATAGATAGATAGATAGATAGATAGATAGATGTGGAAGAGACTAAGATAGATAGATAGATAGATAGATAGATAGATAGATAGATAGATAGATAGATAGATAGATAGATAGATGAAGAAACTGTGATAGATAGATAGATAGATAGATACATAGATATTTTTAATATCATGTCCCCCCCCCGGAACAAGGTGATCACGGTAATTTATATATTACTCTTTATTTATTATCTGTGACATGAGACATAGGAGTAGTTTTCGGTTGCTTGGAATTAAGATTTTTTATCTCTTAGGCTGACTTCCAAACAAGACTGAGAAAATCCAGTCTATCATGTAATTTAAGCCATAGATAGATAAGGAAATAGATGGGAAAATAAGACAAACAGAAACGGGCATGAACAGAAATATATAGAAATATAGGATATATATATATATATATATATATATATATATATATATATATATGTGTATATGTAATATATATATATATATATATATATATATATGTAATATATATGTAATATATATGTATATATATATATATGTAATACATAAAAGTTTAATAATCAGAGTTGAATCAGACCAGGAATCAGTTGTATTAAAAAGTGCTCAATACACCCGGTAAAAAAAATAAAAATAAAATAAAAGATATAGTGCTTTTAAATTTTTTAAACTACACACACACACGTGCACACACACACACACACACACGCACACGGACGCATATATATATATATATATATATATATATATATATATAGATATAGATATAGATATAGATATATATGACTGAATAAATTACAAACATTATGTCTGCTTATTTTTATCACAATCCTTTAATATTCACGATTATTTTCCGTATTATTGCCACTTCGTTGATTGACGTTATCTTCAGCATCCCGAGTTTCGAAATTATTATTATTATTATTATTTATTTTCTTTGATTTCTGGTGTTTACACATTTCTTTCCGGGTCCCGCCCAGGGACCTAAGGTTAGAAAATGGCATCATGACACTTTCCACTGACACAAAAAAAAAGAAAAAAAAAAGAAGAAATTACATAGATAAAGCCCTTCGTAATGTGTGGGTTGTACTTGTCAGAACAATTTTTGTATCTCCTTGAGGCATGGACTTCCAGGAATCCCTTAGTCTATTGAAATCTTTTCCAACCAGTCCTAGGGCTCCAACTACAACAGGGATTGTTGATGTTCCCATATGCCACATTTTCGAGATTTCTATTTCATGGTCCTTGTATTTTGACAGCTTTTTGAATATCTTCAAAGATACATTGCAGTCAGCAGGGACTGCCATTATTTCCTTTGATTTCTGGATAAAACTCATTTCTTTCCGGGTGCTAACCAGATGTCTAATGTCAAAAATTCCATCATGACATTTTCAACTGAACATTTAAAAAAATTAAAAAAACTATGATCAGACGCATCCTCTATTGATATAGCTGTTCGTAATGTGTGAGCTGTACATGTGAGTACATTTTGTTTTTACATTTCTTTAAACCTTGGACTACCAGAGATCTCTTCAATGAACCTATCGGGATATTTTCCAGTAAACTGACGATCTTGACTACAAGTGTATTGTTAATGTCCTCACCTGGCACATTTATTATTATTATTTTTATCATTAATAATAATAATAATAATAATAATAATAATAATAATAATAACAATAATTGAATCTATAATCACTGACTGGGTTTGTGGACAAGTAAATTTAAGGTTTAGGTAAATATTATTCGGTGTTTTAACTCCATACTGATTTCATTGAAAAAGGTCGACTCTTCATACGTATCTCTTATTCTTTATTAACGAATTAAAGCAATATTAACACCGTGAAAATTAGTAGACAACAAATATAATTATGAAAAGGCCAATGGACAATCAAAGTACATTTCAAAAGAAATACACAATGACACTTTTCCAATCGAATCAACACATAATTAGGTAAGAATCCAAAGAAATGATCAACACACATATCATATCTTAGAGATCAATATTACTTATACTATGGAGCAGATATTTACTGGGTTGCTTCGTATGGAAAAGAAAATAAGTCTAAAATAGATTACTGATACGTCCTTAAAGTTTACGGCCTTCCAGGTTATTTTTCCGGATTATAGGGCAGAAGATTGTCAGTGAAATATAAAACTGTTAATAATGAATATACAAGGATCAACAAAAAGTGAGTTTGAGATCACAAAATAATGTGAATAAATTAAGTGTCTAATGTTAATATGTATTAACATTTCAGGAAGGATTACATGTGGCCCATTTGGTGAATGGGGTACGACGCTTAACATCTATAGGGCATGAAGTCGGCATATTCTCCGCCTCTCGGATTTTGACACTTTTGATCATTCACATTACTTTCTCTATAAACAAGGCAATATATATATATATATATATATATATATATATATATATATATATATATATATATATATAAATATATATATATATATTATTTATTCAAAATTATTATAACATAAACATGTTATAACATTACTACAAAAATAGCCATTTTGTTTCAACACTTATATATATATATATGTGTGTGTGTGTGTGTGTGTGCGTGTACGTATATATTTATATAATAGGAAAGAACTCTTAGAAGATCTTTTGTATCTTTGTTTTTATTTAAAAAAAAACAGACGTCCATACAGAAGTATAGCTTAGATTATAATATTTTTTTAACAATATGATTCTATTTGAATCATATTTTTTTAAAAATGCATGAAACTGCATGTCGCCTGTAAGTATTGACTTCAATGTTCACTTTTATATTTACACACGCTCTATCTCTGATATTGAGCACTTTATTACATAAATATAGCACAGCTTAAGAGTATATTTCTTCATATATATATATATATATATATATATATATATATATATATATTGAAATCCTAGTGAGCCAGAAAATACCTACCTAGTTTTTCACTTAAATGGATCATCAGGGTAAGGTTCATTAAATACGATTGACAAGGTTGTGTGGTTAAGTTTTTGTTTAATTTTACTTTTGCTCTTATAATTTTTCTTTTCTGCACACAAATTATGTAGAAAATGTCTAAATATTATGCCTATCCGAGCGCCTTTCGGATATATTTTTATCTATTATCAAGGACGACTTTATTTTTAATGAATGTATGCATCGTTTTATGTATGTATCTAGAGTTATAGGAATGTTTTAATTTCCAAATACTTTTCTAACACTTCTATAAAAGAGGGATTGTTGCCCAAATACACAAACACACACACACATATATACATATTTATGTTGGTCACACCACGAACTCGTTTTCACGACGCTTTACTCTACATTTGAATGATAACTCTAACATTTTTCGGCTTTTAAAGCAAAATGCCTTGCCGCATACACAATTCCGGAAAATCCTCGTTGAAAACACAACTATACTTAAACATGAAAACAATAAAAAAAACTAAAAATTCTTGAAGTTATATACATAAAACAATTGAAACCTAACCTGAACAAAATAAACTATGAAATCTCTTCAAATATCCTTAAATGTCTATAATTGATAACAGAAGCCATTGGTTTATACTTAACACTTCCCGTTTTCACTCTGGCGTGGTCATGTGTGACGTCACGAGCTGTGGTGCGATTTTCGCTTCCCGCGTCTTGTATGCACAAGTTTGTCATTGCTTGAAAATCTTCCATGTAAACAAAAACAGACAGTCATTATTATTTTGTCCGTGTAATGTTTAATATATTGTAATGTAATTGTCATCTTTGATAATGGCTTATGTAAGCCGAAAGCTTAGATAGGATTAAATATGGTGATTTTCTTTCGTCTTTTAATGATAATGTTATTAAGCTTATCAGACGATTTACATAAAATAAATAGACAAAACTTGTGGATATTATTTAATGAAACATGCATAATTTATATATATATATATATATATATATATATATATATATATATAACCTGTATCTGTGCGATTTTTTTTCGGCAGACTTTCATGTTTCTAGCTCTTTCTTTTTTTTAAAACCTTTTTTCCTCGGGATGATTTGATTATTGGCAAATCAAAAATTTGAGGGATTTTCGAAACGAGTATAGTTATCT
>OZ010597.1:3673217-3743217 GCA_963932145.1 Acanthosepion lycidas
GAAAGAAAAAATAAACAAACTGAGATCAATGTTCGCCTATGTCCTGAGAGGATATGGCTTTAAAAATGACTAACATTTAATATATTCCTATATCCATTACGAGGGAAATAGGCTCGTTAGGTTGATTATCCGATGGATTTGAGTCACGTGACAAAACTTATGACCAAAATTCTGATGAATAGAGCACCAGGCAGAATTAGACATGATTTTTTAAATCAATTCATCCAAGCAAAGCGATAATGTCATTAAGACGCAATGAACTATTGTGACTGAAAGATGACTTTAGAGGGAACCGGAAGCCATATTCTGAACAGAACACAACTGATAAACCTCTACTCCTGGTCAAAAAACGGGGTAGAACAGTGCGATTTCTTTAAGGACACAGAATGTGATATTTATGCCAGAAAGAGCAATACAAATGCAAAAGTATGTCTACCTGTGTTTTATAGATTATTAAAAAAGCATTTGACTAAGTATATCGCAAAGAACTATTTGAATTGCTAGGTGACTTTGATTTATTTGTGAAGAATATTAGAATAATCCAGAACTTATACTGGGAGCAATATGAATAGAAAATAAATTCAGTAAATACACAAAAATAGAAAGGTGTGTAGATGTGTTATCTTCCCATACTTATTCAACCTTTACAGTGAAGTAATCCTGAGAGAATTAGAAGTCCTACCAGGATTCATTTTTGCTGACCACAATCTTAACATTATGCAAATGACACAGTGTTGATAGCAGATGCAGAAAGGAAACTACAAGAAACTCTTGGAGAAGGTAGTAAAAGAAAATAAGAAGAAATGACTAATCATTAATTCAATTCTATGGAGATAGAATATATGGTTGTTTGCAAAAAGAATAACCAAACATGTAAATTACAAATTGGAGATACCTAAATCAAACAAGTACAACAATTTAATTATTTTTGAAGTATTTTAACAGAAGACAGAAGATGCAACACCAAAAGCCATACATTGAGGTAGAAAAACATGCCTTTGAAAAACTAAGCAAACTAGAAAGAAATAGGAAAATTTCATTAGAAAAAAAAGGAAAAGACGACTGAACTGTTATGTAATATTGGTTCTCCTTTATGGCAGTGAACACTGGACTTGAGGCAAAAGAAATATGGTTCTACAGAAGGATGCTGATGATACCATGGATTTAACTTGTGAGCAACATCAAAGTTTTAGAGAAATGGAAACAAAAAGAAAATTTATACATAACATCAGAAAGAGTTAGAATTTCTTGAGCACATAATGAGGAAGGAAGGCTAGAAGAGCCACCTACCTAATGAGCTTGCATGAATAAATGACAGAATGAAAGTGGGAGGGATGTTAAAAAAACAAACCTTACTAAGAGCTACATGGAATAGGAAGTTGTGGTGAGCCCGACGACCAATCTAGTCTCACAGCAGTGAATTTATACATAACATCAGAAAGAGTTGGTTGTCTTGTTGTTCGTTTTAATTTAGGGTTATTGCCAACATTTGACAAAGTACATCACAAAGAACTATTTGAACTGCTAGGCAAGCTTGATTTATTTAAGAAAAATAGAGTATTCCAGAACTTATACTGTAAGCAAACCACCTGCATACGGACAAAAAATATAAGTAGAAAAAGATGTGTTTTTTCATCGGACTTATTCAATCTCTGTACAGAGAAGCTATTCTGATTGAACTGGAAGTCTTAGCAAGATTTATTTGCGGTCGGAATCGTAACAATAGTGTCGATAGCAAACACGTAATGTAAAAGACAGGAATTCGTACAGAAGGCTGTAAAAGAAAGCGAGAAGAAAGGACTAACTATCAATTAGAAGGCGGAATCTTATACAAGTCAGGAAAAGAAACAGACAAGACTTGAGGTAAAAAAAAAATGTGTTTCTACAGAAGGATGCTGAGTATACCATCGACTGAAGATGAGAGCAACGTTGAAATATTAAGGAAAATGGAAACAGAAATTATACTGATACTTAGAATCAGTTGACATTGGCACAGAATGAGAAAAAACGGCTTAGTAAATTTAAAACTGACAGAATATATTGAAAGGAAGAGAAAAGCCGTGAATAAACTGCCTAACTTGCAAATATTGACAAAATATAGATTAGAAGAAATATAAAAAAACAAACACTGCTAAAGGCTACAAAGGCCATGATCACCCACGTTCTATATGGATACAGCACATAGAATATGATTACCAGAGAATAAATGGGTATGTGGCCAAGTGCTTAGAACTTTCTGACCATGAGACCCGGGTTCGAATCTCACCATGCTCGGTTTGCCAGGAAGTCTCCTTCCTGATGTTATCGATTGGAAAGTGCCTGACCCAAGTCTTTTGAGTAAAATTGGATAAGCGGAATCCTTGGCGGGAGTTGGGGTCCATTGCTGTGCTAGCACGAAGCCACAAGTCATCGTGACCGAGGGTTTGAGTGTACTGGCCTTGTTCAAACTGTTGATCACGCCAGATAACACGTTCTCTTCCAGCAGGTCTGCTCAGCATAGTTGCAGTATAAACCACAGGTGGGCTCTGTGTGCTTTGAATAAATACAAGTCAGAAAAAAAAAACTGACAAGACTTGAGGTAAAAAATGCGCCTGAGCAAGCGTCTGAAATAGGGATTGGCTAGCCGACCTATTCTGCTTCTATTTTACAAGTACGAGTCTTAGAATCGTAGTGCTTTCCTTATTTTATGAGATTATTTGAAACAATCCATCTTTCACACGTCAATGTAACACAGCATAATGGCTCCTGAAACTCGCACGTTCAACGGCAATGGAACTTTCAATGAATCACATTCCCTTCCTTAGCGATAAGGGAGAACGGAAAATATAACTAAAATACACTAACACATTATGAATTTTCGTTAAGCGGCGGTGAAGGGGGTGGGTGTTAGGAAATGCTAACAACTGAATAAGAAAAGACGACGCAATAATATCTCATTTTCCCAAGTTCCCACTTTCTAGCTGCAGGAATGAATTTTGCAGCGACACAGCGGGAAGCCATAGGAGAATCATTATTTTCTACATAGAATGTGTGAAAACCCTTGCCATAACCTACTTTCGCGCAGATGCCAACTAAGGGAAGTAACACAGTTTTGGTGGTTAAGGCGGTAATGCCAACCCTGGCGCCACCAACAGCTTTTCCCACCGGACAGGGTTTTGTTTTTTTGTGAAGATGTATCTTGCAATTTTCTTTTTTTTTTCTTTTTTTTTTTTTTTGGTGTGTGTAGGAGGGAGGAGCTACAAGTCAGATTTTCAACGTTGAGGTAAAAATTATCTGTTATAATGTTGTCATAGATGACAGCACTCTGGAGAGATTACTGGAAAACAGTGATTGATTCTGGGCTCCTAATTTTTATTCTAGTCGACAGCCGTTTTATTTTTCATTGGACATTTAAACAGTAGGTGACCAACTTACCCGGCCAATGATGATCGGAATGGTTTCTGGGCAGTTTTCGTTTATCTAACTTGAAAAGTATTTTGTACACTTAAGATTAATAAAAGAAAAACAACATTATATTTTTAATTCATCAAAGGTATTTTCTAAAAGCTCCTTTTTTTTTCGCATCATGGGGGTGAATTCGATATATCGGTTACGTCACGGAATATTTGTTTCTACCTACAACTCGTGAAAGCACGTGCGTCAGCCGCCAAACCGGTAAGGCAACTAACCCTTGGCGTCACCAGCAGCTTATGTCACCTGACAGCGTATTTTTTTTATGTAGACATTTCAGTCTCTGCGATTATCTTTAAAGCTGCTGGTGGCACCAGGGGTGGCAGTACCGCCTTAGCCACCGAAACTGTGTTACCTCCCCCGGTTGGCAGCTGAAAAAAGACAGGGTGTCACACGTGCTTTCACACGTACGTAGAAAAATCCTCAAAATTAATTTAAAATGATACTATGCGATTCTACTCATAAAGCTATTATTGGCTATTGCATTTACTTCATATTAATGCCCTACAGGTAAATTTACAGGGTAAACACGGCCAACGAGCCTTGATAGAGTAAGTTAAGTGATTTGATTGAGTGATTTATTTTTTACGGTTTATCAACTTTTTGTGGGTTATTTGAAGCCTAAATATATATTGAATTGAAATATTTTTCCATGAATGAAGATAAGGATAATTTTAAGAGATAACTCTTTAATCCATAGCTGTGTGGAGAAGGGATGGATTCATAAATTTATCTACAGTATTGATGTATAAGTGACCCTAACGAACTCATCCCTGTTTAGAGGAATCAGAGTCTAAAAAGAGTATTCTAAAACAAGAACAGCGTGAAAACAACAGAACTGCATTGAACTATCTTTCAAAACGGGGAAATATCTCTTGTGTATAATATGCAACCTTAAGGAAGGTAATATTTGTTCAAACGCTATAGTATTATTAAGTGGAAATGGAGAAAAGGTTGATATGTGATCAAATTCGAAACGATATTAGAAAAGATAGCTTAAATTCTCTATCAACTGAAATTCACTCTACAAAAAGAACACTTTGTTCAAAATTTCCAAAATTATTATCAAATCTCTGATAGACGTATTATTATCAAACCTCTATAGACCTAATGCATATTGTTTAAAGTAAAAATAAAAAATATGGGGTGTCGATTTCAAATTCAAGTATGAACTAAAGTAACATTTGAATAAAAATGAGAGATTAAAAATATATCCATTATTTGTTTATATATATATATATATATATATATATATATATATATATATATATATAAGTAATGAAGATCTTGGTAATCCGTATGGATAATCCTAAGGAGGATGAAATCCTGAGAGTTCACTGTTAAGTCAGAGCGAATAATTTAATTTAAAGTAAAACAGACCACTTTAAGGCTCCATTTGTAATATTTTATTTCACAAGAGAATCTTATTTTTCTCTCGATCATCATACTCCACTTTCAAAAAATTAAGTCTTTTGAAAGTGAAGCCTGAAAATCCATAGAAAAATAAAATTCTCTGGTGAAATAAATTCTCATTCTGATTTCTCCAAACATAAAACAATCTCGAATTCGAATATTGGCAGAATTTACTTTCATCTGACCAAATTACAGACTGCCAAATTTCATAATCTTTGTTCTGAATTTCTCTCGCCCAGTCCATATGTCTGTTCCTGTTAAGCCCTGAAATCAAGGTCGTCTTTCTTGCAACACATCTTTGATAGCCTATTTCTTTCAGAGTCTGTCTCACCGCATATGGCGACATTTCCATGCTGTTGTTGACATCTTTGACGCTCTGACTATTCAGCGTCCTTTTTGTTCACTCAGACTCGATGCTTGGTCTTCCTGAACATTGTTCCACACAACAATGGCCTTCTTCATTAAATTTCTCGACAGTATTATTAACCATTTGATGATTAACCAGGTAACAACCTAGAAATTTCTCTATTTGACTTGCCACACTGATGCCATCCTATTATTTGCCCTTGTTGAAATTCACTAATTTCCTTACTTCCATGAACTTTCATTGCAAAATATAAGTCAACTATTGTTCATAGTAGCTTGATACCAACACGGTATTGTCTGAAAAAAAAAAAGAAGATACGTTATTAAAGAAGACAAAATCGCTGTAATCGGGGGTGGGGAATAACTAATCATAGCCCACTGTAAGTCTACACTGTCTACATCTTTAAAGATTATATCTCAGGTATTGAACACTATTCCTCTGTAAAGATATCAATTATATATATATATATATATATATATATATATATATATATATATATATATATATATATATATACTTGGTTGGATTGATGTGAGTTTGTGACCCTGGGTTTCACGCTTTTTTATATATATTCTGTTTTCTATGCATATTTAATTATTATGCATCTGTGGAGAGTTAATTATTAGGTTGGTGCAAAAATAATAAAAATACGTCAAAATCGGTCATTATTTTTGCACCAACCTAATATATGAAAAGTATGTTTATTCATTAGTTGGAAATACGATAAATGAAAAATTTGCATGTGTACGAATATTTGTCTACTTCTAGAATATGCTAAGTTATTTCACGATTTCAGAAACCTTTTACCATTCCGCTTTGTCCCCCGTCTTGGCGCCCATTGGCTCAAATTATAAGAATGAGTTGTCCGATTGTTTTCCCTGCTTCTCTTACCTTCTATATCCTGAGAATGTCAAATTCTCTACACGTCTAATATATTCCGTTGTTTTCCCCCGTTTTAATAGAAAGATTCCCCTTGCTTACATGTTCTGTGCATTGAACTCTTCGCATTCGTTAGTAGAACCACGTTTTTTATTGCTTCAAGCACTTTCTTCATGCGTGAAGAATATTCTAGTAGACGTTGATAACACTGGTGAAAAACGATTTTTCAATTAAAAAGCAAACAGGTGTTTCGTTGAAACTGATGATGCCTGCCTGAAAGTAGTTACGTGACTGATGAGGCGCTTTAACGCCCTCTAGCCAATGTGTCCCGTGCCCCTCGGTTCTATCACATTGGTTACTGTTTTATACTTCACGCAAAAATCAAATGATGCGACAAGAAAATAAAAATCTCTTTTCTTATCTTTATCTTTGTGATGTCTAATTTTGGCAAACGAGGGAAAAGATTTAAGATGAACAAAAACAATTTTTTTTAAACACATTCATGATTCATATAAAAAAAAAAAAAACCTAGACCTTCTACTGAATTTGTCAGTGAATTTCGTGACATGTTAAATCCCGATAATGTGAAATCAGAAAGAGAAGGAAATTGAAACAGCATTGACTGAAAACAAAGTTGACAGTTTTATAAACTTAAAGGATGGCGTCCATTTTGGATTCTTACAAAAGCTACCGACTGTTTCAATGTAAATAGCCATTGGGAATGTTAGATTTCATTTCGCAGTTTCACTTTAATTATATATGTGTCCATTTTTATCAGGATTGAATACGCACATTGATCATTACAATATGATATATAAACATAGATACATGATAATTATATAATTACAGAAAGACATAACAACAGTATCGCATACAGACGTAGATAATGACTATATACTTACTTTATCAGAGACATAATGACAATAAACTTAATGAGACTAGAATTAGAAGCACCCATGTTCTTGGGTTTTATTTAAAGCATTTATCTCCTAATTTTCACTGGCCCCACAAAGAGTACTGCTCAAAAAGAGCAGCGGCAAAAATCTGTACATTTACCATAAATGCGCTAAAAGTATTCTCTCTTTCTCTCTCGCTTTCTTTCTTTCTTTCTTTCTTTCTTTCTTTCTCTCTCTCTCTCTCTATATATATATATATATATGTATGTACATTAGTTAATTTTTTCATATAGACAAAAACAATTGTTTTAATTAAAAAATGAAAGAAAATCACCATATTGATACGTCTTTTTTAATCCAATCTAAGCTTTCGGTTTACATAAGCCATTATCAAAGATGACAATTACATTACAATATATTAAACACTACACAGACAAAACAATAATGATAGTCAGTTTATGTTTACATGGAAGAATTCCAAGCAACGACAAACTCGTGCATACAAGACGCTGGAAGCGAAAATCACACAGTAGCTCATGACGTCACACATGACCACGCGAGAGTGAAAACGTGAAATATAAAGTATGGTGTAAACCAATGGCTTCTGTTATCAATTATAGGCATTTAAAAATATTTGTGGAGATTTCATAGTTTATTTTGTTCATGTTAGGTTTCAACTGTTTTATGTATATAACTTCAGGAATTTTTAGTTTTCGTTTATTGTTTTTCAAGTATATTGTGTTTTCAAAGAGGATTTTCTGGAATTGTGTATGCTGCCAGGCATGTTGTTTTAAATGCCTAAAATGTTTGAGTTATCATTCAAATGTAGAGTCAAGGGTTGTGAAAGCGAGTTTGTGGTGTGACCAACATAAATATTATTTAATCCGTTGGAGATACAATCTCCCAAAGGGCACTTGAATTTGTAAACTATGTTGTTTTTTTTTTTTTTTGCAAATCGCTAACGAATCATTGCGAATAATTGAGTTGGATATACTAGATTTAGTTTATCAAATATAGTGTAATCAAATGCATACTAATTATAAACAAGATGAAACTATGTTAAAATATTAGTAAATACTAATATATCTACAACAGATCATATACTTCACTAAACGTAAGTTAATGAAACATGCATCAATATCAGAGTCTGTCTATATTTCTGAGATGAGGTATTATGTACAGTATTTACATCATTCGGACTAATGTCCTCATCTTTGTCGCCATATTTATCACAACGTTTCGGCCGTTGTACGCTCCGGCCTTCTTCAGGTGGTTGGAATTTCGAACTGAACCCTTTATTTCGATCACTGTGGTAGACTGTTCTAGTTCGACGCGCCATGTTTGATGGATGTCAGTTATCAGTTATCTCCTGCTAATTTTCCCTCTGAAAGTTCTCCACTGCCTTAACCGGGTATTGAACTGTGCCATGTGTCCTTGAGGGTATGAATTTCTGGGTATTATAAACCTAATGTTTTCAGCAACCATTTTTACCAGTGCTCATATTGCAATTTTGCTGTTATCATTGCATATTATTACCAGAGCTCATATTGCAACTTTGTTATCATTGCTTTTCTCTGGCACTCCTTATTACTGGTTCCCATATTGTATTTATTTCTATGCTTGGTCGGCTCAGGAAATTTTTGTGGCCTAACATATGTGGCCTATCTCTCCTTTATATTCCTTTCCACAGCTGCACGGGATAGCGTACACACAGTCTTTAGTCATGTTCTCCTCTATGGGGGTCTCACTCGAGAGAGATATCTGCAAAGTTTTGTCAAGGTTGTCCTGATGTTATATGGAATATGGAATTAAGGATACATGTACATGATTCCACATTAACATAAATACCTACATTAACCTATACACGTATAAACATACACATACAAATACGGTATATACATGAATCCACATTCTGAAAAAATAATATACGCTTTCATCTCTATTCATATAGAGACCCACATCTGCAAACGCATCAAAAAAGCACAAAATATATATACATTTATGTACATAACCTATATATATATATATATATATATATATATATATATATATATGTATAAATACACACACATACAGACATTTAAATATATATATATATATATATATATATATATATATATATATATATATATATATATATATATATATGTTGATATCTCCCGGAAAGGGATATATTTGATCGAAGTAGCTAAGTGGTTTTGTCTACTGTAACCAAGTAGTAAACGATAGCAGTAATCGACTGGAACCCGTCGTAGTCGCAGGTGTAAACCAATAGGATAGCCAATAGCGCAGTCCAATGGGCGTAGTCATAGACTTAAACTCTGTCGTACCTACACACCCGTCTGTATTTATGACGGATACCAGGCAATCATATTCCAGTGAGGAGAACTTAGGTGTATGCATATTCCATTAAAATATATATATTTATATATATACGCACACACGCATACATACACACACACACACACATATATATATATATATATACATATATATATTTATATACACACATACTGACAAGTACATACTTTAATAACATATAATACATATCCAAACATAACCTTAACCATATAAGTGTAAACAGACACGTAAGAGAACATACCCTCAAGTGTACCTAGATACATGCACACAATACACATACGTATAAAACATACAAAACATAAACATACATACATATAAAAAATAAACACACACATATTTATATATACAACATATATACACTAACATAAATATAACAAAGAAAACATACAGAAGTCCAATTGTATACTCATACATATACATACATAAAAAAGATGTATACAATAGATAGATAAACAGATAGATACAAAAATTCAATAGATAGATACACAGATAGATACAAAAATTCAATAGACAGATACACAGATAGATACAAAAATTCGTAAATTGACGTTATATATGATGGGTGGGGGAAACCACATGAAAGATCATACATTAATAATGTCACTGCATATATTAATACATGTTAGTATTATATAATTTTCAAGTGTAATTTTCTCCAAAATAGATGTAATTTGAGACTTTTCAACCAACATAATGACCTTGTCTACAGTTGAAGACAAGGTCATTATGTTGGTTCAGTAATTCGTCTGTGTTTTCATATTTAATTATAAAAATATTTTCTTTGATGCAATATCACATCTGTCCTGAAGTTGGTCGGAGTTCGAGCTTTACAGATGATATTCCATTTTAAGTGTGGAGTGAAGCCTCCCTCAATGAGATCCCAATAATTGATAGGGATACTGATTGTCTTAAAGATTTGTTGTTGAAGGATTGTCTGTGATTATAAAAAAAAAGAAAGTTGTTTCACACATCCCGCTGACATTCCTATAAAAATATTTTCCAGGTTTTTATTTTCCTTTAGAAAAATATTGGCTTCAGATACTACATTCTCTGAAGTTCAAATACCTCCAACTGGACATTCAGCTTTGCCCCTAAAATTACAAGGAGGTTTATTCCTCTGTGATTCCGTGACATGATTTTTTTAGGAGGAGCTTATTGTGACAACTAATTATACGATCTACATTATTAACACACGAGTAACTAATTTTTTTATGTTATATATATATATATATAAAATATAATGATATATAAATTTCTTTATAACAGAACAATGTTAGAATGAGAAAGTGTAAATAATGTGTAAAGCGTTTCATCGTTCAGGACTTCATGACCAAAGTATTATTTTTGCTGATGGAATTATACATATATATATATATATATATATATATATATATATATATATATATATATATATATATATATATATATATATGTATATATATATATATGTATGTATGTAAAAGAAAGTTGAGGTACAAATCTAAAAATCTAAATGTCCGTTACAATTATATACCAACAGAAAACGTGGAAGATGTTGAAAGGTTGAAATTTTTAATTTAAATTATTTTTTCTCAGATGTGTCTAGGAAGTTTCTATCTGTCTCTCTCTCTCTCTCTCTCTCTCTCTCTATATATATATATATATATATATATATATATATATATATAGATAGATAGATAGATAGATATAAACATATTAAATATAACAGACAATGAATGTCTATTATCGCTGATCATGAACCGTTCTCAAGTTCGTATATTTACTTTAATTACAGGTGAAAATAAAGACAAAACCTGTCCAACATTTGGATATGTTTTTATTGCGTTGGTCCTAAGCTTTTGGCTGACATGAGTTTAAACAAAGATATTCAGCATCGAAGATGACATTTTGTTATGTTCACATAGAAAATTGCTCTGTGACGATAACGCTTGCTGAATAGCAGACGCAGATGGTAAGTTCAAGATGCTTTAACTTTAAATAATGTTTAAATAATGATCAGCTGCCCCAATACACTATATATATATATATATATATATATATATATATATATATATATATATCGAGAGAGAGAGAGAGAGTTGAAGATCAAATGTAAAACAAATATGGATTGGAATCCGACAATATGATAAAATGAAATAAAAAACAAGTAACAAACGTATCTCAATCTAACTTGTTTCACTTGTATGAAACCTTCGGCAGGGATCGAGATAGAACTGAAAAAAGCAAAAAGACTCAGTGGATATGATTTTTGGTTAGTTCTTATTGGTCAGCTACGTGTGGCGTATATAAAAGCTTAGAACATATCCATTTTTAATGACCACGATGTCAACATTACCACCACCACCACCACTACCACCACCACCAATAAAAAAGTTATTAATGGCAAGGGGGATAAATGCAGCCTGTGTTTAGTTGAAAAAATAATTCCATGGAACATTTGGACAATTCTGACACATATTATGTCGAGAAAAGAAAACACTTATGCGAACGCAGCCAGTCAGTTATGTGCTTATGTGATCATGTATCTTTCGATACATGACTGACGAAGCAGATTTTTCCCGCAGTAGATTGCTATTTCTTTCTACTGTAGAAAGACTATAGAACTCGATTTGTCCTGCTATTTACCCATGGGGGGGAGAAGAGGGTTCATACCTTTTCTCATGAGTATTAACACGTAAGTGAATGTAATTGACTTGACTGGAATTCGAACACGGCTCTCTGATTCTACAATCCGTGCCTCTATCAATTACGCCATGCAGAGAGCACAGTGACACTGTTGGACGCAGCAAGTTTTCCACATAGTCATCAACATGATATATTTCTGAGATGAGGTATTATGTACACTATTTACATTATTCAGACTATTAGCCTCATCTTTATCGCCATATTTATAATCAATGTTTCGGCGCTTCAGTATCTGTCTATATTTCTGAGATGAGGTATTATGTCTATATTTCTGAGATGAGGTATTATTTACATTATTCGGACTATTGTCCTCATCTTTGTCGGCGTTTCTATAGGTGAAATGTCGAACTGAACCCTTTATTTCGCTCACTGGGGTAGACTGTTTAAATTCCTTAATGGATGTCAGTTGTCAGTTATCTCCTGTTAATTTCGAGTTCTCCACTGCCTTAACCGGGTATTGAACTCACACTCTTTGGGTCCTGTCACTGGATCTAACCAATGCCGTTATCCACTGTGCCATGAGGACATCTGGGTATGAATTTCTGAGTATTATAAACCTAATGTCTTCAGCAACCATTTTTACCAGAGCTCATATTGCAATTTTTTGCTGTTATCATTGCATGTTTTTACCAGAGCTCATATTGCAACTTTTATTGTTATTATCGCTTTTCTCTGACACTCCTTATTACTGGTTCTCATATTGTATTCATTTCTATATTTAGTCGGCTCAGGAAATTTGTGTGGTCTAGCATATGTGCTGATTCGTCAAGTTTACGGATTTACCAGTGGTGTTCCTTGTCTATGATCTCAACCTGATCCTACAGAGAGCGATAATCTCCCTTCTCTCACGATATGTGGTCAGCCACGGCTAATTTTTCCACTTCCCCTCGTGTTACAGCGTTCTGGTGTTCTTGAAGCCTTACCTTAAGTTGTAATAAATATGGCGACAAAGATGAGGACATTAGTCCGAATAATGTAAATAAGGTAAATAATACCTCATCTCAGAAATATAGACAAATATAAAGGATTCACTTCGACATTCCGAAGAAGGCCGTAGCGTACAACGGCCGAAATGTCGTAATAAATATAGCGACATAGATGAGGACAATAGTCCGAATAATGTAAATAGTGTTCATCAATATTATTTATGTGTTTTTGTCGTCTTTCTTCATTCCAGGTGATAACACCGAGAACGTTGCTTACTAAAATAATTTATATAACCGCTGCTAAAACGCATCACCTCAAGCGTAACTGTGCTCACGTTAGCTCTTTGGTCTCCTGAAGTATTAAAAATGGTCGATGAATGTCAAGTGTATTTTTTCCGCGTGGAAAAATCTATAGAAGAATCTCTGTTGTGCTCACTCTTCCATTTCAGACGTTATCTTGCCAGACTACCACTGATACTACTTATTTTATTAACAATGTAAAAAGATTACAGATTATTAGCAGCAACTTTTACCAGCGTGCGAGTGTGCATGTGTGTGTGTTTGGGAATGTATCACTGAATGACCCCTTAAAAATCGCTTCGTTTTCAATACTTTTCAGTGACATTTCATATCTAAAAGCGACTGGTTAACAGAAACGTAACCAAACAATTTCATAGCGAAGAATAAAATTTGGGATGGAAAATTGATGATTTCATTTAAATGGCGCTTCATCTGAAGATTTCAAAATGATTCAGAAAAAGAAAACATCTTAAATATTTCTCAGATGAAAATGTGGAGACAGTTTTTGAATTGAAGTGAATTCTCTGAAAATTACAAAAGTTGATGTTTGTTGAGGATAGTGATGACATTCTGCAGACAGAAGATGTTTAACTCACAGAAAATAAGCATAATTGCAATCAAAGTATCAAAGTGCGCAGACACTTAGCAACGACAGCGTACAATTACAGAGACAAGAAGATCGATAGATTCAATAGACCGTGATAGAGGAATAGATATGAAAAAGATCAAACCAATATATATATATATATATATATATAGATAGATAGATAGATAGATAGATAGATAGGCTGATTCAAAAATATATTATTAAGTATAACAGACAACGAATGTATGTTATGTTTGATCACGGGCCATTCTAGACTACGTTTAGTTGCTTTAATTTCAGGTGAAAATAAAGACAAAAATTGTCGACAATATGGATATAGTTTTTTATGCGGTTTCGTTCCACATGAGCCTTCTTCAGAGTGGTTATATGGACATTTAAACAAAGTTATTCACCATCAAAGATGATATTTTGTTATGTTGACATCGAAGATTGATATGCGACGATAACGGTCGCGGAATAGCGGGTGGTAAATTCTGGATGCGGTTCCATGACGTCGTTCCACGTGATAGAACGAAATATTAACAACAGAATCATTTGTCTAGATGCAATATATATATATATATATATATATATATATATATATATATATATATATATATGCGCGGTACTTATTAGAAAGCGCTCAATATCAGCGATAGAGCTAACATATTTAGTTGGATTGAAGTGAGTTTGTGACCCTGGGTTTCACGCTTTTGCGATCGTCAGACAAACTGATTGATTTCTACTCAAACACGTTGACACAAATTAGTATAGACTAACCGGACTAAATATACTAGTACTAATATTATTTATTTTTAAGATTTTTACTTTTCACTATTTTTACTATACAACTATTGTTAATATTAAATTGTAACGCTTTTAACTTTTTTGCTAATCCATTATTTTCATTATTTTATCTCTACCATTTTTATAACTATTGTTTTTTTGTTTTTTTTCTCTTACCTTTACTCTTATTATTAGTAATCGGTTTAGTAATTGGTTTGTTTATTTTATTTTTTATTTGCAATTATTATTTTTATTTATTTATTTGCTCTATTTCTTTACATAGTCATATGTTTCTATTTTATTGCATTTTTTTTATTTTATTTTATTTTCATTAATATCTTTTATGTCTATTAGTACTTCATTTTTAATTTTATTTTATCACGTCATATATTATCATTATTCATATCTTATTTGGTTTATTAATATTACTATTAGTATTAATAATATTATTAATTACTTTATTATTTTTCATTGAAAAATAGAGTTGCCTCCCACCCCACGATTTAAAATTTTTTTTTCTTATTCTTTCGTTTTGATTACAACAGCTTCTGTCCAAATTAGAATTCATAATTCTTATTTCCAACCTTGTTTTCAATCTTAAATGCTAATCTGGGCCTAAATTCAAATCCAAATTAAACTATAATTCATTTAAATATTTTAACAACAATAATAATCCACACCTACAATAAAATATCTCGCGATAAAAATATTAGGTTGGTTCAAAAAATAATGACGTAATAATGTCGTTTTTAGACGTATTTTTTAACGTCAAAAAACGACATTATTAATTCATTATTTTCGCACCAACCTAATATTACAGAAGCGGTGTTAACACCTAAAATGCACCCAACGAATGCAGAAAGTATGAAACTTCGAGTTGTGCAATCAATGTAAGATATTATGTATATTTCTTAGTATATTAAATAACTCTGTTATTTAACATTGAACACTGTTTTTTTTTCTATGGATTATACACACACACATACATATATATATATATATATATATATATATATATATATATATATATATATATATATATATATATATATATACTCGCTCGCATATTTACCTATATTTAGACATTTGGTTATATACATAAGTAGGTGTGTTTTAGATATATATGTATATGGACGTATTATTTGTTTTTGTGTGCACGTGTGTGTGTGTGTGTGTGTGTGTGTGTGTGTGTGTGCGTGTGTGTGTGCGTGTGTGTGTGTGTCTGTAGAGGAGAAGGAACAGAGTGGACAGAACTTTCGATCTCTCATGAAGATGCCTCCTGGATGATAATAATCTGGGGAGGAGATCGCAATATACGGCAACTTTGAACATTTTCAAAACTACCCCACAGGTTGTTCAAACGTTTTGAATGAACTTGGATAGACGGAACTGTTTGGAATCCGCCGATAGTTCTGCTAGCACGAAGTCACAAGTCATCGTGACCGAGGGTTTGCCTTTTTAAACTGCTGATCATGCCACATTGTGGGATACCCCAAACGTTTTTCATGCAATATTTACTCGCCCAAATTAAAGAAGGAATTATTCTTAAAATTCAAAATATTTGGACTGTTATTATTCATAAAAATAGTTTCAGTATCTGGCAAGCTTTTCACCGGTATACTTTTTCCAGAGCAGCTGTGTTACCTTTCGAGCTACAGCGACATACCGCCTAAAGAAGCTCAAATCTAAACGCGCAACACCCTTTCTCTTCTATTTTTTCCTGAACAAATGGATACCCCACAATCACTCTTCATTTAAATTTACTACACGTATTAGTAGTAGTATTGCTTGGACATGTTCTATGAAGAATTGACAATTTTATTAATTTTAAATTGAATCAATTTCATCTTAATTTCCACTGCTTTTTATTACAACTTTCAGATTGCCATTTAATTCACGTCGAGGCTTCAATAAAGTTACAACTTCCACCGATTCAGTTTTAGTGGCCTCATTTTTATTAAATGATGAAGATGTTTCCATGCCGGAAAACGACAGGTTTTCCGTTTATTGCACTGGGTATTGTTCTGTCAAATAATGAATGCATGACGTCACGTCAGATTGTGTTTCTTTTTGTCTGATTATGTGCATCCATTGGCTGGCAGTGTTTGCAGGAATCTGCAATTCATCAAGCTATTTCTGATCCATCAAAAACTCACCATAAAAATCCAACGATGGCAGGGGTCTTTCCACTGTTCTTCCGTTTTTTCTCCCTATCAAGCCAAATCACGGATTTTTATGGAGATTATTCAATAAAAATAAATGAAAGAAACCCCTAAACTCAGGCTCCTATTTGTACGAAGATTTTTTTTTTTTTTTACATTTGCCTTAATTGGAATGCATTCATCAATAATTTCTTTGCTACACATTTTGAAATGACGTCAAAAGCTTCCAACCAGTACAAATGAATTAGTCTGCAATTATTCTGTTTATTACTTGAATTATTTACATTATTCGGACTGTTATCCTCATTGCCATATTCACAACGTTTCGGTCGTTGCACGCCCTGGCCCTCTTCAGGTGGAATTTCGAAACGAACCCTTTATTTTGATATAATGATGAGATTTGGAGCGAGAAAACGACAACAGACCCCTCCTTACTGGATGTACTAATATCTCGAACAGAGAAGTGGTTTCAAGGCATTCGTATATGAAGATAACAGTCCGAATAATATAAATAACGCAAGTAATCCTAATACCTCATCTAAGAGGTATAGGCAGTTATTCTGTTTACGTTTTAAAAAAAATTCCATTTCGACCTTGACTATTTAAGCGTTGATTTTTCTATTATTTAAAATTAAATTTCTCAAAACAATTTTAAAATAAAAATTATCCTCATTTATACTATTTACATTGTCCTAACCAATGCTGTTATTACAACGTTTCGATCTTCAACATGTGTATATCCGGGTAATACCAAACACTTTATTTAATCTACGGTGTTAGATAGTTCTCGTTCCACTGTCCATGTCTAGGGATATCTCATCTAATTTTTATTTTTACTCCTGTTCCGATATTGCCCCCCCCCAATTCCTCTGAATCCAAGTACACGCTACCCAACCCTGAGATTAAATCACAGTTACTATCCCACCAAAATTCATGATCCAATGCTAGAATCCACTAGGCTGGTTTCATCCAATTCTTTTACGATTAGCAGTTTTCCGAAATAAAGAATTTTTATTTTTTGCGACTTCAGGTTTAATTAAACAAACTCATACAAACATGAAAATAAAATTCAAAGTTAAATATGATTTTAGTAAAGTGCAACAAAAAATGGTGTGTTAAAAGGACGGTTATTCCCTTGACACCGCTATTATTATAAGCTCACTTGTTAACTTTCACTGTTTTAAAAATTCATTTTTATAGTTTTAATAAAAGCCAAACATCTGAAAATGTATTCATACATTCGCTTTTTGGTCGAGAATTGAAAACAAAAGAATTAAACACTATTTATTTTATTTGATTGTTTATTTACAAGAATAAATTTATATTTTACAAGTTTACAAAAATATGTAAACTGATGCTCTTTTATTATTTACCACATTATAAAGAAATAACTAAGAAAATAATTTTTATTCCTAAATTTATAAAAAATATCTGTGAACGAGCAAACATAAAGTTTAAATAAGCACGAAACGACGATAACTGGAATTATATATTTTCAAAAAAAATTTTTTTTTCTGGCATTTCTTTCATTTGCACTCGCCAAATAAATTCCCTAAAATAGATTGTAAGTATTTGGGGTTTTTGTCAGTAGAGACGCAAAATAGACCCCGGATCGCATACGGATATGGCTTTCAAAACGAGTTACATCCGAGTTTTCTAACTTAGCAGAGGGACATTATTACATGTTTAGATACGGGCCTGTCAGCAACTTGACTCGAACCAGCGTCTCCTCTTAATAACAGTGACCGAAGAAAAACGAGCAGTCAGAAGTGGGCAATAGGTGTCTTGTGAAGTCGGTTCCGACGGCCATTTTGTTCCTAAAGAGGCTGTGTCTTCTGAGGCAGTGTCATTTTGTTACCGCTTGTATCATTTCTTTGTTGTCCATTAACCCCGTAGCGGTTGGGTGAGCTAACGTTTATTTCAAACATCCTTGCTGTAATTTATAACAGATTTATACTATATTTTCTCGAGAACTGACAACAAAAATGTTAAACGCTATTTCTTACTTAAGCTGTTTAATTACAAGAATAATGTTTAATACTTTTGTTGCCAATTCTCAAGCAAAAGAAGAATGCATAAATACAATTTTATTAAAATTCTGAAAATAACTTTTTAAATCAAAAATTGCCGAGGAAGTATAGAATAATAGTGGTGAAAATGGAATTTCGTCTTTTGTTTTTTTTTGTGGGGTTGGGGGCGATGCGTGTGTTAAACTTTGCCAGAATTTCTGTATATTACTTAAAACATGATAAGGAGAAAAAATAAACAAATTTTTGAACTGAAGCATAAAAGGAAGATATAATTGAAAGCGTGAAAACTCCCACGTTTAAAAGAAAATCAAGCATTTGCAATTTTTATGACCGGAAGACGCTTCTCTTTTCTACTATTCCTTTCTGGATGAAAGCATTTCATTTATACACCTGCAATTTCAGTTACAACCTTTGTCAAAGTTTTGTTGCGAATGATTTCGTAATTTTTATTACCGCCAATTTCTTAGTCATTGTTGCAACATAGATTGCTAACTTTGTTGCAATCTATGTTGCAATTTCTGGTGCATTGCTTCGCTTTTACTTTACTTATTGTTGAGCGATTTTTGAAATATCTCGAGTAGAATCGATGTTTCATTTGGGATTGTAAGATTTTTCTCTCGAACTTGCTGAAATAAACAGATTTTGTAAATTTACAAACACTCGCAGTATAAGATTGTATACGTTAGCGTTTCAGAAGCACAAGAAATCTTTCTGTGCGTGTGTATGTGTTGATATATATATATATATATATATATATATGAAGAAATGTAAGTTTTGATGTGTGGTACATTTATGGGATAAAGTGGTCAATATGAGAGGTAGAGCGTATCTAAATATAAATATAAAAATATGTCAGTTCTCGAGAAAATAAAGTATAAATCTGTTGTAAATTACGGTAAGGATGTTTGCGATTGAGCGAAACACCTAAACGTTAGCTCACCCAGCTGCTACGGGGTTAATAGACACACAGCCTCTTTAGGAAAAAAAATGGGCCTCGGAACCAACTTCGCAAGACACCTATTGCTCGTTTCTGACAGCTCGTTTTTCTTCTGTCGCTGTTACTGAGACGCGGCCTGACGATTGCGTCCAGCATGAAACAGACTGTCGCCTCTGAGTGTTGATTTCAGTGTTCACTATTATATATATATATATATATATATATATATATATATATATATATATATATATATAGGTAAGTTGAGAACGACTATAAAGGAAAAATTATGTAGGAAAGTCACAAATCATATAACTTGCATAGCATTTTTTCTTAGGAAATGACATTATCTGGTGTGTAGAATATGTATCCATTAACATCCACTCCTGTTTAACATCTGGGCTGCCATTGACTACCATTCTATGGGTCATGATCCATTTATGAAAAATAATTTATGACTTTTCGCTTCTTCACTTAATTTAAATTTAACATAGGTCATATTCAATTGGTTGATCTGATTAAAGCCCACAGACCTTATAAACCCACTTTTTTTTTTAATAAAATGAGGTTGTATTTTGCTTTTAAATCTAAATAAATTGTTTACTTGCCAGTAATTTACAATTGCCTGATGAAATGCACTGATACGCATCGAAATACGATTGTAGTTGCGTTCCGATTTTGACAGGTTTTCGATGTATTGTCTCTCTCTCTCTCTCTCTATTTATATATATATATATATATATGTGTGTGTGTGTGCGTGTGTGTGTGTGTGTAATTCTGGTTGTTCTTTAGTCTGTCAGTGGGTTAGCATATAGGCTATACATCTATATACGCTATACAACGTAATGGCTTGCATGTCCTCTGTTCTAGCTCAGCGGACAAACTAAATCCCTAACCATTTTGTTTACTTCTGGCAGGATTTTAACATTTGCTTTATTGAAATGGTGTAGCAATATGAATAATGCTCAAAATGATTGGTCTCAGTAATAAAAATAAGCAAAAACCGCAGTAATGCTTCCCTGTGTTTTTTCAATAAATCCTCTCATGGTAATTGTTCGGATGAGCCCTTCGCTATGGTACCCAGGCTTTTTGAGTAACTGTCTGTATTTCTAAGATGAGGTATTATGTACACTATTTACATTAAAGACACATGGCACAGTGGATAAAGGTGTTGGTTAGATCCAGTGACAGGACCCAAAGAGTGTGAGTTCAATACCCGGTTAAGGCAATGAAGAACTTTCAGAGGGAAATTAACAGGAGATAACTGATATCCATTAGACATAGCACGTGGAACTAGAACGTTCTACCCCAGCGAGCGAAATAAAGGGTTCAGTTCGACATTCCAACCTCCTGAAGAAGGCCCGAACGTACAACGGCCGAAACATTGTGATAAATATGGCAACAAAGATGAGGATGATAGTCTGAGCAGTGTAAATAGTGTAGATTTTTTGAATTTAAGCGCACTACTTGATTGGCTACAAGGTCTAATAAAATTACAGTTGAATTGGTTAGATGTAATACTATGCTAATAGTTACTTTTCTCACATTTCTCTCTTGTGGAACTTTCTTCTGGATCCATGCTTTGCGGCCAACTGTGATCTTCAAAAAATTAAATGCAATGCCAATCATTATTTACTGTCTTCCTGATTACTCTTCCTTTGTTCTTGCTCCTTAGTAATTCTTTTTAATTCTTTCACACGTAGTAACCCCTTGTGTCTTAGTGACTTTATTGCCTTGCCTGGGGTAAGTACGACTAAAAAAATCCACATGTCCTGCTATACATGATTAAACGAAATAGGTGTCATAAAACTTATTTGAAAAATGCTGGGGTATTAAAATACTATATTTACACTTTCGTTACTTATTTTCCATACATGATTCATAGAGCCAGATAAAAAAAGTTGAAAGTTTTACATTAGAAGTAAAAAGGAGGACTTACACGTACACTTCACTGTCACTGTTGTAAAAGTGTTCAATAAAAAAATAAATTTTAAAAAATACCAAGAATTTCCACAGATTCCAGATCGCATATATCATTTTATATAAACTAATTAAATATAAATATTTTTCTGGTGACCAGTATATTCCAAAATTTTCAAAAGTTTTTTTTCTTTCAATCATTCATCAGCTCATCTATTCATGTATTTTGAAAATAATGTCAGAGGTGCTTTAATTTAATTTGGCATCATCTTATGTGAGAAAAATATCCTCGAGTAAAAATGGATATTCTGCATAAAAATTTATTTCGATGTTTTTTGCGATTCCTAAAGAAGAAAATAAATATATTCTCCAAAATGATCAAAACAGAAACTGACAAGAATTTTGTCTTTGAAAATTTTTTTTTCTTTTCTTCTCTCTTTCTGCCTATTTGTATTTATAAAAGTAGAAGCCGTTTGATGCAGTGGCGGGTAGTGTTGGACGGCGGTCGGGCGGGAGTTGCTAGCTCGCTCGCTCGCCACGGTCCACCTCTATTTGCGGCTTTAATTCTACATACTCAACGAACCTACATCCAATAAAATACAGCCACCGTCGAAAACGTCCGGACAATAGAAGAATTCCAGGGATTTCCATACGTAGTATTTTCTAAGTTAATTATTAATATTACTATTATTACTTGTCTGTGGTGTTCAACAGCACTCACATTCTCTCTGTCTCTCTCACACACACACACACACACACACACACACACACACACATATATATATATATATAGAGAGAGAGAGAGAGGGAGGGGAGAGGGAGAGAAAGGAATAGAAAATGGTACAGTTGGTATGGCGTTTGCCTCCTATCATAAGTGTTCGGGTTTCAATTCTCGGTAGTGCATGCGCACTGCTGATGAGTCCCAAATATAGGATGAAAAGGCCGTCCAGTGCTTTCTGCATTCTGTTGAGGTTTCTTCTAGACTCGATGAATTACTTAATTGTAATATATAATATATATATATATATATATATTGTCATCCAGACAAGACTTTCGCTATATTACAGCTCATCAGTATATATATATATATATATATATATATGTGTGTGTGTGTGTGTATGTATTGGAATGGATTTTTAATTAATCCGACAGAATTTTATCACTTTAAACGTTGTTTCCAGTGGATACGTGTTTTTAAGTATACGCTCCGTTTATTTATTAACCAGTATTTTTTTTCATCTACCGACCTGAATGTTCGAGAAATCCTATCAAATAGCATAATTTTTCTTTGATAGGATTTCTCGAAGATTCAGCCCGGTAGAGGTAATTAAATAAACTGCTTAATAAATAAACGGAGCGTCTAGTCAAATACAAGTACCTACTAGAAATAACATTTAGACTGATATATATATATATATATATATATATATATATATATTTCCTTACCAGTAGTACAACTTTGAGTTTCATGCACAATGTAATTATCAAGTGTTGATTGAAAACTGAGGGTTGCAAAATTTAAATATTGATTTTTTTACCGTTCTGTAATGATAGTGGAACGATCCATTTATTTATGGGAGGATAATAATATTATTATTATTATTATTAATAATAATAATAATAATAATAATAATAATAATAAAATTAACATTCAAGAAAGGGAGAATTATAGAGACACCTCAATAGATTTAGATTTTGTCACAAAGATTAGGGAACTGGAACAAGATGAAGCCTATAAGTACCTAGGAATTAGCAAAGGAGATGGAATACAGCATACCCAATTGAAGGAGAAAGTTAGAAAGAAGTACTACAGGCGTGTACGTCTCGTATTAAATACCGAGCTGAACTCAAAAAACAGAATATCAGCCATAAACACCTTGTCAGCCGCTATGGTGCAATACAGCTTTAACATCCTTAATTGGACCATAGCTGACGTTAAGCGAATGGGCGCTAAAACGAAAAAGCTTCTCACTTGCATCATCCTAAAGCTGATATTTATCGTCTGTATGTGCCCAGATCCGAAGAAGACAGAGGATTATTTCAACTAGAACTGTCCTACAAAACTACAACTGGCTTTCAAAGATGCCTGGAAATTACAGAAGACTGGATGATGATATGTGTCAAAGAACATGAAAGTAGTAAGCGTTTATATTCCGTAATAAAAGAACCCAAGTTCAAAATGGAGTTTCAAATGGATGCAGAAATACAAGTAAAGCACAATACACCGACTAAAGCCGCAAAATACATAAAAAAAAGAAAGCGAAAAGAAATGCAACTGACCAGATATAGAAACAATGGCAAGATAAACCGCTTCATGGACAATACTCTACCCGTACCAAACAAGGTAATGTAGACAAGCTATGTACCCATCAGTGGCTACGTAGTGCAGGGTTAAATGTTGAAACGGGAGGTTTTATCTTTACTGCTGAGGATCAGTGCTTGTTAACTAGAAATTATCAAGCACACATATTAAAATATTGTGCTAGCCCAAAATGCAGGTTCTGTGATAATTACCCAGAAACAATCGATCATCTTGTATCAGGTTGCTCGGTATTGGCACCCACTGAATATAAAACCTGGCAAGACAGAGTTGTCCAATATCTGCACTGGAAAATCTGTAACTTCCTCGGGAAGAAAACTGAAAGAAACTGTTATGAACACCACCCAGACCCAGTTACGGAGATAGGACCTGTTACAATTTTATGGGACTACACAATACACACAGACAACAATCAAAGGTAACCGCCCAGACATTGTTATTAGAGATCGCGCACAAAAAGTGCCTCTTTATTGATATGGCAGTCCCTGTGGACTGCAATGTATCTTTCAAGATCTTCAAAAAACTATCAAAATCTCAAAAATGTGGCACATGGGAACATCAACAATCCCTGTTGTAGTTGGAACCCTCGGATTGGTTGGAAAAGATTCCAGTAGACTAATTGAAGAGTTTCCTGGAAGTCCATGCCTCAAAGAGATACAAAAAATTGTTCTCACGAGTACAGCGCACACATTATGAAGTGGTTTATCTATGTGAAATATATATATATATATATATATATATATATATATATATATATTGTCAGTGGAAAATATCATGATTCCATTTCTAACCTTAGGTTTCTGAGTGGGACCTGAAAAGAAATGTGTACACATCAGAAATCAAAGAAAATAATAATAATAATAATAATAATAATAATAATAATAATAATAATAATAATAATAATAATAAGCAACAGCTCTAGCAGCGACTCGGAAGCTTGGTGTCAAGACAATAAATAGAATTAACAGACACAGAGAACCAGCTTGGAAAACCAAACTGATACGAGAAATAGAACAAATCAGATGTGAGCTGTCTATATTAGATGAGCTCACCAGAAACCCTAATATTTCCACACGTAAATCCAAAAAGATCAAATGGAAATATAGCATTAAATCCCTAATTGATATTCCATCGATCAAGGAAATGCTGAAACAGAAACTTCAGCTAAAAGCACAGAGAACAAGACGATACGAGAAACGTTGTAGATTCTATCGCCAAAATAAAACATTCCGAACAGATCTTAAGAAATTTTACAGGGAAATTGGAAAAACGCCTATACATGTCGAAACGCCACCATCGATTGATAATGTACAGACATTTTGGGAAAATATCTGGAGCAAACCAAAGGAATGTAACCCAAATGCAGAATGGATACGGCGTGAAGAAGAACGACTGCTGGATACACCTCTGCAAGAATGGGTAAATATATCCACAGATGATGTTAGGCAAGCACTAACGAAATCCCAAAAATGGAAATCCCCAGGAAATGACAAGGTGCCCAATTTCTGGCTGTATCATCTCTCATCTACCCATGGCATACTTGCAAAAACATTATCAACGCTTGTAAATAATCCCAATAAAATCCCGGAATGGGTTACTGAAGGTATTACATACCTCATACCAAAAACAACTGAAACAGACGACCCGAAAAATTATAGACCGATAACATGTCTTTCCACAACGTATAAGTTGATCACGTCTGTACTGACGAACCGTACTTACTCCTTCTTCGAAACAAACAGCATTCTCCCGCTGGAACAGAAGGGATGCAGTAGAGGTTCATATGGCTGCAAAGATCAACTTCTGATAAATAAAATGATCCTGAAAATTGCAGGAGACGACGCAGAAATCTCAGTGCAGCGTGGATTGATTATCGTAAAGCCTTTGATAGTGTTCCACATTCTTGGATCCTTAAGGCTTTGGAAATGTACAAAGTCTCCCCTGTGGTATTAAACTTTCTTAAGCACAGCATGGGGATGTGGAACACAAAACT
The DNA here is from genome assembly GCA_963932145.1 of Acanthosepion lycidas. Taxonomy (NCBI): domain Eukaryota; kingdom Metazoa; phylum Mollusca; class Cephalopoda; order Sepiida; family Sepiidae; genus Acanthosepion; species Acanthosepion lycidas. The sequence continues at coordinate 3,699,226 of OZ010597.1, forward strand.
ATACCTTAGGCACACCGGGGGCACTGCTATATCCAACCGTCTGAATATCCGACGTGGAATTTTTCAAGGAGACTCTCTGTCACCTCTTCTGTTTTGTTTATCCTTAACCCCTCTTACACATGAACTGAACAACAGTAGCTATGGTTACAAAATAAATAAGAAAATTTTCAATCACCTACTATACATGGATGATCTCAAACTCTTTGCCAAAGACGACAATGAGTTGAAAGGCCTCCTCAATATTGTTAAATACTTTAGTGACGACATAGGTATGGACTTCGGATTAGATAAATGTGCAAAAGTAACATTCAAGAAAGGTAGAATTACAGAAACACCCTCAATAGATTTAGATTTTGTCACAAAGATTAGGGAATTGGAGCATGAAGAAGCTTATAAGTACCTAGGAATTAGCGAAGGAGATGGCATACAACACACCCAAATGAAAGAAAAAATAAGAAAAGAGTACTACAGGCGTGTACGTCTGATACTAAATACTGAACTAAACTCAAAAAATAGAATATCAGCTATAAACACATTGGCTGTCCCAGTGGTGCATTACAGCTTTAATGTCCTTAACTGGACCATAGCTGAAATTAAGCGAATGGACGCCAAAACGAGAAAGCTTCTCACTTGCTATCGCATGCATCATCCCAAAGCTGATGTTGATCGTCTGTATGTGCCCAGATCCGAAGGAGGCAGAGGATTAGTTCAACTAGAACTGTCCTACAAAACTACAACAATTGGCCTCCAAAAATACTTGGAAACTACAGAAGACTGGATGATGGTATGCGTCAAGGAACATGAAAGTAGTAAGCGTCTTTACTCCGTAATGAAAGAAGCCAACAAATTCAAACTGGAGCTTCAAATGGGCGTAGAGATGCAACTACAGCACAATACACCGGCTGAAACTGCAAAATACTTGAAAAAGACAGCAAAGACGAATGCAACCGACCAGATACAGAAGCGATGGCAAGATAAACCGCTTCATGGCCAATACTCTGCCCGTATCAACCAAGCTGATGTAGACAAAACCCGTACCCATCAGTGGCTACGCAGTGCAGGGTTGAAAGCGGAAACTGAAGGTTTTATCCTTGCTGCGCAGGACCAATGCTTGCTAACTAGGAATTATCAAGCACATATACTAAAATATTGTGTCAGCCCCAAATGCAGATTCTGTGATAAATATCCAGAAACGATTGATCATCTTGTATCAGGTTGCACGATGTTGGCACCCACTGAATATAAAACCCGACATGACAGAGTGGGCCAATATCTGCACTGGAAAATCTGCAACTTCTACGGGAAGGAAACTGAAAGAAACTGGTACCAACACCACCCAGACCCAGTTACGGAGATAGGACCTGTTACAATTCTATGGGACTACACAATCCACACTGACAGAACAATCAAGGCCAACCGACCAGATATAGTTATTAAAGACCACAAACAAAAACGGTGCCTCCTTATTGATATGGCAGTCCCTGCTGACTGCAATGTATCTTTGAAGATATTCAAAAAGCTGTCAAAATACAAGGACCTTGAAATAGAGGTCTCGAAAATGTGGCATATGGGAACATCAACAATCCCTGTTGTAGTTGGAGCCCTAGGACTGGTTGGAAAAGATTGCAGTAGACTAATTGCAGGGATTCCTGGAAGCCCATGCCTCAAGGAGATACAAAAAATTGTTCTGACAAGTACAGCCCACACTTTACGAAGGGCTCTATCTATGTAACTTTTTTTTTTTTTTTTTTTTTTTTTTTTTGTCAGTGAAAAGTGTCATGATGCCATTTCTAACCTTAGGTCCCTGGGTGGGACCCGGAAAGAAATGTGTAAACGCCAGAAAGCAAAGAAAATAAAAATAATAATAATAATGAGTAGTTTGGTAGGGAAGGAGATATTTTATATGATTTTGGATGTTAATTCCAAATTAGTCTATTTTTATACATTTTTGTCCGAATAAATAACTCAGTTCTTTTAATTATTGCTACATTCTTTAAATTGAATTTATAGACAAACTTATTCCAGTAAATGATTCATTAATTGTGTACTTGTTCTTTTTTTTTTTTAAAAAAAGAAGCTCCTATTTGTTTCCATATTTTTTTAATTACTAAATGTTTCACTTGTGTGTTAATTATGAAAGAATTTACAGATTGTTCTGTAAATTCCTGCTTCAAGATTTATGTTTTTATCACTTCAGGTTAATTAGTTTGAATTAATTAAAAGTCTTACTGACTTTCAGTTGCAACAAATTTTATTTTAAACTTGCAAATTCTGTCTCTATTCAATTGGTAGGTAATAATCATATCTACATTTATATAATTATATATTATTTATTAATTCTGTGAATCCAGAGTAAGAATTACAACGAGAATAATTAGAAATAATTAAAAACGAATAAATAAAATAATGGATGTGTTTCAAATTATTGGCCATGATTTTCTCTTCATCTGGTAAAATTATTAGGTTGGTGCAAAAATAATAACGTAATAATGTCGTTTTTTAATGTATTTTTTAACGTCAAAAAACGACATTATTACGTCATTATTTTTGCACCAACCTAATAATATTTAAATCTGATACATTTGGAAGGTACAAATTCTAAGCGTTATTCAATCAAAGCCAATAATTAATTTGGGTTTTATATTAGAGTTTCGAGTGAATGGAAATTAAGGAGATCATATTTATTGGTGGATTTTCAATAAACACTTAATTTTAATTTCATTATCACTTCCGTTTAACATGACATGAAGTAACGGGAATAGATTACTTCTTTTTGTTCTATCAGTAAATTCGACCTCATGTTTCATACATCAAATATTCATTCATATTTACTTATATATTTATTTTATTATATTTTATTGTATATATATATATCTATATATACATACATACATACATATATATATATATATATATATATATATTATACGCACAGAAATATATATATATATATATATATATATATATATATGTATATATATCAATAAATCGATCGATAGATAGATAATGAACAGACTGAAATAGATACATAGACTTAGATAGAAAGATAGATAGATATGAATAGACTGAGATAGATAGATAGATAGATAGATAGATAGATAGATAGATATAAATAGACTGAGATAGATAGTGTTGTGGATTCCGTGAATGGAATCCTGCACAAATAAATAACCAACGCCAGTAATTGAGATAGAAAAATAAGTTTATTAAACGTAAGAATAGAGACTTGAAGTGAAGATTAGTAGTCCAGGAATGCAGGTTAGTAGAAAGTATATGTACAAGTCTCTGTAAGTAAAGCCGTAATCATCTCTCTCTCTCTCTCTCTCTCTCTCTCTCTCTCTGGACTCTTGTATAACTCTCTGAGAACACCCTGTGTCTGTCTCCGTATCTCTCAACCAGTCTCAACGTATCTCCACGTATCTCAATAGCAGTATTCTCTCTGCCAGTATAAGTATACTTCGGTAGAGTCCATCTTATGTAAAAAGAGGAGAGCTCCACAATAGATAGATAGAAAGAAAGAAAGAAAGAAAGAAAGAAAGAAAGAAGTGAACAGATAAAGATAGATAAATAAATCAATAGATGGCGGAGTAATGACCTACGGTCGATTTCGAATTCCAGTCGAGTTCATTACATTCAGTTATGTGCTAATCGTCTTGGAAAAGGTATGAATCCCAAGCTAAATATTACTATTGCGTTTATCAATCTAACATGTTTCGCTTTTATTAAAGCTTCATCAGAGAGTAGGATATGAAGAAAAAAATCTGGTATTTATATTTTTATGTTTGGTTTTCATTGGCTAAGCAGGTTTCCTGTGTATTTGACTCACAAATTTATATTCACGAAACAAGTGTATGTATATGTTTAGACGCACACACGTGCTCACATACAATGATAATGTAAATGTTAGCCATTTCCTTATGAGGATATTATTCAGCATTCATTCACTAAGTAATCAGTACAGATTTCAGCTGGAATTTATGAAATCTTTCTATTGAAACGATTTGTCAGGAACATATGATTCTCAAATATTGATAGCGTTTCCTTTCTAGCCTTTTCTTTGAAATAATATGGAACATCCTGTTCGAGTTACATGTGCTGTCCATTTTAGTTGTTGCTATTATTGAAATTCCTCAACTGATGGTGTCTCTGTTATTTGGTAAAGTTTTTTGTTTGTGATTCGATAGAGCCAATCCACCGGGTTCAAAGGTTAGTCATTGCTACGACCTACAGATTTCATTCAACCACAAAGCCATTTTTAACCATCGACCTAAGAACGCGGTCGTATACAGCTTGGCGCCATGTATCGCTTCCATATGAATGTCTCGACCTAACGATGCCATTTAAGAACATGACTTGTGTCTTTAGGTCAATCATTTGGTTTTGTATCATCGGCATTACCCTCTTCATCATCAGTACATTGGCTCCAGGGGCGGGGATCAGGAACACTATTTTAGATTCGTTTTGGGTGAGGTATAGAATGCTTAAATGATTAGTGTCCATCTCTTCTGTGCTTGCAAATATGTTGAGCAAAGTCCCAGAAGAGAATAAATAAACAGGGGCTCTCATTTTCCCCTTGTATTCCTGATGACGTTTGAAATGTTTCCGTATTGGAGTCATGTACAACGTTGTGGGCCTATATAGTCTCTTTATCAAATCTAGACAGTTTGTTGGGGTCAAATCTTGGATGACAGTTTCTAATGGGTGAGAAGAGGATGTTTCTACTGATTTGGTCACATGCTACTGATCTATACACGCATCGCAGACAACACAAAAATATCAATTCTGACCAGTTTTTCCACCATATTTACTGAAAAGCTACACGTATATTTATGATTTAAATGTAGCGCTCTAAAAAATGCCTGAGAATTCTGAACATGGTCGTAACACTCCAACACAAATAGATAAAAACCATAAACTTTGGACGGTTTATCAATAATTATTGCTTATACGTTACAGTAACACCCACATACATATACAGTGCAACCTCGGTTCTCGAACGCTTCACATGTCGAACAAATTGGTTTTCGAAGAGGAAATTCGAGATGAAAATGTCTCGGTTATCGAACAAAATTTCGTTTCCCGAAAAACATTTCCGAACCGAGTTAACCCGAACGGAATCCTTTCTTTGTCGACCACCATGTTTAGGAACAAATTAAATTCGTGAACCGAGGTTCTACTGTATACACCCATATATGTGCCTATATCTGTGTGTGTTCTCTCGCTTTCCGAAAGCAGAGAGGTCATGTAAAGCCGTAAATGGTGTAGAGCGAAAAAGTATCCACCATTCATTTATAAGACATTTCTTTAGCGCTTCTAGACAACTTAAAAAGTTGCGACCTTTGCAGCGAATGACTGCCATACTGATTGCAGAAAAGTCATTCTTTTTGCCTGTAAATTTAGGAAAGGTTTGCAGTATTTAATGACAAAGAGTTTTATGACAGAAAAAATCGTGAGGGTAGGTCTTTAAGCATACTGACTTATTTGATAGAAGACTGCAGTCATAAGCTTCCCACAACATCAAAAAGGAGACACCAAAATTCAAACTTCGACATCAAGTTAAACAGAGAAGTAAAGTCAGATTTTGAATACTAACAAATCATTTATACGCAATCGTCAGACCATATGCGTTATAATTTTGCTCAACTATTTTTATATACAGGCCAGTGGTGCATTGTTGGTAGTCTATTGTATATGAATATCTCGAATATTCAGGCCGGTAGACGTAAAAATCAGAAATCATGACAGCATGCAAGGATACTAGGAAATTCTTCCGAGCAAGCTATGAACCTGAGTAGGGGTATTTATATAAAATATATCAATCCCCCCCCTCTCGTCTTTACCTCTTTCTTTACCCCTGTTACCAGCGGCATGATTATATTTATAACAGTGTCGTGTGATCGAATTATCAAGTTTACTTCCTGACCATGCCTAATTGTTAGAAACCGCGGTAGCAGGAAGGTTTGTTTTCTAAATATTTTATGTCTTTATATATATATATATATATATATATATATATATATATATATATATATATATATATATTGTCATATACAGATTCTTTCGCTGTATCGCATCTCATCAGTGTGGTTAATCGTTCGAGTGCCTCTAGCTAGGATCGAAACGCGGCTGAATTGGCGTCAGTCGGAGAATCTACCACTAAGAACGGCGGGGATGAAGGTAACATTAAGCGTATTTGTTTTATCGAAGAGTCTTGCATTAGTAGCAGAAATATCACTGTTTACAAACTCACAGAGCATATATATTGTCATCCACAGACAGGCTGTTTCGCTGTATCACAGCTCATCAGCGTGGGTAATTGTTCGATTGCCTTTAGCTAGGATCGAAACCAAGCTGAATTGGCGTCAGTCGGAGAATTTACCTCTCTCCCTCTCTCTCTATCTCTCTCTCTCTCTCTCTCTCTCTATATATATATATATATATATATATATATATATATATATATATATATATATATATATATATTACATTTTTGGAAGTGCTATCTGATGATCCGGCGTCCTTTAAAAGGACTCTGGTGAAATAAATTATTATAATGGTACCTTAAAGTGGTCTGTTTTTCTTATATATATATATATATATATATATATATATATATATATATATATATATTGCAATGAATCATTCATACAAAAAGTAGATTAGTAAAGTTAATGATATAAAATGGCGAAATCCTTTTGCTAACAAAATTTTAAAGGTGCATTAACCTACAAATCACTCAGTTAATGTTATGAAGAACTTGATAATCCGTATGGGTAATCCCAAGAAGGATGAAATCCTGAGACTTCAACTATCAAGCATTAAAATCTATTCTTTACATAAATTGCTAAAACCCAAAAGCCTCCTCTTTCTCTTTACTTCACTCTCCTTTCTTTTTCCTTTTTCTTTTCTCCCTTTCCCCCTCCCATTCAGTAATCACTTCCGTTAAGTTAACCGTCTAAATAGGTCAAGGTCTCGTCACTCTCGTCCCCCTATACTAAGTATGATTGGGAGAGATATGAAACTAATCCCTCCCTAAACTCTACCATCTCTCTTTAACTATCCCTCTTACACTCTCTGTTAAATTACAAAAACTTACACTACCCATCAATGTACTGCCGCCAAAGATAAATATTAAAGATATAACGGGGGTCAAATAAATAGTAGGGAAAATATTGAAGTCACAATAGATTTATACTACAGATAATACAGAGGTTAAAGATCACATAAACTCTGCGGTAAAACGCTGACGGATTACGTCATTGGAATGTTAAAATATCGACTGACACTAAAAACATAAATGACTCTAAAGACCTGATAAATGTTGGTAACGAAAAGTCTCAACGGATTCTTACAAAAGGGGCCGACACAACAGATATAATGGAATTAAGAAAAAAATGCTGATAGATGGTTTAAAAATTGTTACGAAAATTCTTATAACAGAAAAGCTAGCCTAGACCAGCCGAAAAAATGACTTGAGAAATAAGATTGGATAGAGAGATCGGAAGACTAACAGAAAAAAAAAAAATACAAAAAAAAAAAAAAAATATAAAAAAAAACAAACTGATAGCTACTAAAAATGTCTAAAAATAGCGGACAATGACGCACGCACTAACTCATTTACTACACAAGTCACATTGACTTTATTGGAGAATATAGGGTCACATCTCTCAAGAACGTTAGGCGTTGCTACTGTATGTGACCACAGTAAGTAGGTTTGGTTTGGTTTGGTTTGGTTTACGGCATATCGACCTCAATGAATTATTTAATGCCGACATTTTTTTTTTAAATATATTTTTCTTCAAAAATCTATTACTGGGAATATTTTTCCTCCAAGAAATCTATAGCTGGTTATATTTTTTTCCAAAGAATGTATAGCTGTTTGTATTGTTGATATTTTTTTAAAGTATTGCTGATAATTTCTCTTTCAAAAATTATTGCTGGCAATTTTTTTTATTACAAAGTATTTCTGGTATTAAAACCTATTTTTACACAATTTTGGATGTTAACTATTTGCCCATATCTGGGACCCTAACAGGTGCTACCACCCCGGGTCAGGGTGGACATGGGTACACAAGCAATTAAGACGTGGTTCCACACTCCTCAAAACCTCTTGATCAGAGGCCTTGCTGTTGGACGTAGTTTATTGTCTTACTTAGGACGAGAATCTAGGTTTGACAAACATGGACAAGCGTGACTGCAATCAAACGCAATGTTAAAGGGACTGTTTTTCCCATGACACCGCTTTTTTAACTACCTTCACTCTTCGGAAATGTTTATTGTTTTAAAAGGATGACAGAGACAAAACGTGAAGTCCCAAAGCGACAGTTATCAATAATTTCTGGCACACAATCTAGACATGCCGAAAAAATACAATAAAGTGTTAGAATTGTTAGCGAAACATTCTGGAAACATCAAGATAAAAGGGTTATTTATCTATATTTGTAGAATAATGACCGCCGAAAAATAATCGATTCGAAAGCCACAAAATTTGAGAGAATACATGGCTAAGAATTTCATCGTCGTAAAAGAGAGCCTGGTAACAATAAAGAGAAGTGAACCGCCAGAACAGGGAATCAGGGATAGAAAAACCCACACCCAAAACCCACACTAAGGCACACCCAAAACAACATCTAGGAAAATACATATGCCATTAGTGTAGGAAACCTTAACTGAAAAAGTGGAAGAAAAAAGATACGACTCCATAGAAAGTATAGAAATTTTATAATATGCAATGTGTCTGGTTCTGGCATCTGGTCTACAGTCACTCGCTCACAGACATGAGCCCTCTCCCTCTGTCTTCTCTGCAAATACTTTCACGGTGCCTGCTCCGACGGGCCACTTTCGCTAGTTCTCAAACTGCATGAATTTAAGCGTGCTACTAGGCTGGCTTCACGGTCCCACCCTTTCACTGTCGAAACGGTTAAATGTATTCGTACTCTTCTACTCCAATAACTTCATGTCTCGCACCTCTCGTTTGTGGAATTCCCTTTCTTGTTTCCCTGATAGCTATAATCTCCTACTATTCAAATGTAATGTCTATTGACATCTCCACATGCCCTGAACTATTCCCTGTCCTTCTCTTTATCCTTTCCTCCATCACACCTCTTTACTCTCGCTCCCACTCTCTGTAACCCCATTGCGTACTAGTGGCATCCCGCCTTGCTTGGGGTGAAATGCTTAAAAAAGAAATTCTCGTTCTGCTGTCCAAATCTAGGGATATCTCGTCTTGTTCTTATTTTAGTAGTTCTCAGTTATTCATGCACTTATTGCATAACCCATACCCCACCTCCCGTTGGGGGTTCTCTTGGTGACTGTACTAGTTAATACAATGTTGTATCTTCTCTCTCTTTTTCCTCTTCTTCTCTCATCCGGTGATTCTTAGTTTTTTTTTTGGTTTGGAGATAGAAGAACTTCAACAATTTTAACTTTACTGTTTTATTAAACACGTTGACGTTTACATTTCTAACTATACAGTGGGGTTGCTCTTCCCCTCCACTGGGAAGCCGCTTCCCAGACATTAAGGAAACATGTGTACATTGTTTGACGTTTTAGATTCGACCCCACCCTCGAAAATCCTTTCTTTATCTATCATTCCCAAGCTAATCAAAATCGACTTCCTTTGTTTTGTCCTGTATCTGACCTCAAAGGTCAAACCGAGGAAGTCAAAACAGAAATACACTTCTCTAAAAAAAAAAAATAGTCTGCTAAGCTATTATTTAACACACTCCTCTCCCCAAGGACTGAACTCGCAATTCCTATGCCACAAAATTCACAAACCAACGCTTTAATCCCCTAGGCTTTTGTCGTGTGGGACAATCCTGTGTGTATAATTTGAAATCTTAGACCTAATCTACCTGTTACTGTGAATGATGCTGCTTGTCATGCTTTCCTCGGCGCTTCTCTATTCTTATTGCTGCTTTTGAAGCCTTGTTGTCCTTTCTCTTTATTTATGGATCGGTCCGAACCCAAAAGATTCTCCCTAGTTGTGTCACCATTAAAAATGAAAATAAGCTAGATAATAGATTTGGCTATTTCGGCAGGTGATAGAGTTAATCTTAAAGACAGCGAACAGATAGATAGGTATCGTGACTTTTGCAGAAACCGTGGGCACATCAAGTGACAGTCATCCCAGTTGTTATCAGAACACTGGGAAGAGTCAGGAGGAACTGAAAAATAGTTATAATACTAACATCAGTATTATACAGGGCGTGGCAGAAATACCTCCACATATACATCCTAGAAATACTTCCACATATATCTCCTAGAAATACATCCATATATACCTCCTAAAAATACCTCTATATATATCTCCTAATAATACCTCCTACATATGCCTACAAGAAATACTTCCACATATACCTCGTAATATTACCTCCATATATACCTCCTGATAATACCTCAACATATAACTCCTAATAATACCTCCACATATACCTCCTAGAAATACCTCCAAATATACCTCGTAGAAATACCTTCACATAATATACCTCCACATATACCTCCTAATAATACCTCCTACATATACCTACAAAAATACTCCCACATATGCCTCCTAATAATACCTCCACATCTACCTCCTAGAAATACCTCCACATACATCTCCTAGAAATACATCTACATATAACTCCTAATAATACCTCCTACAGATACCTTCAAGAAATACTTCCATATATACCTCCTAATATTACCTCCATATATACCTCCTAATAATATCTCCACATGTACCTCCTAGAAATGCCTCCCACATAATGGTACGGTATTAATTGCAATAGAGTCTTCATCAAGCTAATGTCTTACCATTATGTGGGAAGTATTTCTGAGAGGTATATGTAGGAGGTTTTTCTGCCGCCCACTGTGTTATTGAGAGGACTTGCTGTCACTTATCCTCCACTGTAAACTATTAGTTATTTAAGGTGTGATCTCCTAAAAATTAATGATATAGTAATTATATATTGAACAAAGGACGTAGTCTAACTAAATGATTTTTTATTCACAAAGGGAGATTTTAATTTTCATTCAATATTTAGGAATTCACCGTTGCATTGAAACAGCTTTAATACATCCCTAAGTTAACTTATTTCTTCCAAGAGAATCGTAAAAAAACCCCCAAAAAACCTTCATCTTTCGTGGAATAAATTCGTACGAATCTGTTTATTGTTTAAATTATAATCCTTTCAGAATGTCTTTTAGTTCTTTTGTTTCTAAACGCATTCCATGGCTACACATTTCTATTGTTCGTTTTCCACAACCAAGCAAGTTGTCATCTGTTATTGGCAGACGACATTATCTTACAACATAAAGCCAACCAGATTGTGATTTCTATTTCGTTGTTTGCGCGCCTATTAACATCTTTTCAAAGATTTTCGCTTCGTCTAAAGTTCAACTCGACTATCAATCCCAGTTATCCTACCAGAAAAGCATAAGAAAACTTAATTTTTATAACTACATAATCAATTTATCGATCGTAACTGGTGTTCAATAGGAAACAACCTTAACCTTGACATCTGCGACGAGTTGATGTCAAGGAAAAAAAAGGTGGCAGAATTCCGTGTCAATGCATACACACGCATATTAATACACACTCATTTGCACACATATATTTACGCATTCACAGGCAAATATGCACATAAATACGCGCGCATTTAGATGAATACACGCATACACTCTCACACACATTTGCGCACATATACACACACACTTAAATTCACGTGCATTTCAAACGTTCACATACACCTTTAAGCATGAACACTAACGCACACATTTTTGATTCACACTCGCACTCTCACGTGCATACACACACTTATATACTCACATAAATAATTATATAAATTAAAACGTTTTTCGCTGTAAAACGCATAAAACATTCAATGGTTTTTCTTTGAAAAATGCATAAAGGAAAAGCAAATATTTGGAAAAAAAAAAGATTGAAATAATGTCGGATATTTCTTACAAAGACTCAAGCTTACTTCCAACCTTAAGTGGAAATCATATATATATATATATATATATATATATATATATATATATATATATATATATATATATATATATATATATATATATATATATATGCGTGTGTCTGCGTGTGTGTGTGTCCATCTGTGTGTGTGTGTCTGTGTGTATTAATACACAATAAAATCCCAAATCACCTCATATGGGAATAAACTTATTTCGATCGACGCAAATATTCGTCAATCATCGTCGGTCGAAATAAGTTTATTCTTCATATGAGGTGATTTTGGATTTTATTGTATATTAATTTGTGCTCTGTAATAATTACGGTAGTGTAATGGACAGTGGCTTGGAGTGAGGAATTGGAGAGCCGAGTTCGAATTCCAGTCGAATCCATTACATTTACATACGTGCTAAAACTGTTGGGAAAAGTATGAATCCTCTTCTCCCTCCAGATATGGGTAAATAGCAGGACAACGGGTTCTGCATGATAACTCCTCCTCCTGTTCCTGTAACGGCATTCACCCGAGATGGGTTGATCCGGCTCCAATATTGGAGTTTCATGGGGATTTGGAATTCACAAGCGGTCCCCAACCCCATGAGATTTGATTATAGTGGTGAAGGTTTCGTGCAGGACCATCCACACTTTTTGAAGGGCCGAATTCAGAGACCCGGTGCACTACGTGCCACAAGGTCCCCAAACGACCCTCCGCAGGTTTTGAATTCAGTTTTCCTTCTCCTAGACCAGTGGCCATCCAAGGGTATAGAATCCAGTCTGTCCTGCTATTTACCCATAGCTGGAGGAAGAAGAAGAGGATTCACACCTTTCCCAAGGGTATTAGCACGTAAGTGAATGTAATGGATTCGACTGGAATTCGAACTCGGCTCTCCAATTCCTCAATCCAAGCCGCTATCCATTACTGGATGATAACTGGTCTACAACAGAAAGAAATGGCAAACTAACGCGGGAAAAAATCTGCCTCAGTCAGTGATATATCGAAAGATACATGATCGACTAAGCGATTATCACGCATGGCACATAACTGACTGAATAATTAATGCATTGAGGGTCTTTTTTTGTATCAGTTTTAATATTTTATACTAGATATTTAATTTAGATATGTTTTGTGGTACCTAGCCCGTTTTTCAGTTTGACTTTTTATTTATTATAATTATGAGTGGTAATAAAAATAATTTATGTCTATTTATGGCAGTTATATATATATATATATATATATATATATATATATATATATATTACATATATGACTGATAATCTCCTACAACAAAAAATTCTCAAATTGCTATATTAGTTAAAAAAAAAAAAAATATCACTCTCTTAAATTTTCAAAAAATTCAAACTTAGCGTTTGTATCCGTTACCAATAACACACACACAATTTCGATTTCGAAACAAATATTTCGATTCGCATTAAATTTTTTCGGCTCGGATGCTACCTGAATTTTACCAAAAACAAAATAATTTCCATGCCCGAAGATGACTGAATGTACAGTTGAAAGTACTTACGTATTAAAGAAAGACAAGGCTCATAACATTCATCGAGTGATTTGTAGTTTAATGCACCTATAACATTTTGTTTGCGAAGGGATTTCGCCATTTTATATCATTAACTTTACTAATCGACTTTTTGTATGAATGGTTCATTGTAATATAAATTGAACTGCACCACACACACACACACACAAACACACACACACACACACGCACACACACACACACACACACACACATATATATATATATATATATATAAAACTTTACAACTTGGATATATATATATATATATATATATATATATATATATATATATATATATATATATATACACGGTTCATCGCTAAAGAGCCGCCCCAGTAAGTATCTGATTCGTCCAGCTATTTTCTACCTTTACAAGAAACATAAATACTGCTGCCACATGTGGGCTGGTGCTGCCTAGTCCTCACTTGCCAGTCAAAAGCGTCAATGCGGCCTTGTGGGTGATGAATTGTTTTCCACCCTACAACCGTCACAATTTCATCTCGCTAATCTCTTATTATTTTCATAGCAAATGATCTGACGGGCGCCATTCCTTTATTCCACCAGTCCTGACCTTCAGATCCCCCCCATGTCTCATACACAAGGTCAAATCATTTTCATTCCTTTTATCTTCCATTAGTAAAGAGGAAGTCCTACTTGAACAGTTACTTTCAAATAACGACCTCTTTGCTGAACAAATTATCAAGCAGATGTTTCTAGATGTGTCTAGCGTTAACCGTTATCTCTTTTGCATAACCATATAAACAGCATTCCTTACGGCCTCACTTTATATTCAAACACCAACATCATTCAGTAATTCTCTATCTTGAGTAGTCTTGTACCTTGTATTGGTTGAACATTAGTAAAAAAAAAAAAAAGAAGAAATTTTTATATCGATGTACCCACACAGACGAATGGTATGTTCTCGAATAATTAAAAAAAATAATCTTTTTGTTTTTCACGGGGAATAGACAAACCAGTGCAAAGCCCGACCGTTGTGATATTTTAGTATTCTCATCCATTCTTTATGTGGTATGCGGGATGCACACTTGGGTAATGATGTCTCTTCCCTATTCATGATCGAATTGACAGAGGAATTCCTGCAGAAGTCTGTCATTATTTTGGACTGATTGACAACCAAGGCTATAGTACCCGGTATGTGCCGCCATTTTAACATCGAGATGTGAGGAGAAGAACATATTTGCGCGTAAGTGAATGTAAAGAACTCGTTCATCCAAGCTTAGTCTTTATTACTGTGCAATATTCATAAGTATTTCATCCATTGATGTAAGGGCTAGACAACTGCAGTAGCATCATCTTCGATTTTTTAGTAAGTCAGTTTCCTGTTGCCATAGTAGGATATGACAACACTAGCGCAAAGTTCAACCACACTATTGTTTTATAATCAGAATTGTTTGACAAATTACGTCACCTAGATACAGAATGCTAAATGTTAATAAGCAGCTGACTATCCTCACCAATGGACTGTTCCGTGATCTAAAAGAGACCCTCAAGACATAATTTCTCCTGCCAAAGAGAAGTAATAAAAAAAAAGTGGAATATGCTATAGACCTGATGATATGTCTTAGGATGTATAAAAATTGTTATGGTCGTGGTCATTCAAATAGTAACAGACTAACGCATCAGACTTCAAAGTTATTCTTTATCACTCAACAATATTTATAAGTATTTCATCCATTGGGTAGAAATGGCCAGACAACTGCAATCGCATCATCATCAATTTTCAGTAAGTCAGTTTCCTGTTGCCATAGTAGGATATAACAACCACAATATTGTTTTATGATCATAGTTGCATGAAGTGACTGTACAAACATTTTGTTTGACAAATAACGTCGCCTAGATACAGAGTACTAAAGGTTAAACCACCTGGTTTTATCAAAAGGACACTCACCTAGGTACTGACAGGTTCAACGTTGCTTAACTTCGGTGATCTGACGAGAACCGGTGTTTCAAACTTGTGTCCCAGAGAAGATGTAATATAAATGGTAACTTGAAAACGAATTCTATCAGATAAACATTATATCAATCATTAGATATGTATTAGCGCTTATCTCATAATAACTGTTACTTTTTTACTCCCTTCACAACGCCAACATACTATCGATATTTCAATATTTCCTGCTAGAAACCATAGCAAAAATCAATCAGATTTTGAAACGCACATTTCTGATCATTTATTATTCTTTTTTAAACTTCATTTAAAATGCGTTTGTCACCCAGATCCAATGTTAAGAAAGCTGGTGTATTTTGTGAAATTCCAAAAACACACTTTCAACACATTCCTTCATGATTCTCAGCAGGTCGCAGAGTTTCAAATCACTTTCACCAAAATAAATTCATGAAGCTTTTTTGTTCACGACTCCGCGTGAAACTCACACGATCCGTTTGTTTACAAATGAGCCAGCCCGTAAACTTCACGAAAAGAAGAGAAAATTTGCCATACATAATTCGTGCTGATGAAATCAGGAAAATCAGAGAAGATAACGCGCAAGATTTTCAATACTATGAGCTTTCAGCTTGAATTGAAGACAATTTCTGTTCTAAGGGAAACATCCAGTCTAAGAAAATGGACGGTTCTTATGCTGAGACAACTTTTAATCTTAGCTAGTTCTGACATAACAACAATATTCTAAGAGGGGAGGAATTAACTACCCTGAAAATAACCGTTTGAAAGTCTACATTTTACCAGTACTCGAACATGGACCTCTTGTGCCTGTTGGAAGCATACGAATTCTTTTCTTCTATGTACCGCGTCCTATTAAGATAAAGGCGATCGTGTCTCTCCATAACTTCCTATCTCTTGTGGACATTAGATGTTTTTCACCTTTGCCAAAACTTATGCCCTCGTTCCACTAGCCATTCACACAAGCTCGATAGGTTTTCCCTTATTTTGCTCTCAAGTTTTCCAAGTCCTCCTGCCTCTCCCTAATTCTGAGTAGAAGAGATCTTTCTGTTACCATTTTCTTTAAAACTTCCTTGTTGCTTACTTACTCCATCCATGTAATTTTCAATATCCTAGTAAAGCGTGCGATGGATAAATTATCGCCATTTTATATCTTTAATTTCGCGCATGCGCGTTGTTTGTTTTTTGATTTTTTTTTCAACTGCACAGTATAGTAGGGTCAGTTGGACACCATCTGTGAGAAAAAAGAGTACAATGACGTAATTATTTCCGCGAGAAATTTGGAAACAGCATGCTGTTCTGCTTGGCATTCGCGTCGGAAGCTCCAATACGAGCATTTCAGTGTGTTTAGGTGTCAATCTCAAGGCATTGCAGAGGATTTGGAAAGAGTTGAATGAGTCTAATGGGGATTACGAAGGTGCGGTAACTCGGAAAACTCACTCTTTTCGTTCTGATAAGAAAAAAACTCTCGAACTTCTTGGTGCCTCAGACTCAACACTGAGGTATACATCAAGTGCCTTGAGATAGTGCTGTCCTGGGAAAAGTGGGTGGGTGTTGGAAGACTGTATGTCTTACAACAGGATTCTGCACCATGCCACACAAGAAGAAGAACCCAGTCATGGCTGTAGGACAATTTCTGCAGCCACGTGAGTCTTTATATTTGGCCACCTAACTCCCCAGACTGCAGACCCACTTGATTACTATATGTGGGGCACAGTTGAGCGAAAAACCAACAAAACTCCTTGCAAAAACAAAGATGAATATGAGGCATAGATTATAGTAGCATTCACCAACTTAAATTAGGAGACCGTACAGAAGAGTTGCAGGAGATTCCAAAGTTGTCTGGAGGCCATGGGTAAAGACAATGGTGATTATATTGAATAAATTTACTCTTTAGTATTTCAAGATATTTTGGAGAAGTTTTGTTAAATATAACTTGTTAATATGAGATTTCAGTGTTATTTTCATTTTTGCGTCATTTAGACGACAATTTATCAATCGCGCGTTGTATAGCATTTGCACATTGTCTATCGTTATGATTGAGCCCCACACATAATAAATTTTGGTAGGGTCTTCAGTTCCCTTGCAGTAGAGGTTGAATAAATACACAACTGTTACACGTACCAAAAAGTCTAAAAAAAATGCCAGGATTTGCTAAGCTCGTATATCCTCATCTCAAACTAGAGAGACCGCTGTTTTACGGCATATTACGACCTTTTCACATTATTTGATGTCGAATTCTGTCATAAAGGTCGACATTTGTATTATAAATCGATGTCTTCTTTTTGGTGTGGTAGGCAGGAGGACTTGGAAGGCTACGGGGGATGCAATCGTCATATTCTTGATTCAAATTAACAAAGCACATTAATTTATGAATAGGACAAATCCTAACCTTTAACAACACTTGTATTTTGGTAAGCCTCTTAAATTGTTAAGAAGAAAATATACCTAACGGACAGTCTGGAATAGATGCAAACAGATTATGGCGAGAGACATAACAATGACCAGAAAGAATTGTATCCATGTTAGTATTTCATGCTTTACAAATACACTAGTAGACTGATTCTTAAAAAAAAAGATTGCATTGCCGAAACCAGGAAAATATAAACAAATCTAAAACCTTGAAAAACCGTGTTTATTACCATCAATTTTCCCTTAGACGAACACTGACCATGGACTTAAATGCGCATTTATTTCAGCCATCAAGCAAGCGTATTCATACTAAGATATGAACAGAGTAATATATATATATATATATATATATATATATATATATATATATATATATATATATATATATATATATGAACATTGAAGTTAACACTGAGAGGCGACAGGCTGTTTCATGCTGGACGAAATCGTCAGGCCGCGAATGCTGGATTTTTCCTCGGCTATTTATATATATGGGTTTTTGGTGCATTGTGGATAATCTATTCTGGTGGTTATTTTTGCGGGAGTGGCTTGTTTATTTATTTATTTATTTATTCCTTTGGGTTGATTTATTTTACTGACGTTTGCGTCCAGCATGCAACAGCCTGTCGCCTCTGAGTGTTGACTTTAATGTTCACTTTTATATTCATATTTGCATACACTCTATATCTGATATTGAGCACTTTATCCCATAAATATAGCACACCTTAACATTATATTTCTTCATATATATATATATATATATATATATATATATATATATATATATATATATATATATATATATATAAAGCTATTTTGGGATTCCAAAAATATCTTGAAAATGAAACAGTAATTTTAATTAAATTTAATTTAATTCTATGATTAAATTTAAATTTTTCTTTTCTGTTTTTAAAACATGGTAATTCTTGTGTACATTATGGTATCATATTTTTAAATTATTAAATTTATAATATATATATATATATATATATATATATATATATATATATATATGTATATATATAAGTGAACATAGAAGTCAACACTTAGAGGCGACAGTCTGTTTCATGCTATATGCAATCGTCATGCCACGTGTGCTGTTATTTTTCTCGGCTATTTATATATATATACGGGTCAGTGGTGAATTGTGGCTAGTCTATTTTGGCGGTAATTTTACCGAAAGTCGTTTGTTTATTTATTTGGGTTAAATTATATTGCTTGTTTTTATTTTTATTTTTTGTTTCTTATTTTATTTATTTATTTATTTATTTAATCGGGGTTTTTTTTTAACGTATAGTTTTGTTTAATTAAAGCTATTTGTTCACTTTTGGGGTTGATTGTTGTAGTTTATTCTAACTATTATTTTGGCGGAACAGTTTTTAATTTGTGTTTATTTGGGTTGATTTTATTTATTTGTTTTTTTTTTCTAACGGTAACTTTATCGGGATTGGTTTGTTTATTTATTTACTTGGATGAATTTAGGTCAATTTATTTTACTACGTATGTTTTCTCTTTTCGGTTTTCGATTTTTAAGTGACGTAGTATTTATTTATTTTTATTTTTATTTCTAGTTTTTATTTTTATATTTTTATCGTTATATAAGAGTTATAGCTATTTTTTTTTCGACCGATTTTTAGGTTTTGTTTTTTTTAGTCTAACTAATATTTTGGTCATAATGGTTTGCTAGTTTGTTTATTACTTATTTTATTTATTTGGGTTCGTTTGGGTTTTTTTATTTTTTTGTATTATTATTATTATTATTATTATTATTATTATTATTATTATTATTATTATTATTATTATTATTATTATTCTATTTCGTCTATTCTAACAGGTGTGATTTGGTAATTTGTTTGGATTAATTAATTTTGCTTATTTTTATTGTTATTTTGTTTATTTGTTTATTTTTTTGTTTTTATTTTATTTTTTCCGTTTTCCATTTTTAAGTAACGTAGTAAAAATGTGTTTTCATGTCTGCATTTTGAGATGAGCTCGGATCTTTTATTTAATAATTTATTTTGGTCTGGGAAAGTAATGATAGCTATTTTTTCCTCCAAGCAAAGTTTGCAAGTTTTTGATTGGTTGTTGTAGGCTGATGATCTTCCAAGATATTTTTGGTGTGAAGTGCGTTTTGTTTTTAATTTCCCAGATATACTTAGAAAGCATTGTACTATTCGCATATTTACTATTTGTGAAAGATGTTTTGTGTGTATAATTTCTTTGTTTCCAGGGTCCTTCAGTTACTCCTATGTATACTTTTTCTTCATTATCTGGTGATTTTATCGTGGCTTGGTATATTACGTTGTTTTGTAAACAATTTCCGTTTAAGGGACATTCGTTCTTTATTCTGCAGTTGCACGTGGGTTTAATTTGTTCGTGTGGATTGTTGATAATTTTCCTATTGTGCTTTTTTATTATTTGTACCATGCCCACGGTGCAGCTGCAGCTGATTTTTACTGTATTTTTGTTGAATATATATTATATATATATATATATATATATATATATATTATGAAATGGACAAATTTCGACAATTATTTTTAAGACATTTTTTTTATACATTCTTTATATAAATTATATAGATATCTGACGGAGAACGAATATTTTCTATGAAAATTTCTCGGACATTCAGGCAGGACAATGTTGTTTAATACAGTTTATTAAAAACCGAGCATTTACTTAAATATTTGTATCTATAAAAAATAATATATATATATATATATATATATATATATATATATATATATATATACATATATATATATATATATATATATATATATATATATATATATATATATTAAAAGTGAACCTAAAAGTCAACACTTAGAGGCGACAGTCTCTTTCATGCTAGATGCAATCTACAGGGCACCATATATATATATATATATATATATATATATATATATATATATATATATACATGTATGTGTGTGTATGCATGTTGTTACATATTAGCTGTCTTCCTGAGAATAGTGCTTATCATCGTATATATATCTCTTCTGAATATAGGGTAGATATAAAAATCATATTTGTTCTGTCGACAATGTCTCTATCTATCTATCTATCTATCTATCTATCTATCTATCTATCTCATTCTCTATGTGTTTGTGTGTGTGTATACATATACATATATATAAATATATGTGCGTGTATGTCTATATTTCTGAGATGACGTATTGTAACTATCTACATGTTCTAAATGTTGTCCTCATATTTATATATATTTATATATATATATATATGTCTGTGTGCTAGTGCTAGGGCGTATCTGTGTGTGTGTTTATAAAAATTACCACTGGACTCACCACACACACACACACACACACACACACACACACATATATATATATATATATATATATATATATATATATATATATATATATATATATATATATATATGTATATTGAGGTGTTCAGGAAGTACGTACATATTTCAATACTCTGAATTATGATCCGACTAAGCAAAGCAAGACCAAAGTTGAATGATTGGAAGCTGCGTCTAGAATAACATTATCATATCCTCTGACAGTTTATCGCACATTTCAGAGTTTAATTGGGGGAACGAGAATTAATTTGAGTTTCGAAGGAACTTTCTTGTGGGAACTGATTATTCTAGCATCTGTAACAATCTGGTAATCAAAAATGACAATCTTTCATTTTTGCATCGCACTGTATTAGGTGACGAAAATGGGCGTGGCAAGAAAACAGAAAATAAGGATACAGTGATTATCACAAAATGAGAAACTAGTGTCAAAATCAAAACCATGATTCCATCCAAAGAAGTTCTTGTTTCATGTTTGTTGGAATATGAAAGTTATCGCCGATCATGGGCTTCTGAAACGTGGAATAACCATCGAAGTAGAGGTTTAATGACAGCAACATGATCAGAAAAATAAAGCTTTGCGTCAAAAGGGTTCACTTTCGTAAACAGAATTCTTCCGCGTGACAATGTATAGTCACACTCTTCAAAAAAAAAAAAAATCCAAGAAACAATAACATCGTTAGGATGGAAGGTTTTTCAACAGATTTTATTCTCATCAGATTAAAAAAAATAACTAAAGATTTCCATTTATTGCAATCATTTGGGAAGAGGCGGCAGAACATTCAGAAAAGGAAATGAAATTAAAAATTGTCTTTTAATATTTGTATCGGTGAAAAAAATTTATTTATTTAAACATGGCTAGAAAATGTGTCTAAAATTTCAGCTGCCATCATAAAAAAAGTAAATTATATTAATATATAAATAATTATATGTAAATAATATTTAAATAAGCTTAACCTACACTTGTTTTATCGACTTTCTGTCAAAACCTAAATAGTTTTCAAAAAACCCCAGTAGAAATGTAGGTCTCTCCATTTTCTCTTAATTCTTTTGTAACGTTATAGTAGACATATCAGTGTGTCATATTGAACGGTGAATGCTTTTTTTTTTTTTAATACCGGCGCTAGACATAGTAAATCTGTTATCATTAATCACATTTGTCTTATATCTTAGTATAGTTATATATACATACATAAATACATACATATGTGTGTGTGTGTGTGTGTGTGTGTGTGTGTGTGTGTGTGTGTGTGTGTGTGTGTGTGTGTAAGTGGACATTGAAGATAATAATCAGCGGCGACAAACTGTTTCGCGCCCTATCCTTGATATTGAGCAGTTTAACCCAAAAATGTAGCATACCTAAAAAATATATATTTCTAACACACACACACATATATATATATATATATATATATATATATATATATATAATTATTTATTTTACGACATTAAAACATGTATGTAAATAATCGCTACACAATTACAATTATGTTTCAACACCACAAATGTGTCTCTTCAGGCGATGTTAAACTACTAGCGAGTGAAAGATTAATTTGATTTAAAAAAAAAACCAGAATACTTTAAAAATATAGAATTGTACACTTTGCCATGATTAACCAATCAAATGTGACTTAACGCTAAATTCAAATTTTCCTGATTTAAAAAAAAAATAGGTCATGACACGAAGTTGTCAGCATATAAAACCTAGACAATTTCCTTATAGTCAGATACATATTGTTACATTGTTTCGTAAGATGTATCGGAATCAGACGCTAAAACTTACCAAAAAGCAAAAAGCAAAAAGCAAGAGAGACGGGGAGGTAATTTAACATAATATTACCCAGGTGTATGCTCATTCAGCTTCTTACATAACATTTTGTAGTTGATAAATACGAGAGCCGTTTAAGAAATTGGCAAACAATTGAACCATTCAAAAAAATCGGATCAAAAATACAGTACTTCTTTAGAAAATTAGTATGCAACTGTTAAATAAATAGCAGATGTTAATAATACCCACTAATCAATGTTAGATGCTAATAATACCAACCAAACACTAGTACATCCATATAAGATGTTAATAATACTAACCAAACAAAGCAGTATTAAATTAAAATGAATCATGCAAATAAAATAGTAAGCCATATAAGGTACATAACAGTTCATCTACTGATTTTTACTATAAGAAAAAGTATTATCAAATTCAAAGTTTAAACATATTGTAAGTTAAAAGTTAGGCTATACCTTCAATTTACACTTAAATCACATCTTTAGTTTAATAAGGAGTTTTTTTTTAATCTGATAACTTAGTTTTAGTGTGTTCCTGTTAAATATTTTACTAAGAGAGTTACTTTTAGGGAAATTTTTTTTACCGAACAGTTGATTGTTTGCCAGTTTCTTAAACGGGTCTTGTTTTTATCAACTACAAAGAAAACTGAACGCGCATGAAACCGGCTGACATTATGTTAAATTAACTCACCATCTATTTCGCATTTGGCTTTTTAGTCTGTTTTAGCGTCTGGCTTCTATACATCTTACGAAACAATGTAACAATCTGTATCTACCGATTGGCTAAGTTTTTATATGCTGACAACATTGTGTCATGACATATATTAAATTTTTTCCGGTGAATTTGAATTTAGCCTAAGTCACATTTCATTGGTTAATCACGACAAAGCGCACGTCTATATTTTAAAAGTATTCTGCTTTTTGAAATCAAATTAATCTTTCAATTGTTAGTAGTTTAACATCGCCTGAAGAGACGCATTTATGGCGTTGAAACATAATTGTAATTGTGTAGCGATGTTTTATAACATATACATGAAAGCTGTTTGGATACAACTACAGTGAAGCTGTTAATAAAAATGTACTCAATACGAAGTAGAGTATACAAAATTGCAATGGAAGTTACTTCATTTTCACCTTCGAGATGAAGGATCGTCAGGTCTTCTGGTTCTAATTTTAGTCCTAATATGCCCGTAGTGTGGGCCTTAAATATGGGGAGGTAATACATTACCCCCACACCACCGGAAGTTGATCTCATCCTGATCCCATATTGGAAATTTGAATATCTTTAGTGTGTCATTATCTCGTCCCTCTTTGTTTAATAGAGAACGAGTATCTGTAAACATGAATATTGCCAGCTTTTCAGCTTGACACAACTTACAGAAATTACCATCGAACACTAGACTCTATATTTCAGGTGTATTTAGGTAGTAAGAATTCCTTTCAACAATACCAGCAAGGTCACTCGGTCCAATTTTTCATTAAGTTGTTTTATATAATTGGTTTGGTTTAGTTTGTTTTACAGCATATCAACCTCAATGGGTTATTTAATGCTGACAAGATTATTTGGATATTTTCTTAGGAATAGAATATATGTATTGTTTGTAAAGAATCAGTTTCTAGATCAGGTTTTATTGATGTATTTTGTAAAGAGGGTTTTTGACGTGAGTTTGAACTATTGTTGGTAATAAGTTTTTTTTCAAAAATGTATTGCTGGTATTTTTACTATAAAAATGTATTTTTATACTTTCATAGTGTTTCGACTCCAGTTTGGATGTTAGCTATTTGACCATAGATAGGAAACTAACATATGCTACCATCTCAGGTCAGGCTGGACCGGGCAACAATAGTAATTAACAGGTTGTTCCACGCTCCTCAAAACCTCCTGACCAGAGGATGTAGTTCATCGTCATATCCCGGAAGATATACAATTAGTAGACGTTACAAAGTTCTCTTTAAATCTGGGTACTTTCGATGGTTATTACAGTCGCTATCAAGAACTACGTTTTTTTTTTTTTGTTTTTTTGTTTGTTTTTTTGTTTGTTTTTGTCTGTCTATGAATATATACGGAGAGAGAGATAGACAGAGCGAGTGAGAGAGGAAGAGTGAGAGACAAAGTACCGAGTCTCACCCCCTCCACCCACACATTATTTTTGGTTATGCTTTCCCGTGTGAATGTTCCATGATTAAATAAGACAGGAGTCTAAACGAATTAAAGACGACTATAAAGGTGTGATATGGCGATTGAATTACTTGTTTTAAAAGAAACGTTTCTTGCTTTTGCGACGACAGCAATTAGCGCACACTCATTAACATTTTATTGGTATTTTGGGTGTTGGCTGGCGAGGAAGCTTTGTAATTTGCTTCTGTTATGCGACGTGTTCCTTCAGGATGTAGGTAAGCATGGCTACCCACACCTTTCTATCTTGTTTAGCTCTTAGCAATCATTATCTTTTCACTATCTCCCTTATTCTCTGTTTTGTCAGCTATAGACACAAGTTTCTTTGTTAGGTTACTCGTTATTTTCCACTGCCCTTGCCGTGTGTCGAATAGGCTCCAAACCCACTTACCCACTAAGTTTTAGCTGTCACTTACTGAGGCTAAGTTTCTGTTTCCATTTTTCACAAAACTTCCTCCTTTCTCATATACCTTGTCTATGTTATTTGTAGCAATCTTCTTTAGAAATACGTCTCTGTTGCTTCAGAATTCCTCTTCTGTGATGAAATTATGCAGCATTCAGAGAATTTGCAGGCAATGCATTCTGCTTTATAGGCAGAAGATGATAACATTTCAAATTGATTGAAGATTTGGTTTGTTTTGTACGCACATTCACGAGAGATGTTGCATTAACATTCTTAAATGACTTTCTTCTAGTTATTGATTGAGAAATTTCTTAATAAAATTTTGGCTGGCCTCAAAATTAATATGAATTAAAGTAATAGAAATCTCTACGTATTTTGGTATCTGTTATTGATCTGTATTATTATTATTATTATTATTATTATTATTATTATTAGATAGATAGATAGATAGATAGATAGATAGATAGATAGATAGATAGATAGAATCCGAAATGTTACCTACTCGCTATAATAGTTTCGCCAATTTCTTTCATCAGGTTTTGAAGGCTGAATAATCCAATCCAATCATTTATCATGAAAGATGTTAAAATGGCCAAGTCGTTAATCTGGGACCAAGTGTGTTAAAAAATATTTTCTGTTGTGATTACACTTCGCCAATATTTGACTTCTATTATCCAATAAATTTTTTATATTAGGAAAAGGCTTTGGACAGTTTTCTTCTTGACACCATCAGCAGCAAATCCCATCGACATCCTTGCCCTCCTAGACCTGCTGCTTTCGGGACATGTTTATTCTTCTGATGCTGACAAAATATATATTCACCTTTCTTCTTCGAAAATGGAAGATGTCTTGAATTGATTGAAAAAATAAAAAAACGAATAATTCCGTTATTATTGACATTTTTCCGATGAACTTGACCCAGTGTACATGTTAGTACTTTGTATGTCCATTCCACGAAATCGTTCCTTGCAGATTGATCACAGATTCTCAATTCGGTTTAAATCTGGAGAGTTTTGGGGCCAGTCTATAGTACTTTGATTTGCTTACTGGTGCGGCTTGCCAGTGTGTTCCTGCGGTGTTACAATTTACGTACACTTCCCTGGAGGAACGTCCATCGCAGACAATGGCCATAGGACAACTAATTAACAATAGTACTTGATGAAAATCTGATGCAGTCACGGATAACGCAATATTTTTCAAGAACAAACAAATTTCATTATACACCACGAAAATAGATTCATATTACTACACACCACTGCAAGTTAGTTAATCTGAGGAAAAAATAGAAATCGATTACACCCTGTCACTCCAGTGGGTCGAAAACTGACCGTACGGTGAAAGGTAGGAAACTAAAGCAGTTGTTTTAATTAATTTGCACAACGGTGTACTTTTAAAAATTCCCCAATATTCTTTTAGTCAAATGTTATTCCAAGATAAAGAAAAATTTTTTAAAATTTTCAAGGATGAAACAAAAAAATTGAACTAGAAAATGCAAATCTAAGCAATAGATTTGTCAAGTCAAATCGGCATTATTTGCTGTGGAAACAATTATTTATATAATGAAGCCACAAAAATTCTTTATTTTTCCTCTTTGTTAATCCATAGACAAATATTGAAATTTGTTTTGGAGTAGTGCGAAAAAGACAAAACTAAGCAATATATATATACGGGCAGTTAGTATTATATGAACCCCCCCACTCGCCACCATATATATATGAAACAGTAAAATTCATAACATTTATAATTTTCATAATCTTACCCTCCAACATCTGTCTAGAATATATGAAAATAAATTAGTTATCCCCAACACTATGATCTTTACCCGCCCTCCAAAACAATTGGTGATATAGTTGGGAAGAAAAATTGATCCAATACCACTTCAAATGGTGGGCTTTATGAAATAAAGTGACTGCGATGTAGAAATAGATATATTGGCGGGAAATCAAGGAATCTGAAATCCTGCCCTTACGATCATCGACATAAATAGGGAGAACTCTTTAAACTCGTTTGTAATACACAGGAATAAAGCTGGCCATAACTTTGATTTTATAAAATAAATCCTAATTAAAAAAAAAAAAAAACATAATTATTTACGTAGGAAATACTTCGAGAGAATTCTAATAGATATTTAACCATCTATAAGCATACTATATTACATAACTATACTTAAAGAATCTAAAATATGTCTGCCTACTACTATTAATACTAAAACGACTACAAACAGTGTTACCTAAAAACGTTCCCAAATCAACATGCAGACAAATACCAAACATAAATAAACATGTCTACTAGACGCACCGAACACACATATACACAGAGGAATATATATTATCATCCAAATACGGTATAGACAAAATAAAATCATGATACCCTTTCACACATAATACACGAACACTGATTCGCAAGACAAATGAAGCCTGCTTAAACAATAAAAAACAAAAATTAAAAATACTAGTTTTTTTTTGTTTCTTTTTTCGCTATATCTCAATTTCGATGAAGCTTTAATAAAAGTGAAACATATTTATAAACCTTACCTATTTGTTCCTCAATATATATATATATATATATATAAAAATTTGAAAGAAAAACTGTCCTCGTGAAAGTAATGTAATAAATTCGAACAACATCTAGCCGACACATTGGAGTTAAAAATTAAAAATAAGAATTTGAAATGATACATATGACACATTCATATCCTCTTTCCCACCTCACTTCCTCACTTCGTTAATTTTACGTATACTTGATGAGGTCCGTCAAAAATGTGTGAATTTCTTTTCGTTTTTCATTTTTCATTTCAATTTTTGGAAGTAAAGTCTGATGATCCAGAGCCCTGTTAAAGGGGTTATGGTGAAATAATTTATTACATGGAACCTTAACGTGGTCTGTTTTTATTCAAACATATCTGCTCTGAATTTTACATTGAGCTCTCCGGATATCATCCTCCTCGGGTCTACCCATACGGATTACCTAAGTTTGCATAAACTATATATATATATATATATATATATATATATATATATATATAGCACCAATGAAACGTGCATAAAAAAAGAAAAAACGAGAAGCATAAACAGTCAATTGCTGATACCCACTGACGAGTGGACGGTGTATTTCCCTGACGCTCTGTCTGCGAAAACTCTGGAGCCGGTTAACACCAAGCAGCTAAGTAGCAAATCATTTACTTGTATTAATTATATATATATATATATATATATATATATATATGTGTGTGTGTGTGTGTGTGTGTGTGTGTGTGTGTGTGTGTGTGTGTGTGTGTGTGTGTGTGTGTGTGTGTGTGTGTGTGTGTGTGTGTGTATATATAAATATACGGAGAATTATATTCGTACATACACCGATTGTATGTCAAAGTGGAAAAAGGTTTTCCTGTGAGGTGTTTCGTCCTTTAGGATTCCATTTGTTACAAGGGATGCTGGGAATTTTATTTTTTTTTTTGTATAATCTAGCTGATTTCAATTAGATTCTTTTTCTTTTTGTTCCTATCACTTTTGTTATTAGAAATCCCACACCGAGATAATAAGGAATGGTGAAATGTTGGAATAGCCACGACGCAAAAATAACATAGCATATATCTGTATATCTCTATTGTTTACATATCCATCATATGTCGGTATTATCAATTTTATTGCACTGAAGATATTTATTCCGTTCTATATATGATGCCAACTTTGATATTTAAGAGAAACAAAACCAAAAACAATCTCCATTTTTTTTTATCTTTTCAGCGAAAATAATTTCGTTGCCCCCATAAAAATATTTCAGTTATACAGTGTTACAAAAAAGAAATCTTTGAGCACGGTATCGCTGAATTATGGAGCAGACAATTGTTCTGTACCTTATTGCCTTAACAATGTTTTATGATTGTCTTGTTCGAAGATAAAAAAAAAAAAGCCTGGGAATTAAATCGGGCAAGAACACGTGAAACAAATTATCTTATTCTACTTTTCTATGCGGTCAAGAAAATATCTAAAATTGGACACAGCTTTATGATTACAAATTTCGTGAGCGTATAAGTTCCTGTAACAATAAGAAAATGAAGAAATTCCTTTCATTGAAAAACAACAACAAAAAAAAACAAGATAAGTTATAATAAAGTCTGTGAGATCAGAAAGATGGATATGTCAGCAGTAAGTAAAGGAGGCAAAATTCTCAGACATTGTCTTGAAACTGTAGAACATGTGCAATATGATTATCATAGTCCTACAGGAACAGGAGACCTGTGAACCATTCAAAAGTCATTGCCCTTTCGGTGATGAATTCCACATTCCAAGAAAGATGGAAACGGCGAATATATTGAGAAAGGTGCTGGAAATTTACCAAAATGTATTTTAATTGCTCGAGCTGAAGTATTGGGTTGGTGCAAAAATAATGACGTAATAATGTCGTTTTTTGACGTAGTTTTTAACTTCAAAAAACGACATTATTCCGTCATTATTTTTGCACCAACCTAATAATTAGCAGACATTTTGGTGCAAATATAAAATGGTACTGGAAAAGAATTGCAGCTGTCTTGATCCAAGCGTCTGCGATGAGGATTAAACAAAGTGCCCTCACTTAATCCAAAACGTAATTGATCCTGTAAATATACCCGAATAAATACAACAGGATTGCACAACCTAAGCCAACTTGTAATCGTGGACAAAGATAACATTTATATGTTAAGTCTTATCACTTTTCCGAACCGCAAAAATGAAACTCAAAGGATAAATAACGGGACCTCACTCGAGAGCAAAATATTGAAAATTAATTATTGTAGCAGATATAACGTTGACATGGTAGATAATTCACTTCGATACTCACTGGTTGCTCCGTATTTTCGGCCTTGTGCCATATTTAAGCTACATTTAGTAAATTAACACGCCCCAAGGAGCATTATCCCCATCCAGTAGCTCTCATTCGGAAGGGGGCTGGGATTATTGCTCGGCGCTTGAGGCATCCCAAAAGAGGAAATACTGAGGGGTGATGGGTAATTTTGCCACGGTATTCCCGTTAAACCCACTTTAAACCTTGACCTTGTGTCACATTATGAGAACGCAGTTAAAAAGAATGGGTATTTGTACTTATACTAAGTCAAACTTAATTATTTTACATCATTCTACTTTACTAACTTCGATTCACAAACCTTATTCCACTGTCGGAGTGTCGGCGATTAAACTGCGAGTAAGTCGGGTTGTCATCAACCCAATCGGCAAAGTCTTTGAACCCTTAATCAATATCGAGGTGGTTAACCACCTCACACCCCATAATCTGCTCTCAGACAAGCAATATGGTTTCCGCTTTGCCCGATCTACAGCTGATGTGCTTACGGCCGTCACTGAAACTGTCTACCGAGCTCTTCAAAATAACGGGGAAGCCCGTGTCGTGGCACTAGACATCTCCAAAGCATTTGATAGGGTTTGGCATGCCGGCCTTCTTCGCAAGCTCCAGGGTTATGGCATTACGGGTCGATTGTATAACCTAATACAATCATTCCTGTTAAACCGTGAATTGAAGGTCGTTCTCAACGGATTCTCCTCCAGTTCCTATCCTATGAATGCAGGTGTTCCTCAAGGCTCCATCCTAGGCCCCACTCTATTCCTTATCTACATAAATGACCTTCCTGACACCATAAATTCCCATATTGGCATCTACGCGGATGACACCACAATTTATTCCTGCCTGAAAAACAAATCTAGTCTCACAGACAAAACTAACCTGGCTGTGCGTCTCGAAAACGACCTCCAATCGGTTGTGATCTGGGGCAAGTATTGGCTGGTCAACTTCAACCCCTTAATACAAAATGCTCTCTATTAATCACCACAGAGATCCTTCCCTGCCCTCCACTAGAATGTCTGACGCTCAACTTCTCGAGAGTAACTCTCTGCGGCTTCTCGGTCTCACGTTGACTGCTGACCTGAGGTGGAATAAATACATTGATTCAATTGCTTCGTCCACCGCAAGGAAAGTTGACTCCCTGTGCCGCGCCAGGAAATTATTCTCCCCTGAATCGATGCTCCAGATTTAAAAATCAACAATTCGCCATTGCATGGAGTATTGCTGCCATATATGGTCTGGTCCCCCTTCTGTTTGTCAAAAAAACGACATTATTACGTCATTATTTTTGCACCAACCTAATAGTTGGCTCTGCTCTGGCATCTCGTCTACAGTCACTTTCTCACAGACGCGCCGTCACCTCCCTCTGTCTGTTCTACAAGTACTTTCATGGAAATTGCTCCGAGGAGCTGCATTCGCTGGTTCCCAGACGTCATGAGTTCAAGCGCCCTACGAGGCTGGCATCCCGCTCTCACCCCTTCACTGTCGAAACTCCTAAATGTAGCCGTCTCTTCTACTCCAATAGCTTCATGTCTCGCACCTCTCACCTGTGGAACTCCCTTCTTTATTCCTGTTTCCCTGAGAGCTATAATCTCTAGCTATTCAAGTGTAATGTCAATCGACATCTCCAGTTGCCTTGATCTATCCACTATCGTCCTCCTCATCCTTTCTTCTATCACTATCTGATCTTGCTCTAAATTTTCTGTAACCCCTTGCGTCCTAGTGGCTTCCCGCCTTGCTTGGGGTGAAATGCTTAAAAAAAAATCAGATCTAACAAAGGGCGCAAGAACTTTCGATAAATCTACGGCCAGCTAACTAGAGGTGGTGTCTCAATAAATCACCGTGGAGAAGGCAACGAGAAACCACTCCACTATTAATCCCAAGATAGATCATGGCAATTAACAAAAAAACGAATCTTAACGTCGTGAAGGGGGTTAAATCCATGGGAAGGAACTTACTCTCCTGGTAAGGACCGGCAACATGTCTCATCTGACCCTCATCCAGTGACTGTTAGCATAAACGGCGTAAAATGTAATATTACAAGTTTTAAAATGTTGTCAAAGATGACTAAGATTAAGATAACAAATTCGAAGCAAAAATTAATGGCTTACAATGATATTGCTAATAAAAAAACATTTACTGTAATAAAAATATTTACTGTAATAAAAACATTTACAATAATACAAATATTTGCTGTAATAAAAATATTTACAATAAATCAAATATTTGCTGTAATACTACTATTAATAACATTATTGTGCAGATAAAACAAATGAAATTAAAACAACGAAATGATACTCAAATAAATAACAGTTGGTAATGCTTCATCTAAAGAAAACATTCCAAATAATACTACTGATATTACTAATTCTACTTACTAACACTACAAATACTACTAATATTACTAATTCTACTCAAAAAAAGTAAGTGGAATTCAAATTAACAAATTGCTCTTTCTTTAATATAAATATACTAATTTTACTAATACTATTAATAATACTAATAGTACTAATATTGCTGATACTATTAATATTACTAACACTAATAATATTATTAATATTACTAATACTACTAGAAGAAAAGTAAGTGGAATTAAAATGAAACAAATTCTTTCTTTAATATAAATATACAAATATACTATTAATATTAATTTTAATAATATATTATATTATAATATATATTATTATATTAATAATATTAATATTAATATATTAATACTATTAATACTACTAATATTACTAATACTACTAATATTACTAATACTACTAATATTACTAATACTACTAATATTACTAATACTGCTAGAAGTGGAATTAAAATGAAACAAATCCTTCTTTCTTTAATCGGGAGTATTATTTAGGAATTGATTTTTCATTTATTAATCCGACATATTTTAATTTATTATTTAAAAATTATTGTAATGGATACTTATGTTTATTTATTAAACATTATATATATTTATTTCCATCTAGCGGCCTAAATATTCGAGAAATCTTGGGGAAAAAATGCGTTTTTTGGCAGAATACGAGCCTGCGTTTCCCTAGAGGAAACCTTCATTAGAGCTAACGTGCTTTTGGCCTCCTCGGCTACGAAGAACTTATCAGTCAAAGCAAATACAAATCGGGAGTATGTGGGACCACGCTTCTTTAATATTTCAATCTATATAAGTATCCATATTCGGTGATTGCCTTAATGAATAAAATTTGATTTAAAATATAGGAATCATTGACAATATTTCATTTGATAAAAATTCAAGATGGTATTAATACTACGGTTACTAAGACTACCAATGAACTTGTCCCGAGGAAATATGCAGAAATGAAAAGTAAAACGTTATTTTTCGTTTAGACTTGTTACTTTTCGGGTGGATTTTGTAGTCTGTACAATCGAGTTGCCGATATACGAAAATAGACTTTCCTATTAAAAGTGTTTCAGCTTTGATTTTTTTTCTATCGGAAATGATTGTTGGATGCTATAGACTGATGGTTTGGGTACCTGCAATTAACAAGAAAGAGATAGACCCGAAAACATTGTTAACAATGCTTCATCTAATAACGAAAACAAAGGTAGTATACGCATTTGAGAAATGCTAAGAAGGAAAATTTGATCTTCAGCGGGAAACGGTCGTTGATTTCTGTGTCGTTCTTCGTGGTGATGTTTATCAAAGGAACCCCTTTTTCCGGAGGTGGGAGCAATCAAAATGACCGCGATGATGGAGCTGCGGGGAATCGTTGCAGGATTGTATGGACGCATGACGGAGGACGATCGGAAAGCGAGTTAGACTCGAATCGGGGGCATAATTTCGATGGGGAAAATTTGTAGTTCAGTCCTGTTTCTTTTTCTAACACAGCTTGAATAAGATTTTGAGTTGAACTAACTTCCTATAGTGTGTTTAGCACTCCCAAAACCTCCTCTAAAATACATATACTGTACGATTTTAAATCGCTTTGCTGCCCCTACACATTCATAAATATTTTGGATGTTAATTACATTGGAAATTATAATGATTTAAAATTGAATCGAGAAGCTTGAATTATTAGGACTGTTATCCTCATCTTCCTTGACATATTTACAAAGTTTCGGCCGTTGTACGCTTCGGCCTTCTTCAGGTGATTTGAATATCGAACCAAACCCTTTATTTCATCCACGTGCCATGCCTCGACCGGATGTCTCAGTTATTTTCCTTTAACTCAACTCTTCAAGTTTCACCTGAAGAGCACATGGCCCAGTGGATAAAGACGTTGGTTAGATATAGTGAATAGACCACAAGACTTGTGAGTTCAATACCAGGACACAGCAGTGGTGAACCAAAACTTGGAGAGTTGATTCAAAGGGGAAAAAGAACATGACACATGGAACTAAAAGAATCTATACCGCTGGACGAAATAAAGGGTTCGGTTCGAATTTCCCTTCACCCAAAGAAGGCCGGAGCGTACAACGGTTGAAACGTTGTGTATATGGCAAAGAAGATGAGGATAATAGAACGAATAATGTAAATAATGCAAGTAATCATAATACCTCATCTCAGAGATATAGAGGCCGAAACGTTGTGAATATGGCAATGAAGATGAGGATAACAGTTCGAATAATGTAAATAATGCAAGTAATCATAATACCTCATCTCAGTGACATAGAGGCCGAAACGTTGTGAATATGGTAATGAAGATGAGGATAACAGTCCGAATAATGTAAATAATGCAAGTAATCATAATACCTCATCTCAGAGATATAGAGGCCGAAACGTTGTGAATATGGAAATGAAGATGACGATAACAGTTCGAATAATGTAAATAATGCAAGTAATCATAATACCTCATCTCAGTGATATAGAGGCCGAAACGTTGTGAATATGGAAATGAAGATGAGGATAACAGTTCGAATAATGTAAATAATGCAAGTAATCATAATACCTCATCCCAGAGATATAGACAGATATTGAATCGAAAATAATGTCGATTTGGACAAAGAGGGCTATTTTTTATATGGACTTTTGATTTGGAGTAGACATTTGTGTTGTAACATGTCAACAGAGTTTCACTGCCTGCCTTGAAAATTAGCATTCGAAATGATGTCGTTTAGGCTCAAATATCGTCAACAAGGAGTCACTGGAAATATCCAACTTCTAAATCCCCCAAGGAGGCAGGAAATAAAGATTTATTTACGGCATAAACAAAAGAATCAGCAGGTATTTTCTATATTTTATTTTTTTTATTTTTTATTTTTTCATCTATTTAATTAGAACCTCTCCCCCATGACCTATTTCTGATTGGATTCTCTTGATTTATTTCCCTTGTGAGTCTCCCTTGCCTGGGAAGACGCGCACTTTGAATAACATGGGTCACTTAGTAGTGACACTGATTGTTACTCTCATCTAAAGGTTGAATTTCTTTTGCTCTGAAAAATGAGTTAATTTTATTTGACATCCAGTCGGGCCTCAATTACGAGCCATCAGTTTTACGTGCAAATAATTTTAGAAAAAAAAAAAAAATCCACAAGGCATAAGTTAATTCGCCTCATTACTCAAATTGATAGGTGAATGTATTTTCATCTCCATTAGAGACAATGTAATTTTATTGGTGCTGAGGAAAACGTAAATACCAAGTCTTTTGAGAGTTTATTTTCATGGATATTATTTTGTTTGGCCTGTTTGTTTTACTGTATCGAAATAGATTTTCTCTTTTTACTATCATATCTTTGTCATATCTTTGTAGCGATGGGTAAAATTTGATAGCTATATTTCTGTAGAAGCTAGTGTATATATTGACATGTGTGCGATCTGTTCGAGAGTGATACCGCGGTTTAATATTGCTCCTTAGGACACTGGCGATTTAGTTGTCTCTATTATTTCAGCGACCCCCTTCAATTTTCGACAGAAAGTCTAGCATTTTACTTCGTAGATGCCATCACCTCGTTACGTTCACCTTAAGTACCCCAGATACTTTTTCGTTAACCTCGCCCAAGGGTATCGTTGTCCCTTCTTGCAGTGGTTTTACGAAAAGCCAAATCTAGAGTGTAAAAGAGAGGGACAGATCTGGTTGAGTCCATTTTTTATATGGACCCCACAAGATATATGAAGAATGGGAAGCCTCGATAGTCAATATGGCTGGAAACATTCCCATTTAAAAATCCTCTCTGAGCTTTACTCATTCGATCATTTTATGCTGTCTTGGCATTCGACATTCGATCACTATATCCTATCCAAGTTTCATTCATTTGATCACTATGACTTCTCGGGGTTCGATCATTCGATCACTCTGGGCTTCGATCATTCGATTACTCTATCCTATCTGGGCTTTGTTCGATAGGTCTATCCTTTTTGGGCTTTGTTCATTCCATTAGTTTTTCCATTTTGGGGCTTCGCTCATTCGAACAGTCTATCCTCTCAAGGCTTCGCTCATTCGACCACTCTATCCTATCTGGGTTTTTGTTCATTCGATCATTCTCGAAGGTCATGATCATTAAATTAGTTTCTGTTTAAGATTTCCAACATTCAAGAAAAGCAATATACTGGTTCAATCATCAATTTACTCAGTGAATGTAAATGTGACTGTCAAATATTAATCAAGCACATTCGAGTTTGTTTCATTGTCAATTGTCTACGCCCATTGGAGACTAAGATCTTGTAAGAATTGTTTTTGTCAAGTTAAATCAAAGACCGCACGACCGAGTCTCCGAATTTTCAAGAAAGGCTGCATACTTTCCGACTAGACTTTGTATAAAATCAATTTAAAGTAAATAGATAAAAATTGTGTCAATGAAAATACAGTAGGAAAATTTGAAAATATTAGAGAGCGCTATTCTTGATTTCTTGTAGTCAAGATTAGCTCACGGCCATATAACATTGAAACAACGGTTCTTCTTATACGATCAGCGAAATTAAGCAACGTCTAGGCTGATCAGTACCTAGATGGGTAACCGCTTTCAAATACTAAGTGCTGTAAATTTGAATGTGCGGGTGGTGTAATAAATAATGGTTGGGAATTGGAAAT
This sequence comes from Acanthosepion lycidas, assembly GCA_963932145.1. Lineage (NCBI taxonomy): Eukaryota > Metazoa > Mollusca > Cephalopoda > Sepiida > Sepiidae > Acanthosepion > Acanthosepion lycidas. The sequence goes on from OZ010597.1 coordinate 3,736,561, forward strand.
CGGAGAGCCGAGTTCTAATTTCAGTCGAGTTCTTTATATTCGCTTACGCGCAAAAGTTATGACTTCAGCTCTTCTCCCACAACTATGGATTAATTAGTTGCATATGTACCAGTAAATCATTATTATCGCTAAATTCTTACAATCTAAAGATATTTTCTAGCTTGAAATAACCTGCAAAAGGTTGATAAGCCGTAGAAAATATCATTCAAATGTAAGCAAGATAAATAGTTCTATTCATCAGTGGCAGGAATAAAATTGTAATTTTGTAATTGACTGACAAATCTTACGCCTTTATCTCTAGAATTTGAAAATTGTCTTTGGAAATTGTTGTAGAGTAGTTTTCACAGTGGAGGCTTGTATTTCAATAAGTCGTCCTAAATTAGGTTCGACGAACAAAAACGTTAGGAACTTGGAAATAAGAGTTAATGACGCAGTAAATCTAGTTGTGATGGTTGGTACTTCAATGTCCGATATCGACTGACTCGCTCAACACCACTGACCCCAACTGGCGACCGCTACTACTACTACTACTGCTACTACTACTACTACTACTACTTATTATGTGTGGGAGAGTCTATTAATAATAGAATAGGTACGTCAGGTATAACAGAAATGAAACCCGGTCATTCTAAATAAAGCTCATACAGAAACTGATATAAAAAATAAAATGGCTTGCCTAAGGAGAGACCGTAAGGATTTTGACAATTGATCTGAGAAACCGTAGATTTTACTAGCATATCAAACACGGCAAACAGTGTTGTAGATGAACCATAGATTTCAACATTTCTCAATATAGAATGTGTTTTTAGCCTTTTATATGTGTCATACAGGAAGAACATGAGTAGCTACTGACACCGAGGTTCGAACCTGACACTCTGGACTTATGAATATATGTTTTCCGCCAGGTGTATAAATAGCGATGTCAGGCTACTGACTTCAGTGATTATTGAGTGACTATTTAGTGGAATTATCCAGTCGAATTATTGTGAATTAGTGTACGTTGATGATTGGGGTTTTGATTTAGGATTTACCGAACGTTAAGCCTCGCCTCGCTACTAACAAGGTATTCACAGAAATGGTTAATTATCTTTGGTTGACTTTTACTACTTTGTGCTTGTTAAGTATTTATTTGCGGTTGTAATTAAATACTGTTTTATTTTAACATTGAAGTCTTGAGTTATACTTAATTATTAACGGCCACCGTATGTCACAGAAATATACCATACCCTTTCAAGACGTCAGCGATCATGGTTCTTCACAACTTCCTGTAATTTGTAGCTCTTAGCAAGATTTGTCTCTCTGCTATCTCTCCTCGTCCCTGTTATACCAAGCATTTACATAATCTCATTAGGTTGGTTATTCGCTGTTTTCCCCCGTCCCACCTGCTTTCAGTATATTTTGTGAGTGTTTAATTTTCCAAGTCGTCTTTCCTCGTTATATACTCTATAAATTTCGGCTGATTCTTTCTGATTTTAAGTAAAAGTGTCCTTTTTGTTTCCATTTTGTTTCCGTCCTCGTTACTCAGTCCATGCTATTCTCAGCATCCTTCTGTAGAACCAAATTTCTGTTACCGTAAGTTTCTTCTTCATCTGTGAAGAGACTGTCATGCGGCCTCTACCATATAGGAGGATTGATATTACAGAACATTTTGGTACTGTTTTCTTTATTTTTTATGGAATTTTCCTGCTTCTTTGCTTAGATTTTGGAAGCCAGCTGTCGATATTCCCGAATCCTAATACAGGGATTATTTTTAGATTTTGAGGTGTTGTTATAGATTCAAGACCGAATGAACATATTCTTCCTTTTAGATTAAACTGAAAAAACCAGTTTTTATAGGCATTGGCCACACTATTTAATTTCTTTCTTTTCTTTTGGAAGAAAAGACGCAAGAAGACAACAAAATGTCTTCCAAACAAAACGGCGATTTACAGCAAACCAATCAGCAATCAGTACGTCGTTTGTATTACCTTTTTTTAAATTCGTACATTCCATTCGTTTTCAGAGTCACAACATTTAATGGTTTCATTATTTAAATATTAAAATAAGAGAACGCAGAATAACTCCCATTTCCCGCCATACAAAATAAAATTTTAAAATTATATTTGATTGATTATTTTAATTGTTGCAGCGAAGCCATCTTCAACTTTCCTTGTTAAACAGGCAAACAACTGAACAGTACTAAATAAAACTAAGAACTGGGCGCGAATTCTCTAAATGTAAGCAGTGGAATGAGAAAAGTCTATCCCCTGTAATGAATAGATAAAGTCGAATTTTTTTTTAAGCATTTCACTCCAAGCAAGGCGGGAAGCCACTGGCACACAAGGGGTTACAGAGGATTTGGAGCGAGAGCAGATAGGTGTGATAGAGGAAAGGATGAAGAGAAGGACAGTGGATAGATCAAGGCAACTGGAGATGTCAACTGACATTACATTTGAATAGTTGGAGATTATAGCTCTCAGGGAAACAGGAAAAGGGGAGGAAGTTCCACAGGCGACAGGTGCGAGATATGAAGCTATTGGGGTAGAAGAGACGGCTACATTTAACAGTTTCAACAGTGAAAGGGTGAGAGTGGGATGTCAGCCTCGTAGGACGCTTGAATTCATGAAGTCTGGGAACCAGCGAAAGCAGCTCATCGGAGCAATTACCATGAAAGTATTTGTAAAAAAGACAGAGAGAGGCGACGGCACGTCTGTGAGGGAGAGGCTGCAGTCGAGATGCCAGATCAGGGCCAATTACATTGCATATCCGTCTCTGGATCTTATCAAGAACCTCGAGGCAAACAGAAGCGGCTTCAGACCATATATAATGCAGCAATACTCCATGCAAGGGCGAATGGTTGATTTATAGATTTGAAGGATCGATTCCGGGGAGAACAATTTCCTGGCGCGGCACAGGGAGCCAACTTTCCTTGCGGTGGACGAAGCAACTGACAATGTATTTGTTCCATCTCAGGTCAGCAGTCAATTTGAGACCGAGCAGCCGCAAAAAGGTGCTCTCGAGAAGTTGGGCGTCAGACATTTTAATGGCAGGCACGAAAGGATCTCTGTGGTGATTAATACAGAGCAATTTTGTTTTTGAGGCGTTACATTTAACCAACCAATTTCTGCCCCAGTTCCTAACCGATTGGAGGTCCTTTTCGAGACGAAAGGCCAGGTTAATTTTGTCAACGACACTAGATTTGATTTTGAGGCAGGAGTAAATTGTATTGCCGTCCACGCAGATGCCTACTTGGGAATATCAGCTTAAGAAGATTTATCCTCCTAAACTAAACTAGTAATTAGACAGCTTTTATACAGAGTGGTTAGTATTGAAAATGGGGAAGTCGCCAGTGGTTATTTTTATCACACCCCCGTAGATTAAATAAAGGGTTCAATTCAGAATTCTTCCTAGATTAGACAGATCGATATATTCCTGAGGAAGGCCGAAACATGATAACAATAAAGATGGAGACAGTAATGTAAATATATATATTTCTTAATTACTGAAACAATTACGGAAGAACCATTCAGAATTGTCCAAAAGAAGAGATCATTAAAAATATATTAATTAATTAAATAAGCGAAAATAAATAGTTTAAAAAATTATCAACGATTTGTTTTCACAAACCAAAAGTCTTCAGAATATTTTATTAAAAATATAATTAAACGTTCGAAACTAAACAATATCTTAGTTTTATTTTCTGATTTACATAATTTAAAGCCGCTTTACAAATAAATTTTAAATCGATGCGATTTCTCTGGGGGCTTGTAATTAAAAATTTTAATATTAAGTGTTCAAATTATATTTTAAGATTTCAAACAATTAAAGAGTCATTAAAATCGGATTTAACTTTATGAAATTATTTTTTTTTAAAGTCCTTTTTCAGAAACAAATGACAAAATGAATAAATAAGCAGCCAATATATACGTGTTCAGATTGCTAGTGTTATTCTACCTTTATATTGGCCATTTTTGTTTATTCTTAAACTGAAAATATTCTGTATTTAAATTTCTCAGCTCGTTCCCTACGCGTGATTTGCTTTTACTGCATCCTTCCCATAAACCTCGGATGATTTATTTATTAACTTCTGTAACACTTGCCTTATTAAATATCAAAACCTTGACGAATCTGCATTTTATATTCAGCCACGATAGCGCTTAGGATTAACTAATATAATCTTTCTTTTCTACCATCACTTCCTAAACAGTATTCACTCGCAAGCGATAAACTATTGGTCAAATGTCAAAGACACACCCAAGGTTACCATATCATTGTCAGTAAAGAAGACATTCGAAATGAAAGAGATGTGTTTCTCCAGACAGATGCTAAAAATATCACGAAGAGAAGATGTAAGCAACTAGAACGTTCTTTAAATAGTAGACGGCCACATTTAATCAGAAAGAGAGGGTTTCAATTACTTTGACACATTGCGAGGAAAGGCGGCTCAAAAAACTGCGTTTATATCATTTTGGGTGAATAAATGGCAAGGAGGGGGACAAGGTGGGGGACAACGAGGGGGACAACGTGGGGGAAAAGGAGGGGGACAACGAGGGGGACAAGGTGGGGGACAAGGTGGGGGACAAGGTGGACACAGGGTGGGGGATAAAGACTGATGGTAAAGTGACAAACGTGGTTTCGAACAAACCAAGAAGAGGAATTTTTGTAATGAGCAGTAATCATCATTTAATATTTATTCATGTTGGTATCAATGACCTCATCTTTGTTGTTGTTATCATTACGTTTCGGCCGTTATGTCCCCGGGACTTCTTCATTAATATGTCGATCCGGGCAAACTACAGATTTCAAACTAAACCCTTTATTTAATCTACAGAAGGAGATTATCCCTATTCTGTTGTCTATATTTAGAGATACATCGTCTTTTTTATTTAGTTCTGCTAAGTTCACTATTTACATTATTCGAATTATTGTCCCCATATGTGTTGCTATAAGAACGTTTCGGTCGTTGTAGGCTCCGGTTTTCTTCATGCGGTCGTAATGTCGAACTGAACCTTTTATTTCGCTCACTGGGGTAGACTGTTCTAGTTCCACGTACCATGTTTTTAATGGATGTCAGTTATCAGTTATCTCCTGTTAATTTCCATCTGAATGTTCTCCACTGCCTTAAGCGGGTATTGAACTCATACTCTTTGAGTCCTGTCACTGTCCTCAAGGACACATGGCACAGTGGATAAAGGCAATTGATTAGATCCAGTGACAGGACCCAAAAAGTGTGAGTTCAATACCCGGTTAAGGCAGTGGAGAACTTTCAGAGGGAAATTAATTAATCTTTCTATTACACCACGAGGAGATGCCGAAATTCTATGTACAATGACGCGCATTCTTTAACCTCTTGCCTCTTGGAGAAGTCTGCATTCCAGCATAGTATCGTCTTTGGCTTGTTCTTCACGATTTATTTGCAGGCAAACACAACAGGAAATGACGTAATTTTACTAAATTGACTATTTTATAATTGTATCATACTCCTTGAAATTTTCCATGCACAATGGAGTTGTGTATTTTTTTCGACCAAGTTGTCACAATTTTTCAATAAATAGTAAGCTCATAATTCTTAGAATTGCTACTCAGGCTTTTCAGACTCGAATTATGAATGTTGCCCATATCGTTGGAAAAAGCTTTCATCATCAACTGACGATAGCAAATGATCTCCACTGAAACATCACTTGACGATTCCTATCGCTTAAGTGTTAATAATATTTGTATGAAAGTAGTACTGCCAAGTAATAATACCAAAATGCAAATCAGACTAGCGGGTTCAAATTTCAGTAAAGGTAGCTTATATTCCCTTAGCATGTAGGGCTTAAAGAAACATGGTCCGGGTGTATTCCCCATTGTTCATAACTATGGCCATTATATAACTAGTAGAAAAACACTTTTATTGTGTAGGCTGGCATTAATTTAATGAAAATATTAGGTTTAATGGATGGAAAACATCTCTCGATAATATCAATTATGAACATGACTGAAACCTGCTGACCGTTTTTGGAAATTAAAATACATTGCCCTCCCTACATATACATTTTTTTAAATCCTTTCAACCCAAGCAAGGCAAAAAAGCTACTAAGATGCAGGTGATTACTGTGTGAAAGAATAATAGAAAAGAAAACCTTATAAAGGAGCAAGAATAGAGACAGAAGATAACGATTGACATTAACGATTAAATTTTTGACGATCAAAGTTGACTGGAAAGTAAAAACACGGAGAGTTCCACAGGCGGGAAGTGCAATGGAAGAAACTTAGCACAGAACATGCGGTTACATCTCGTCAATTCAACTGTAAAAGGATGAGACCTACCTGCCAATCTAGTACTGCACTTAAATTCCTAGTCTACGTAACACAGAGAAAAGTTCAACACATCAATTACCATGAAAGTTTTTATAGAAAACACATAGAGAAGAGTTCTCTTTTTCGGTGTCACAATGTTTGCCTGCCTTTCAAATTGGCGAGATGTCAGAACATGGATGAAGAAGCTACGTGATGTAAATTGGAAGGATGCCAAATGCTTGCACTTCAGCAACTGAAAGGTGGTTTCGTAAAAGGACTACATAATTTCCTGGAAATAAAAATGCTTATATGTCAGCCTGCGCGTCTGTCTTGGTTCGTGTCTAATTAAAATTCAATCTAATTTTATTTCTTCCTGTTCAAATTACGAACGAGTTA
>OZ010597.1:3748217-3885717 GCA_963932145.1 Acanthosepion lycidas
CACAACACCTGTCTTTGACAATAATGAACACGAAAATATTTGTCTTGTAACTGATGATGACATTGTGGTATGTCGAAAGTATTCAGAAATAAAAGAAATATCAACACGGCGATTTTCTCTCGTCCTTCAATAATGACACCAAAAAGCTTAGCCACGAATATGAAAGGATCTTACTGAAAATAAATAAACAGAACTTGTCTAAATTATACAAGGAAACAGGTCTCAATATATATATATATATATATATATATATATATATATATATATATATACAGTAGCGTCCAAAACTAACGGACAAAATTTTAAAACCTAATATTTGTTAGAAATAACAACTGTGAAAAGCTGAAATTTTGATAACTGGTAGTCGTTATCATCCATAATAACATACTAAAATTTGAATCATTTGCAAAGGATAGAAAAAGAATTATAACAATTATTTATTTATTTTCAAATTTGGAACGTCCAAAAGTAAGGGACAAAATTGAGAAAAATAATGTAAACAGTATGCTATATTCAAATTTTTTGATTTCCTCTAAAGAATAAGTCTTACTTAGTCATTTGTAAACGTTGCATCAGCCGGCACCATGGCGAAACGCCAAAAACTTGATTACTCTGTGAGACAAGCTATTGTGAAGCTACACCAGGAAAAGCACACCATTAGAGAGATTTCAGAGAAAGTGAAACGTTCCAAGAGTGTTGTAGGCAGGGTTGTTAAATCCTCAATGATACTGGCAAAATAGTTAGTGCTTTTAAAACCGGCAGATCTCGCAAAACTTCGGCAAGAGAAGATCGAATAATGCAGCGTATGTCATTAAAGGACCGTTTTAAGTCTTGCACATAAATTAAAAGGGTTATGAATAGTACCTCATGTGTTAATGTGTCAAGACAGACTGTTTGTAGACGACTGCAAGAAATAGGGCTGTTTAATGGAACCCCAGGGAAGAAACCACTTGTTAGTTCGAAGAATAAGAAGAAGAGATTAGAGTTTGCAAACAGGTATGTAATTTGGACATATGAAAATTGGGCAAAAGTATTTTTCAGTGATGAAAGCAAGTTTAATTTATTTGAAAATGATGGAAAAAACAATGTAAAGAGACGTATTGGTGAAAGATTAAGTGCAAAGTGTACTAAGAAAACTGTCAAGTTTGGGGGCGGAAGCGTCATGGTATTTGGAATGTTTTCTAGCCAAGGTACAACGCCTCTTGTCCGGTTACAAACTCGTGTAAACGCGCAGATCTATAAAAACATTGTTCAAGATCATGTGCCAATCATACAGAATTCAGGTTTCGATAGGGCTACCTTTATGCAAGATAATGCCCCATGTCACAAGGCAAAGGTGGTAATGAGTTACCTTAGCGAGCAAGATTTGGAAATTATGGATTGGCCACCGCAAAGTCCTGACTTAAATCCAATAGAAAATCTTTGGAAGACCTTAGGAGTGAAAGTTATGGAAAGAAATCCCACTAACACGGAGGATTTGTGGGTGAAGCTTCAAGAAGAATGGTCTAAAATTAGTATCGAGGATTGTCAAGAACTGATTCGTTCTTGTAGTCGATGTGCAGCTGTCCTTGAGAGCAAGGGCTCATTTACTAAATATTGATTGTACATGTATTCTTATTGTTTTTTTGCTGTTTACATTTTACTTATTCTTTAGAGGAAATCAAAAAATTTGAATATAGCATACTGTTTACATTATTTTTCTCAATTTTGTCCCTTACTTTTGGACGTTCCAAATTTGAAAATAAATAAATAATTGTTATAATTCTTTTTCTATCCTTTGCAAATGATTCAAATTTTAGTATGTTATTATGGATGATAACGACTACCAATTGTCAAAATTTCAGCTTTTCACAGTTGTTATTTCTAACAAATATTAGGTTTTAAAATTTTGTCCGTTAGTTTTGGACGCTACTGTATATATAAATATTCTAGCAGTAGACCCCGGCGTTGCCCTAGGATGTAACAGTAAGAGATAGATCAAGTATCGACCATCATAAAGACTGAAGAATAAAATTGACAAAGGTTATTGTTTAAGGTTGACGGACACGCATGTCTTAATTAGTTTTATTTTTTTTTTTTTTTTTTTTTTTACGAATTGGTGAAACCCAAACTCAAACAAAAACATTGTTTTCAATCGTTATGAGTCTACCGATTGAATAGAATTTTATTATAAACAATTGTTTTGTAAATGGAATTTTTAAAGCATTCTGAATGTAAAAATAAACAAAAAAGTGTGCAAGACAATAAGAAACACTACCTGCCAAAACAAAAGTGAAGTTTTGTTGAAATCGGTTTAAAAATGTAGGAAATCCGATCCCATATGAAAACGAACACACACACACACACACACACACACACAAACAGACAACCTGGGTTTTATAATAAGTATAACTAGATATGAGTTGTCCCCCTTTCATTCTCGTGATGCCTCTTATTCGTGTTTTCAAATTGATTTTTTGCAAAAACAATTGTGTTTTTCCAATTTTTGGCACTGTCAGAACCACCGCAAGGTCATTTTACGTAGTCCTGTGAAGTTTTGTTGAAATCGGTTGAAAAATGTAGGAAATCCGATCCAATATATAAACGTACAGACACACACACACACACACAAACAACCTGGGTTTTATAATGTTAAGATATATATATATATATATATATATATATATATATATATATATATAGCGAGAGAGAGAGACAGACAGACAGACACACACACACACAAAGACGCCTTTTGCTTCGAGATTAAGATTAATAACCAGCTTTATGAATAAAATAATAAGTTGGGGAAACAAATGTCACAAATACGAGTTAAACTTACATCAATATTTGATGTATTTATTTACTTTTTAATTTATAAAATTGATTCCAAACATAAAACCATATTTCTTCTTCTGAAGTTCCTTCTCGGAATGAATCATGTCATAAAAACATTATATATATATATATATATATATATATATATATATATATATTTGAGTCTAACTGGGCGTTTTCTTCTGACACCTCTTGACAGGCACTAAAATAAAATAATAATATATAATAATAATAAAATAAAATTAATTCACCTGCTGTAGAGAGCTATTAAACTGATTTCATGGATCAATTGTAGTGAGCTGGGTCCTTTGTGTGCGTGTTTTTATATGGATCCAGAAAAAAATATCTACATAAGTAAACATACATACATGTAAAGTGTTATGTAGTAGTTTCACAGTGGAGGCATGTATTTGTACTAAGTCGCTCCTAAAATAGGTTCGACGTACAAAACGTTAGGAACTTGATATAATAGGTAATGATGCAGAGAAATCTAGTTGTGGTTGCTGATACTTTAGTATCCGACTAACGGTCGTCCGACATCGAATGACTGACCCACTGAGCGACGGTATTTAGTCACCCCCCCACGAGGGCATTATGTGGCACAAGGCCGGTTTAACGTATGATCTCCGAGCCCGTGGACTCGGCCAAAAATATGCCCTTTGAACCCGTAAAACGGGTCCAGGGTCGGTTTAACTCCCCGAAAGAGAATGCACCCTTCGGCGTAGCCTCGTTCGGGTTCTTCCCCGCCCGAAGATAGAGAGTTCAACCGATCAGCCGGCCAGCCTGACTGACCCCCTTTGCGACTGCCTCGTTACTCTTACTACTCCTACTTATTATACGTGGGAGAGTCTATTAACTATAGAATAGGTGTGTTCCACTATAACATAAAGTAATTGTAAACGAGCGCTTCTCACAGATTAGCGCTAGATTAAGGCATTTCATCTTTAGCGGATGCCATAACAATCCTCTAGCCCGTGACCTTACATAGCTATTCTTAGTAAAAATGGATTTCGCCTGAAGTAGTTTTGTATTCAGTTATTTAATGTTAACAAAAAATTGCTAAAACTCAAATACCTTCCTTTCTCTTCCACTCAGTGTCCGTCTAACTGTTCAGAATAATCTTCAAAACGGTCTTTCTGTATCGCCATCAGCAGTCTCATCAGATCCTCCTGAACATTATGCCTGGTCAGGACTCTCTTCCATGTCAGTAACAGTAGTCACGCGGAGACTTATCTATAGTGTAAAGAGAGAGGGCTGTCAAATAAGAGTAATGTGATGTTGTGCTAAGCAAGAAAAGCAAAAATATTATCATAATGAATCCTAAAGTTACAAAGTGAATCTTACTTCGATTTGAATAATTCAACGAGAGAGTGTTTGCTTCAACACTGAACTGATTTTATGCGTAGTTACATCAAATCATTTACTGGGTTCAGGAGCAAAAATTAAACCTGGGTACTTCCCAGATGACAGGCAGCTGTGATGATAAGTTCTCAGCACAAACCATTTCCGAAGACGTTATTAAATGATAAAAGATTTTTTTATCTAGGGATGCTGGAAAATATATTTATCTAATATGCAAATACGATATTGTATAAAGATTAAAATAAATATTATAGGTTGAACATTTAGTAGGAAGAGATTTATATATTTCAAACCACCTGTATCACCTTGTCAAACAAGAGACTGGAAAACTTTGTCTCAAATCGTCTCAGCAACAACAATGGAATTGTAACGCCCCCAGACAAACTTCCTCCGCGTTCAAAAGTCAATAATATATTCATTGTTAATATTTCAAACAAGAATTACGCGTTCTAACGTGAAAGCTTACCTAAAGTTACACACACAGACTATATATATATATATATATATATATATATATATATATATATATATATATATATATTGCATAATGAGAAGCCACGTATACTTTCTTAATATGTATATATATTTCAGATTGGCCTCAATCTTTCTCCAGAAATATTTCTGGAGAAACACTGAGGCCAATCTGAAATATCAAATACGTATACAAATAAATAAATACTTTCATAAAAAAATCATTATTTCTTTAATTTTCAACCTTTTACACACACACACACACACACACACACACACACACACACACACACACACACACACACACACACACACATATATATATATATATATATATATGCATACATGCAGAAGCCACACTAACACTTTTCCACGACGGTTTATCAATGGCAGCCATCAGCAATTCTGGTATAGTCATACCTATCCATTGTTTGACATTGTCCAAACCAGTTTTTACATTTTATATATATATATATATATATATATATATATATATATATATAGAGAGAGAGAGAGAGAGAGAGGGAGAGAGATACAATGAAAATTCTTCACAAATCACTACTTAACACCGTAGAGAAACAACAAATCTAAGAACACCTGGAACACCGCTTATAAAAATGACAAACACACTTACGCAGAATCATTTAGAAATAATAATCTAATTTTACCATGAGGAATTCTCACTGTCTAGAAACCCCAAAACATGTAAAGAGAGGTTTTCTCTTCGAAAACCGCGAATGTGTAGAAAGAAACAATCATCAATTTTTAGAAACACTAGTCCGAACAAGAAGACCAGTTTAGATGACACAAAACCAAAAATAATAATCTATCCCCATATGCACTTAAAAAGATGAAATTAATCTATTAAAATTAGGCCTGGCCCGAAAAGCTATATAACGGACTAAAAAAAATCTTCGAAAATTTGGACGCAAATTCAGACTAAAAGAAGATTAAATAATAAAAAAGCGTTACAGATGACTCAGTAGTAAAGAATAAATCCAAATTCTTCCCAAACAAAAACGACAATGCAAAGGAATTAAACATATTTTTGAAAGACTCTGGAAACCTCACCCTCCATGAAAAATGTAATACATTCAATAAACTCATATACACACCCAAATAATATCTTCATTTTAAGAGCCATCACCCCTCACCAAAAAGAATTGTCTAAAATCCATCCTCTATTCCCTAAGCACATAGGATTTGCACTATAGTGGCTGACAAACACCTCCGAAAAACCCGCCTAGAAGAATTACGTAAAACTCTCAAAGAATGAGGCTACCCTACACCATTAATAAACAAAAGTTTTAAACTAGCAGAAAAATAGCCTAAGAAACGCAACGGAACGCAACAACGAACAAATTCTAGCATAAAATCTCAACATAGAAAAAGAAGAATGCAGAACTAACAAATACAGGAATAAAATACTTAAATACTTAACAAGAAGGATAAAATGAAAGATATACGAAAACAACTAAAATAATTAAAAGCAAACGCTAATGAAAAAACCTAAAACACATATTAACCTCATCCAAATTTAGTCAACACACAATAGAAGAGGTCACAAAATGCAACACGAAAAGATATGGGTTTTGTGATGTAATTACAGAAGGAAATTCCTACACTTTTGAAAATCCCACAACAAAATTCACAATAAAGAAAAACTTAAATTGTAACTCCAAAAATTTAGTTTATGCACTCAGTTTATCTAGTTTATGCAACAAATCTTATATAAGTATCACTCAAGCATTAAACAACCGAGTCTCCCTACACAAAAGCAACATTAAATTACCGGACAACATAAAATGTAATGGTTAGCAAGCTTGTGTCGCTAGAACAATTACGAATGAGTATTGAGTTCGATCTTTACTGTGTGCCCCATACTTTCGGCCTTGTGCCACATCTAAGCTACGCTTGAAAAATCACTATATTTCATCGCCTACCAAATCTCTTACTATGTCACTGGTTGGTTAATATACATGAATTTCAAGGAATGTTCGCGTGATGTAATCAATTATTGATTACATCAACCTAATCTCCAAGCTTTCTCAAGTAGGTATCCCCATCTAAGTATTGACCATGCTTGGAATTGGAAATTGGAGACTGAAGAATCGAGTTCCAATTCCAGTTTGATTCATTATATTCACTTACGCGCAAATATCCTTCGAAAAGGCATGAATCCAACATTTATACCCCAGCTATGGGTTAATTAGTAGGATTTATATCTGTAAATCATTATTATCTTCAAAACAATCTAAAAATATTTCCTGTCTTTAAATAACTCATAAAACGTTGATAAACCGTAAAAAACAAATTCAGTCAGCCATATATATTATTATTTCAAGTGTCATATCTCCATCACCGTAATGTAGTTTCCCTGTGCTATTTCTATATTTTCATGACAGTTGTTCTGATGAACTTTCCTCTTTGGCACCCCGAATATATAAATTTAAGATTCTAGATTTCATACTTTCACTGATGAAATTACTGGAAGCTACCGTAAGTTCTATTCGAATAGTTTCTTCTCCGCGCTTCTTACCAGTGGAACTTTCTCATTTTCCTGTCAACTACGATCTTCAGGAGTTTTAATAAAAAAGTCAGTCGCCATCTTCTGTCTCCTTTTTTTTGTATTGTTCTTTTTCATCGGTAACTATTTCTCTTTCAGTCTCAGTAATGGCTTTACCAACTTGTTTAGGCTGAAGTGATTAAAAAAGTAGATCTTTTCTCTATGTCGTTGGCTAGTCTATGAAACAAGTTTCTCGGCACACACTCATATTTTTATGATAATAAAAATAGCATTTCTTGTTCCAGTGGCTTGAACGATGTTATATTTTCTTACCCTTTTTCTTCTCTATTCCTGTATAAGCTTTATTCATTAGAAATCTAATGATAAGTTAATGTCACTTATTAAGCTGATACATTAACATTATTGACCCTAAAATCGTCCAAGTGTGACAGCGTTTCTGTTACAATCACATTTAGACTTGCTACTTTGTTTCTTTTCATTTTGACCAGCGCCATTGCTTGTGTTTTCATTATTTTATGCCTTGTAAGTTTTGCTCCTCTTTTTTCAGGGAAGAGGTCTCCGATATATTCACTCCAAATTTGTAGCATAATTTCCTTATGAATGTTCTGTACCCTGTTGAATGAGAACGGTCTTGTTTAGTGATGTGTACTATCTTCATTCATTCATTCACCTTACGTGAATGAAAATATTTGATCGTGTCATCCATAACCTCCTTTATTTACGCAACATTCTTTGATATACATATTACACTACCTATGTTTTATTTTTAATATTCTCAGAAGTTTGTTCTATTGAAAGTTTGAAATTATACTAACGCTTTTAAAAGAGTTAAATTTTCGTCAGTATCTCTAATGATAGTTAATTATTCTTCTGGTGTAAAAATATTTGTCATTACATTGGCGGGAAATTAAGTCCAGCGTTAAGTTATTACCAAAGCTCCAATTTACTTATCTCACTTGGTCTTTAGGCCAGTATATTTTTCTGTTTTCCTTTTGTCGGCAACAAGACCTCAGATCGAGAGATTGGAGGCTTCCAGGAGCGTAGAACAATCTTTTAATTGCTGTTGTTCCTAGGTCCATGCTCACTCGGGGTGGTAGCACTTGTTAGGAACCCATATATAGAAAAATAGTGAAAAAGAAAAGAAAGAACTTTTTCATGACATTAAGCAATATATCCGACAATTTCTTAAATCAAACTGTATTCCAAAATATAACTTCAACAAAACTAAAGCATAAAACACATCACTGCCTCTATTAATTATGTACACGTAAACATGCATATGCACAAAAGCTGAGTATTATCTACCATGTATTAAGTTGTGAAAGCGGAATAACATGTATTTTGATTACTTCAAAATTCGCAAGAAAATGAAATTTCAGCTTTAAATGACCCATGCGGAGTTGATGTGCCGTTAAACAAATCAACTAATCAGCTTTTCTCAAAAAGCAGAAAAAAGGGATATCGTAAAGATTAAATTACCAAGGGTTTTTTTTTTGTCAAATTCTTTAAATTTATCGATTTTTTAAAAATAAAATTTGTAAAATGATTATCGGACAATTCACGATCTAAGATTATAGACGAAATGTCTCTTCTGTAGAAAAGTAAAATCATTGCAAAGTGCAATTCTAAGATGCAAAGAAGCCTCGAGGCAAAAATAAATTTTCTATTTTCAGAAAGGTTTTAAGGTAAAATAACATCCATTGCTAATTTTATTTTACTGTAGGCGAAAAGAACTCGCAAAAAGAACTTGCTTTTAATTTTATATTTCAGAATAAAATGTGATTCACGCCATATAGTTATGAGTAACAAGTTTGAATAGCAAACTAAGATTCTGGTAAAAAAAGAAGCAGTTATATTTTCACTCATTGCCTTAAGCCTTGTGCTAGTCTAGTAATAACGTATAAGAAGCTCATTGCCTTAAGCCTTGTGCTAGTCTAGTAATAACGTATAAGAAGCTCATTGCCTTAAGCCTTGTGCTAGTCTAGTATTAACGTATAAGAAGCTCATTGCCTTAAGCCTTGTGCTAGTCTAGTCTTAACGTATAAGAAGCTCTTACCTTAATGTAATTCTTAATAAGCTTGCGTAATACACCAGGTTTATTGTAAAATTCCGTAGTATCTTTGGCTGTCGAAAGGTTATAACCTTTTGTTAAGCAAATCCAAGAGAATCGAGTAGCCTTTTCGTGAGACTGGCTTTTTAGTGATACAAGTGATTAGTTCGATCTTCGCCGAGTGACCACTACATATAAGCGTTTGTCAAACATGACTAAGCTAAATAAATAGTAGAGCTTTGTTGAGAAGCAATGGTAAATAAGTAAGCTTTATAAATCGTTACCATTAACTATTTGATCCCTCGTTCCTCGGCATTGCGTAAAGCTAAGGTATCTCTCTAACGATCTATTTCTTTGAGCCTGTTCATATCTATCTATCTATCTATCTATCTATCTATCTATCTATCTATCTATCTATCTATCTATCTATCTCAGTCAATTCATATTCATATCTATCTATCTATTCATTATCTATCTAACAATCGATCTATCTATGTAACTATTTCAGATTATCTATCTATCACTTTCTGTCTGTTCATTATCTATCTATTAGGTTGGTGCAAAAATAATGACGTAATAATGTCGTTTTTTGACGTTAAAATATACGTCAAAAAACGACATTATTACGTCATTATTTTTGCACCAACCTAATATCTATCTATCTATCTATCTCTTTTAGTCTGTTAATATCTATCTGTCACAAGGTGTTTATGTCTATCTAACTTTATAATAAAATATGGTCTTTTAATTCTTGTTCATATTTCTCTCTTCCTAATAACTTTTATTGGCGTTAATCTCACCATCTTTCATTAATTTTCTATTCCTTGTTCTTTTCCTTCTCCCTTCACCCCACTCCAACCATCTCTCACTCTTATTCAATTTCTAAAACCCAGGCTTTTCTTTATTGCTTTATTGCCTTTTTTCTCCTCATACAAAACGCTTTACAGATTAGCAATAAATGAAATAGTGTGTAATAAAAAGGAATCAGAAAAAATCAATTAGTGTCTAAAAGTGTGTATGTAATAAACAGATTGATCTTAACCTTTGAGTTGTTGTAAAATTCAGTCTTCTATTAGGCATTTTCTATTCAGAATCTCAAAGTTCTTATTTTATTTTTTATTATGCGTTAATATCATTAAACTGTTGTTAGCCACGTCATATTGTTATGCGTAACATATTTGAATAGAAAACTAAAACTATGCTAATAACGTTCTATTTTCATTCAGCGCCCAAAACCTTATGCCAGAGTGAGAAGATATCATCCTAAAGTAATTTTTAACAAGTCTTGTATAATAGAGACCAGATCTATTTCTGTAAAATTTCGTATGATCTTTAGCTACCGCAAAATTATCGCCTTGTATTAAGTTACCCCATGACTTTCTATACTACGTAACTCTACTATGAATACAACTAAAAAGTTCCTCGTTCATCCGGAAAATTTCAGTTTCAGTTTGACTTTGCAGTAGTTCGTTGCTTTTTTGGCTTAAAAAATTCAAATAATTTTTGACTTTTATATTTGGAATTACTTTCGTTTATTTAATTGAATTTCGTTTCAGATTTATTTATTTTATTTCCTTTAGACTAGCTATATTATTTTATGTTTGCAAAAACAAACTTTATTTGTGCAAAATTCATTAAAATTTGTAACTTAGTCTTTGTCATTCGCATGTGTGACATTTTTCAATTAAAAATTAATTTAATGTTCTTCTATATGAAAGTTTTCTTCATAAAAATAAACAAGAATTATAAACTTTAATTTCTTGCATAATCTCTCTATTTCTGATTCTGACAGATAAAGAAAGTATTTTTAATCTTTACTATAATTCTAACCATAATATAACATTTTATATCGCAGAATTAAAAAAAAATAATTTATTGATCTCGCCAAGGCATGAGGCTCTAACCGAAAAATGCGTAATTTTACTCGATTTAAAGAAATAATTTATTAATCCAATCATTTTGGTGTTTGTTCATCAAATGTTACAAATATTTCTCAACAGAATTAATGTTGATAATGTTTTATTATGTTTCATTTTAACAGAGGTTTTCTTTCCGAAGACGTTTTGCTACAATCCTACTTTTAAACTGTGAACGTTATTTAAAAGTATCATTATTTATCACGTTCATTTAATATTTTTCTCTATAGTATAACAATAACTATTTACATTTTATGAGTAATTCGTATTTTCTTTCTTAAAGTTATTTAAAAATGTTACCGTTAAAAACCTCAAATATTTTTATACCAAAAGTTTAATGATAAAGTCATTGATTAAGAATGTTGTTTAAATTTTATTTTTTCTCCTAAAAATTCTGAAATTCCAGTTCTGACCTTTGGTTGCAACATCATCAGGCATGTAGTCTAGAACGTAATGAACTAATCTAAATGAATTGAGTCGACGTATCGTGAAGTTGGCTTTTTAGATCATTACTGTCGCAAGTTCGATCCTCATTGTGTCAGCTATAAATGTAGCCTTGTGTCAAACGTAGCTACGCTTACTAAAAAAGTAACGGCTTATTGAGAATCAATGGTTAATAAAGTAACATTATTGACCGCTTCATCGTGTGTGCCTCGTATGCGTGGATAAGAGACTCACATTCTAAAGTTATTTTCGCCGACTATTAAAAGTGTAGAAAATTTGATCTTCACTAGGTGATCCTCTGGTAGAATTGGACGGGGTTAAGTTCAGCTTAGTAAATATAATCTGTATTAAATCGTTTGAATCTTCTTACAATAAGCAGCAATTCTATTTGCAATACCGCGAAATATTTGAGTCTGAACGCTTAAAAACGTCTTAGGCGGGTTTACACATGTGTGTAACTTGAAATAGCAATGGAAAGGAAAGGATGGAATGGAGAGCATGGAAAGGAGAGCATGAAATGGAGAGCTTGGAAAGGAGGGGATGTAAAGGAGAGCATGGAAAGAGCAGAATGGAAAGGAGATCATGAAATGGAGAGCATGGAAAGGAGGGCATGGAAAGGAGGGCATGGAAAGGAGAGCATGGAAAGAGCAGCATGGAAAGGAGATCATGAAATGGGGAGCATGGAAAGGAGGGCATGGAAAGGAGAGCATGGAAAGGAGAGCATAGAAAGGAGAGCATGGAATGAAGAGCATGGAAAGGAGAGCATGGGAAGGAGAGCCTGGAAAGGAGAGCATGGAAAGTAGAGCATGGGAAGGAGAGCATGGAATGAAGAGCATGGAATGAAGAACATGGAAGGGGGAGCATGGAATGAAGAGCATGGAATGAAGAGCATGGAAAGGAGAGCATGGGAAGGAGAGCATGGAAAGGAGAGCATGAAAAGGAGAGTATGGAAAGGAGAGCATGGGAAGGAGAGCATGGAATGAAGAGGATGGAAAGTAGAGTATGGAAAGGAGGGCATGGGAAGGAGAGCATGGGAAGGAGAGCATGGGAAGGAGAGCCTGGAAAGGAGAGCATGGGAAGGAGGGCATGGAAAGGAGAGCATGGAATGAAGAGCAAGGAAAGGAGAGAATGGAAAGGAGAGCCTGGGAAGGAGAGCATGGAATGAAGAGCATGGAATGAAGAGCATGGAAAGGAGAGAATGGAATGAAGAGCATGGAAAGGAGAGAATGGAAAGGAGAGCATGTGAAGGAGAGCATGAGAAGGAGCGCATGGAATGAAGAGCATGGAAAGAAGAGCATGGGAAGGAGAGCACAGAATGAAGAGCATGGAATGAAGAGGATGTAATGAAGAGCATGGAAAGGAGAGCATGCGAAGGAGAGCATGGAATGAAGAGCATGGAATGAAGAGCATGGAAGGGGAGAGCATGTGAAGGAGCGCATGGAAAGGAGAGCATGGAATGAAGAGCATAGAAAGGAGAGCATGGGAAGGTGGGCATGGAAAGGAGAGCCTGGAAAGAGCCTGGAATGAAGAGCATGGAAAAGAGAGCATGGGAAGGAGAGCATGGGAAGGAGAGCATGGAAAGGAGAGCATGGGAAGGAGAGCATGGAAAGGAGAGCATGGAATGGAGAGCATGTATGGGTGAGCATAATTCCTAACTTCTACGTCAGTTATTCATGACGTTCTTTTTTTTCATGGAAGCATGAGAAAAATTCTTTGGTAGAAGAAATTTATGCTCTCATTGGAAGCAAGGAATCGATGTTGTTCAATTTACCGAAACTGTTAAATCGGAAATTGTGAAAAAAAGAAGGCGTATTTAGAGGAAACAAATATAATCCGCACTCTGTGACAGTGGCAGACATCTTCTGCAATGGAGATGGTATGGAGTAAAATAACGTCCGATATTTGATTAAGGGAAAGAATCTGTCGTTACTTTTAGTAAAAACTGTCACTTTATTTCATTAAGATTACTAAAATTATCTAAATTTAATCGAAAAAAACAGTTCAGTTGTAAGCTGAGTGATTTCGTTTCTCATTGATTGTGTAAGCTCTTCAATGGAAGTCATGTATGCTCATCTCTGACTTTATGAGAAGAACGTCGTTACGATTATTAAAGAATTTATTATAAACGTGTTTTATCTTTATATCAAAGATCACTGTTTATTCACTAGACCAATTCCAGTAAGACAGTCAAAGAATCAGTTTTTAGTTTTAGATTTGAAAAAAAAAATGAAATAATTCTAATAGAGTCATTTTCCCTCGATATGCAAACAAGCTCGTTATCGAGATGAAAGCATGGGGCAGCCTTTACAAATGTCATCCTTGTGAACGAAACTTTTAACTATGACATTGATAAACAAACTATCCCGTATTAAAATCTTTTATTCCTATCAACTCCTGTTATCTTCAAAGTATATACAGTGTCTTTCTATGACTTGATGTCACGATTCAGTTGAATTTCTTTGCATCCTATTAGATACATGCAAATGTTTCAGGTATTTCTCATAAAGTGTCTTATTTATATCAATTCATAGCAATAGTTGCTCAGACTTCAACTGATGTCTACCATCTTTCTATAAGATATCGTCGTCGGCATCCGCCCGTCTCGATAGACGATGAAGTAGCGCGGTGCGCTATGAACACAATTACACAATTGATCTAAGGTGGTATATATATATGCACAATTGATCTAAGGTGGTATATATGAATACACAATTCATCTAAGGTGATATATATATATATATATATATATATATATATATATATATATATATATATATATATATATATTATAGATAGATAGATAATATATATATATATATTATAGATAGATAGATAATATATATATATATATATATATAGCACCTTAGATCAGTTGTGTATTCATTTATAAAAAAGCTATTCCGGTTTTAGTCCATGAATTCGAGAAATGTTTTAATAGTTTGCAATTTTAGAACCCTTCACAAAACAATGTGTAAAGGATACGCAACATGTAGAACAACCGATGCCATTATTATTCGTTGCAACGCATTTGTAAGACTCTCTCGGAGAAAGCAATTTAGTCTGTTAATATTTAAAGTGGTGATGTTGTTGCCTAGCCGACAATTTCTTAGTGTATTGAGATCGATTCTCACTGGGAATGAAAGGGAGATCTGTTTTATTTTTTATTATTATTATAGATTTTCGCAACGATTTATACCTTTCTCGTTTCCAATTAAAGGAAATTCTTTCCAGATTATCAAGACTGGATCACTGCTTTTGCGGTCTGGGACTTTTCTAATTAATTCATATCTAAGGTATTGAACGGTAAATAGATAGATAGATAGATAGATACGAACAGACATAGATAGATAGATAGATAGATAGATAGATAGATAGATATGAACAGACTGAACTAAATAGATAGATAGATAGATAGATAGATAGATAGATAGACAGACAGATAGATAGATATGAACAGATTGAGAAAAACATAAAGAAACAGCTTTGAAATTTCCTTAGCGTTTTGACAATCCATCTAATCAGACAATTATTGCATTTCGTTTACAAACCTTGGGGGAAATTAAGATGAGCTTATCAAGAGAAAAAGTAGATAAATGTTTATATTAGTTATAATAGAACCCGTCGAAATGTTGCATTTGAAGGATGCTTGAATTTACAGCGATTTTTCTTAAATCATTTCATCCCAAAGAAAGACATAAAGCCACTAAGACGCAAAGTATTGCAGGCAATGAAAAAGAATGAAAAGACTCTAGTTCAGAGAAATTAAGAAAAGGACTATAAAAGAACAGGATTCAGAAAGACGGGAGAAGATGATTGACGTTGCATTTAAATTTTGAAGTATTATATTTGGCAGGAAAGCATAAATTGGTATGGAGTTCCATAGACGAGAAGTGCCAGAAAATATACTATTAGAATAGAATTAACGGCTGTATGTATAAGTTTAACAGTAAAACGACAAGACTTCGTTTCCAATTTAAGTATCATGCTTAAATTAATGCAGTCGAATTAGTAAAGAGGACAGTTCATAAGAATAATTGTCATGAAAATATTTGTAGAAAAGAGAGAGGGAAGCCACGTCATGACGGTAAGAAAGTGACTGAATTCGAGATGCCAGATTAATATCGATTACATTAGAAACCCTTCTTTGAATTGAATCAAGGCTCTCGAGATATGTAGTAGGAGCAGCAGGCCAAATATGACAGAAGTATTCTGCATAAATGCCTAGTTGAGAACTGAAGATATCGGGAAGGAGATGAAATGAACTAGAAGCGTGTTTGTTTAACACGTCTTTCGTTACACGATTTGTTAGAACAGACTGAATTAAGCCAAATATTTCTTCCAGAGACACCGTGGCCTTTGAGGTTGTGGAGAAGGCCGGCATGACAAACACTGTCAAACGCTATGGGGATACACAGAACCACAGCCTGAGTACCGCCGTTCTTATTTGTATATACCAAATCATTAACACAATGGTGATAGACATAGAGAAACAGAAGCTATATTGTTTATTGCAAGGATAACTTATTTACATTATCGGACTATATACACTATTTACATTATTCGGACTATTGTCCTCACCTTTGTCGCCATATTTATTACAACGTTTCGGCTGTTATAGACTCCGACCGTCTTCAGGTGGTTGGAATGTAGAACTTAACCCTTTATTTCACTCACTGGGGTAGACTGTTCCAGTTCCACTTGCCATGTTTAATGGGTGTCGGTTATCGCCTGTTAATTTCCCTTTGAAAGTTTTCCACTGCGTTAATCGGGTCTTGAACTCATACTCTTTAGATCCTGGATCTAACCAACGCCTTTCTCCACTGTGCCATGTGTCCTTGAGGACATCTGTGCATGAATTTCTGGGTATTATAAACCTAATGTCTTCAGCAACCATTTTTACCAGTACTCATATTGCAATTTTTTGCTGTTATCATGCATACCAGAGCTCATATTGCAACTTTTGTTGTTATCGCTTTTCTCTTGCACTCCTTATTACTGGTTCTCATATTGTATTCATCTCTATGCTTGGCCGACAAAGATGAGGACAATAGTCCGAATAATGTAAATAATACCTCATTTCAGGAATATAGACAGATACTATTCGGACAATAGTTTTCATCTTTGTCGCCATATTTATTACAATGTTTCGGCCGTTGTAAGTTCAGGCCTTCTTCAGGTGGTTGAAATGTCGAATTGAATCCTTTATTTCGCTCACTGGGGTAGACTATCCTCAAGGACGCATGGCACAGTGGATAAAGCTGTTAGTTAGATCCAGTGACGACAGGACCCAAAGAGTGTGAGTTCAATACCCGGTTAAAGCAGTGGAGAACTTTCAGTGGGAAATTAACAGGTGATAACAGATAACTGACATCCATTAAACATGGCACAGGGAACTAGAACAGTCTACCCTAGGGATCGGAATAAAGGGTTCAGTTCGAAATTCCAACCACCTGAAGAAGGCTGGAGCGTACAACGGTCGAAACATTGTAATAAACATGGCTACAAAGATGAGGACGAATAATGTACATAATACCTCATCTCAGAAATATAGACAGATACTGCAAGGATACCGTTTAATTCGTAAGCTGTATGTGAATTTAGTTTAGAAATGATAGCATGATCTATGGATAAATATATGCGCATATGACTCAGTAGATACTCTATTCTATGGGAAAATCAGGTAGAGATCCTCCATATGAATCAAGAGTGCAGTTGAAAGAGAATTTCTGAGTAAAACACTCCGCTTTAGTCAACACTTCAAATTTATAGAAGTGACAAAGTACTGAAGATTCACTCTTGTTCAATGCACCCTTGCAGAGCCTCCAGTAATCTCTAGAACCAAACTTGTGAGAGGCTATGCGGTGTCTCATTCCATCAGCGAGAAGTGATTTTGCCTCTTTGAGAACAGACTTATATTTATTACGAGCTATGTCAAAGAGACGTCTAATACAATTAAACCTTTCATTCTGGTATAGTCGGAAGAAGTGTTTCCTGTCGGCTATAGCTACTGTACAGACTGGATATAACCAAAGGGAAGATTGTGCTTTCAGTTAGTATTTCCCCGTGTTGGCTTCCATGCAAGAAGAGACCGCAGTGGTACATTTCTGTATAGGATGATAATAAAAAAATCGCAAAAAAAATCCCAAAATGTGACGCAATCAATGAGTTGATAACAGAAATAGGTTCTGTTAATAAGAGGTTCTTATCTGATGGGAGAGAGGAAATGGATATCTATTGACACTATCGGCTGGTTAGAGTTGACAAGAGGAAAGAGCTGTAGAGCACGACATGAGTCGGGGGAGGAAGTAAAGATGAGATCAAGTAGGCAAGCTTGTCCGTCAGAGCTGATAGGGAAATGCTTGGGGAGTCTACTAAATATTGATCTTTTATTTATTTATTTGCTAAAATTTATTTATTTATTTATTTTTTATTTATTTATTTGCTAAAATTTAGCCGGAAAGAAATATTGTTTTCGATGCGAGCAAATTGACTTTAATTGTATTTTAATTTAGAATTATGTTGGATTTACCTTCGATTCAAAAATAGTAAACGAAATAAAATCAAATACGATGGAATTCAGTTTTCCTCTTGTTTCAAGTATTTCATGCCATTTACAAAAAATGATGACCGAGATATTTTTTCTAGTCTGAGTCATAAATAATTGACTCGTACCAAAAAAATGAAAATTGTCAATTTGTCGCTGAATTTCAGGAATCACAAACTATATTTTATTCGACTGATTTGCAAATTATTTAATTTAGGTTTTTAACAATAACGCTCTACTTTGACTGGCTCACGAGCTTTGTTTTGAGTGAATTGTATTGTAAAAATGTGAAGAATATGTCGATCTATGATTAAAATGATATTCCTTTTTTTGACAATCTTTTCATCAGATTCATTAATAGTCGAAAGAGCCTCGTTTTGGTTGTCTTTCCTCGTGTTCCTTACCACTGAGCTTTATCTGCAGATGCATATAGCGAGGGGGAAGCTTACACGTGATTTACAAGTGCGTACATTTTTTTAACCGGCTTTTTGCTTCCCGTCACCTTCTTTGATAAAGAAGATTATAGAAGGTGTCAGATTGATTCATTTTTATTATTTCGTTTATTTTTTTTATTTTTTTCATTAACTGCCAACGCTGAATTGGACAGGCCATTTTTTATTTTTTTTTTCATTTCAGTTCTCTTTTTTTAAAGAATCAGTGTCAAGTACATTTTAGAGGATAAAAAAACAATTCTAAAATAAATCACTTCATCCGCTGACCAATGGCCATTTCTTCAAGATAAATGACAGGCAATCGACAAAGAAGGCGTTCGTTTCGATACAAAAAGAACAGAAATTGAAAGGAAAATGTATAGAAATTTGTTACGTTGAGATTTAATATTTAAAATTTAATTTTCAATCGAAAATTTGTAAAAAAAAAAATAAACAAATGTTTCTCTTAAAAAAAAAAGAAAAGATTTACACTAGTTTGATTTAGTGATGTACCAATCTCGGTTTAGTCAGCTATGAGACAATGATAGTGAGCACACAGTAAGACTTAAACTCTCTAAACCAGCATATATAGTATTTGCAAGTAAGTGTAAGGGACAACATGTGACACAAGGCCGAGTTTAACGTGGGTTTCCCGAGCCCGTAGAACCAGTATGAACGGGATCGGGTTGATCAACCTCCCCGAACGAGACTCTACCCTTCGGCGGAGCCTCGTCCGGGTTCCTCTCTGCTCAGAGGCAGAGAGTTCGGCCTTCAAGCCGAGAAGCTCGGCTTGATTCGGTATCTAGCCACCCTCCCACGAGGGTTGCATATGGCACAAGGCCGAGTTTAACGTGGGTTTCCCGAGTTCGTAGGCTCGGCCAAAAAATGCCCGTAGAACCCGTATAAACGGGATCGGGTTGGTAAACCTCCCCGAACGAAACTCTACCCTTCGGTGGAGCCTCTCCCAGGTTCCTCTCTGCTCAGTGGCAGAGAGTTCGACCGTCAAGCCGAGAAGCTCGGCTTGAATCGGTATCTAGCCACCCTCCCACGAGGGTTGCATATGGCACAAGGCCGAGTTTAACGTGGGTTTCCCGAGTTCGTAGGCTCGGCCAAAAAATGCCCGTAGAACCCGTATAAACGGGATCGGGTTGGTAAACCTCCCCGAACGAAACTCTACCCTTCGGTGGAGCCTCTCCCAGGTTCCTCTCTGCTCAGTGGCAGAGAGTTCGACCGTCAAGCCGAGAAGCTCGGCTTGAATCGGTATCTAGCCACCCTCCCACGAGGGTTGCATATGGCACAAGGCCGAGTTTAACGTGGGTTTCCCGAGTTCGTAGGCTCGGCCAAAAAATTCCCGTTGAACCCGTATAAACGGGATCGGGTTGGTCAACCTCCCCGAACGAGAGTCCGCCCTTCGGCGGAGCCTCGTCCGGGTTCCTCTCTGCTCAGAAGCAGAGAGTTCGACCGTCAAGCCGAGAAGCTCGGCTTGAATTGACCCTCTCTCTTGACAGGCGTAGTATACATAGTATTGGGAAGAGTTCATTCTGTAGTTATAGGTAAAGACTCATGACAGTAACCTTATTGGAATTTTGAACAGAATTAAATATAGATTGTGATTTCTTTAAATATGTATTACTTGTATCAGATCCAGGAATTGAACTCAGAATTGACGGCGAATTAGATATGTTTTAACCAATACTTTCCTTCAATATACCATGTGTTTCTTGGACTATCCAGTGTTGGAACTCTGGTGACATAGCCTTATTAAAAAAGCGTTTAATAATGATAAATCCTTGTGCAAAACATTCCAACATAGAAGAATGTTCTGTAAGGCTAGAAAATTGAAAATATTTCATATCATTTAAAGTCTAAACCTAATATCTCAAATGTTGAGTTCTCTACAGATTGATTGGTTGATTCAATTTTTACGTTTGCAGGTTATTTAAAGCCATAAAATATTTCAGATTGTAATTACTTTTTTTTAATGTAATAATGGTTTTAGGAGTAAAGTTTAGTAATTAACCCATAGTGGGGAGGGGAATAGATGAATTCATATCTTTCCCAAGAGTATTTGCGCGTAATTGACTATAATTAATGGAATTAGCTTCTCCGATTAACAATTCCGAGCATTACTTCTATTATACCAGAGCTGCAAATCAAAGCTTACAATACCTATTATACCCAAGCCGTCAGTCATCTAAGTAGGGATTAGGATTAATTTTCGGTGATCCTACGGGAACCGATGTTTCAACATGATGTGGCCGTAAGACTAGTTTTCTACAGGATATGAAGAAAAAAGTTCGAATGAATAATTTGGTAATTAAAAATAAAACGTCATAAAAAGTCAAGCATAAACTGAGATTACGAAAGTACAAGAATATAATTGTTTGGAATAAATGTTGCTAGTATTTTCCGATAGGTGGCGTAAGATACGTGATTTCATTTTACAAGTGATTGAGGGTCATGATATATATATATATATATATATATATATATATATATATATATATATATATATATATATATATATATATATATATATATATATATATATATATATATTCATTTATCCAAAAATTATAACATAAAAATGTTATAAAATCACTACAAATCTAGCCATTTTGTTTCATCATTTCTGGTGTCTTATCAAGTGATGATGTTGAATGTAGAATAAAAACCTTTTAAAACCCTTTATTCACATTCCTTCACAGACACTACATGCTTTCGGATATCTGCACAGATACTACGTGCTTTCGGATATCTGCACAGATACTACGTGTTTTCAGATACCTGCACAGATACCACGTGCTTTCAGATTCCTGCACAGACACTCGGTGTTTCAGATATCTACGTACTTTCATATATCTGTTTAGATACTACATACTTTCAGAAATCTGCACAGATACTACGTGCTTTCAAATACCTGCACAGATACTACGTGTTTTCAGATATCTGCACCGATACTACGTGCTTTCAGATTCCTGAACAGGTACTAAGTGCTTTCATAAATCTGTTCAGATACTACGTCTCTTTAAAAATCTGCACAGATATTACGTGCTTTCAAATACCTGCACATATACTACGTGTTTTCAGATTTCTGCACAGATACCACGTGTTTCATATATCTGCACAGATACTGCGTGCTTTAAGATATCTTTACAGATACTACGCTTTGATGCTAATTAAAAAAGCGGAACATGCAACCAAAACAGGATAATATTGATAGCAATGAAAATAAATGTAACAATTGTCATTCAATCCATGGAGGTAAATTCTGCTTATTCTCCTGTCCATACTGAGCCATCGTCCTTATCAGTTAATACGGGTCTTATGATCTAGTAAACATTTGATTTGGTTCTGGGAAATTCTGGTTATCAGACAAATGTGAGTTCAATCCAAGTGTTGGGTAGTACAAACGTTATAAAAGAAAGAATATATTTCAATTCCCAAGATCTCAAGAAAGAGGCAAAATCTATTATGCAATTTAAAAAATCGAACTTCTTTGACGATAAGGTAAATTTGCCACTAGTCTTCTGTTGCGAGTTGAGTTTTGATCGTGTATATTTAGCACGATTGGCGCAGTAGCTATCACTTTTGTTTCCTCCCCGACCAGCTTGGCATAGGAGTGACAATATTATCTTCTTCGTGATTTAAGATGCTCATCCATTGCATAAAACTCTTTAAATATTAAATTATATATTTTCTTTTCCCCGGTAAATACATTCATTATCTTTTCTGCTTTGTCAATGTTCCCAAGATAACCTTTGCAAGAGATTTCGCTTCTTTACATCCGGTTTTAGTTATTTGATCCATTGTTTTAATTTCTGAACATTTTTCTTTGATAAGAGTTACATCTTATTTTATTAAATTGGGGATGAAGTGACAGCAGGTTTCCTCAATACAACAGCACCTTCCTCAGTATCATAGTTGTTTAGAAACCGTTTTGTGAAGGATCTCAATTTTTTCCCTTATTCTTAGTTTCTTCAGTGAGTTTTTTCAGATTCAGTGGGATCCTTCACTGCAATATTGACAGGCATTACTGTTCATCTTCATGTTTTTCAATCTTCCTCAATTCTCTTGAAGTTTGCGATACTTATCGAAGATTATTATTATTATTATTTCCGTTGAGTTCTGTTGTGTTGCTTTTGGGTCCCAACCAGAGACGTAAGCCCAGAAATGGCAATATATTAACCACTGAACATTTGTATAAAATAAAAAAAATAGCTACAAACGCATATAGATTTTACACAGTAAAAGAATTTTGCCCCAAAACATTTTGCAATTCTATAACATATGGACTGCCAGTGACACCTTCAATGAACCAGAATATTTTCCAATTAAACTCAGCACCTTAATCACAACTGGAATTATTGATGTCTTCAAGTGACATGTTCTTTTCAAAAAAATTAACTTCGAGGTCCTTGTATGTTGATAGTTTTTTTAAATCTTCAAAACTATTTTAAAGTCTGCAGTAACGATCATATAAATAAAGCATATTTTGTTGTCCTTGATTTCTATGTCTGGGTGATTAGCTTTGCGTGTCCTATCTGTTGTAAGTTCTCGTAAAATTGTTACAGGTCTTATGTCTATAACTGGATCTGGGTAGTGTTCATCCCAATTGGCAGACTCCTTTCTATAAAATTTGCAGTGTTCCCAGTGCAGAAACTAGCCTAACCTGTCATGTCGAGTTTTATATCCAGTGGATTCTCCTACTGTGCAACCCGAGAGAAGATATTCAGTTGCTTCTGAATATTCATCACAACATCTGTATTTGGGTGGGTGTAAACACTATTCATAATTATAATTATATTTAGATAACTGAATGTTGTGATAAAAAGCAATCAATATCGAGTAAAATAATTAATAATAACTGTTTAATATGACACACAGAAAATCCTTTATTTTCCAAGAAAAAATAAGCGAAATATGTTCTTATGGTTATCGTAAGGAATCCATTTTTGATCATCTTTCAAAAATGTCGTCATTGTTGCCATTAAGCAAATACCTCACCTTCTGAGACGCACTTTCTCATCTTCTGTCAATTCATGCAGAATCCAATTTTTTCAATATATTTCAAATTTCATATTGTACACCCTTGTGCAAATTAATTGAGACATCGGCTTTAGTTTCCTTTCTTTCATCATTCGTTCAGTTTTAGACCCACAAGAGTGACAGTATGTAATCGATTTATAATTTTCCTCAGAGTAAGTGGTGTGCTTTAATGTGAATCGATTTTCGGGGTGTATGATGCAATTTGTTTGGCCTTGAAAAGAACTGTGTCATTCATGATTGCATCAGAATTTTATCACGCCCAGACACTATTGTCTCGACTTTCGATTAGTTGTCCTACAGTCATTGTCTGCGATGGATGTTATTCTAAGGAAACATACGAATATTGTAACACTGCACGAACCCATCACCAGTGAGCAAATCAATGTACTTTCCTGATTTAAATCAAATCAAGAATCTGTGGCCAATCTGAAAGGAATGACTTCCTGGAATGGATGTATAAAGTACTAAGATGATCATTGGGCGGATGTTTTATTGGAAAAATACGAAAAAAAATTAAATAATAACGAAATTATTTGTTTTACTTCAATTAATTTACACAGTGTAGATATACATAGTAGAAACTCCAATATTACTGAATAGTTCAAAGAGTTCCTTTTAAGGTTACAATCTTTCCTGGTTGCCTGTTGGGGATAATATTCATCGGATTTTTCTC
The DNA here is from genome assembly GCA_963932145.1 of Acanthosepion lycidas. Taxonomy (NCBI): domain Eukaryota; kingdom Metazoa; phylum Mollusca; class Cephalopoda; order Sepiida; family Sepiidae; genus Acanthosepion; species Acanthosepion lycidas. The sequence continues at coordinate 3,772,499 of OZ010597.1, forward strand.
AAGGTTCATTTTTGATATTATCTTCAGAGGAAAAATTGCAAAACCAATTTGTAATGTGTGCTCGTTAGCGGTCACTTTCCGAATGTCAAATTGATGCCCCTGGTTGCATTGATTGAACCACTTCAAAACATACAGAGAAAAGATATTTTAAAAACGTAAAAAAAATTGAACATAAGCAAAGAGAGAGAGAGGGGAGAGAGAGAGAGAGAGAAAAAACTCAATTTGCAATAACAAGAGACAACATAACGCGTATTAAATTGTAGTTGAGGATTCATCATTTTACAACTTACAATCTAATGAAATAATCAAATTAGAAAATAAATAAAAATAATCCAATATTATAAACTGATTTTAATTGTTCTTGATAGCAGCAAAAGTTGTAATTCATCATCAATTTGACGCTTAATGTGAAGCATTTTAATACGGTTGTATATTAGCCAGATATATAATATCAAATGATACAGTATTATATATTTTCTTGTGATGATACCATATCCTGAATAATCGTTAATCTGATACTTCCAATATGGCAATATAATAGCCAAATTAATAATAGCAAATTCTATAATAAATTATTTATCTATATGGATAACACTAATTCCAGAGTAGTTCTTAATTTGATACTTCGCGTGGAACAACTTAATAAGTCAAGCCATGTTCTCAATGAGATAAGAACATTGACAAACGCGAAGCAACCAACGTCTCTGGCCAGAAGCAGAAGGGTCGATCCATGAATTAACAATTGTTGTAACGGTCGACATCCACTGATTCGCTTGAATTCAAACGCCTAGCAAACACGAACTAGTCGTATGCTACGAATGGATCTGTGCCAAAGGAATCCGTGATACGGCCTAAAATCTTTTCTTTCTACTTTGCTGAGTTGTTGGAACACAGCAAAGGCGCTTCCCGTCAATCGAAGTGGCAGAACGCTATCAATATATTTTTCAGCTCGCATAAATGATAGACTAGTTTAGCCCTTTCAAACCACAGCTTTACAGGAATCACTTTTTTCCGTGTGCCTTTTCAAACCATTCAACGACTGTGATACCTCGGGGACTGAACCATGAAATTCTCGGATTAGCTTCAGGTCGAACTTGCCGTCCGCCATTAGTGCCGAAATAGCTTGTTGTCATATACAATAAGAGTGTGTTAATGTTGGGTTAAACACCTAACCCATTATTCTCCCAGTAACCACGGAGGTAATAGACAGAGAGACTTGAGGTAATGATATAACACTGCTTCGGAAACCACAGCAACTTTAGAAAAAAAATTCCCACGGGAAAGACTTCACAAGACACCGACTCCTCCCAACTACTGACTGCTGGTTTTCCCGTTTCTTTTATTGGTATCTTACAAAGACCCAGTTGCAGAGAGGACTGTATCTAGACATACCAATCTGTTCCGCTGCTAACGAGGAAAACCTACATGTAACTGGTGTTGACAAACATGTCCGCATGCGATCCGGGGTTTCTTTTCGTCTGTATTGGCGCACGTTCGCCACAATAATTCTATAGCTTTAGATGGATACTAGGCTGGTTTTTTGTATAAACTGCAGATAAAACTTGTCTGTTTTATTTCCTCTCCTCATAAGAAGGAATTCATTATATTTTCTTTTTATGTTTTAAGGCAATATCCTCTTTCTCATAAAATGCTGTCAATGATCTGCTTGATAGTACAGCGTTGCAAATGGGTACCACAGAAAGCTCACCTGCATCTGAAATTAACCAAACATGCGTATGGACATAACATAAGTTGAAACACCTTTTTCCGTACGATCACCGAAGTTAACCAACGTCGAGCTTGGTCAGTACCTTGATGGGTGACCGCTTGGGAATACCAGCTGCTGTAAGCCTGGATGTGCATGGATAATGGCCCGCATGTTTTAATCGGAGAATCGAGTTGGGTTCGTTATATTCACTAACGCAAAAATACTCTTGGAAAAGGTATGAATCAACCTCTTCCCCCAGCTATGGGTTAAAAAGTAAATTGTCATTATCTCTCATCAAAAAATTCTTACAATCTAAAAATATTTTCCGGTTTGAAATAAGTTGATAAGCAATGGGTTGATAAAGCGTAAAAATTGAAGGAATGAATCAATCACTCAAACAGGCACCCGGAAAATATTTAGATACGGGTGGAGGGAGTTGTATAATAGATATAGCGACTATAAATAATAATAATTTTAAAGAAATTATTACCATAGATTAAGTCTACAAGATAGTAAATATTTTTAAAAATCAAAATAAATTTCATAAAAGAAAAAATCGGATTGTTTGCTGTGTAAATTAATCGCCCCCTTACGGAAGCCAAAACAATACTCTCGCGATTTCTTAAAATGTAAAAAAATATTAATTCAATCTGCAGTTCTTTTCTCATATATTACTATATTACAGATAGATTTAACCGTAAGTTCTATGCTAAGAGTTTTTTTCTCTTGTTAAACTCTCTTCTGACATTTGGCTTTCTAGTTAATTTTTGATGCCAAATATAAAAACAATATGAATTCCAACTGGAGTCCTTTTTTCATATATTACTATCTATTGCTGATAGATGTAACCGTAAGTTCTATGTTAAGAGTTTCTTCTCTCGCACTTTTTACTTGTAGAACTCGCTTTTGGCATTTGGATTTCCAGTCAATTTTTTGATCTTCAAAGATCTTATTTATTGCTATTTTTTATTATTTTCTCTCATTAAGAATGTTTTCTTTAGTCATATTCCTTCACAGTCAGTAGCCTCGTGCATCTTAGTGGCTTTATTGCTTTGCTTGGTCTGAAATTATGAAAATAAAACAGTTAAGCAAACCAAATTACAAATTTTTTAAAAAGTTTTACATTTTAAGAAACCTTGCTATATGACAATATTTGTTTTGGCTTCCGTAGGGGGATCAATTTATAATTAATTTACATAACAAACTAGATCGCCGTTTTATCTTTATAAAATTTAACAACAATAACAACTGTAATAATAATAGTCTAGATTTATTGTATATAAAATACAATTGTGGGACAAGGTCGAAAATTGGTGGGGATGGGCTGAGGGTGGTCATCACTTACTATCTTGTACGTAGCTAGTCAGATTCACGATCCATTGACTGATTACAATTTGCACATCCACCAAAATAATTTATCCATTATCATTGAAATCTCCATATCACACAATACAACAAACTCTCAGGCGACTTACAAGGAAAAAAAACAAACAAAAAAACACCCCAAGACATAAAAAATTAACGATTATAAAATTCTATATATAAATTCTGTGGATGATACGTTCAGTGGGGAATGAAGCCCTAAAACAAACAAAAATATCAAAACAAATACATAAAATAAAAGGATAACTCTTGTTAGTTTGATCCAACCGTCAAAGGAATTCAGTGAGGCCAATGTATTCGACCTTTAGACAAAATTAAGAGATTCTCTCTCACTAAGGGAGAGGAAAAGGATAAAATAAATACAGCCCTAAGAAAGCTGACCCAGTCGAAATGAAAAAATGAAACAAAACAAAGTGGGGGGCGGGTAGGAATCTCGATTTGGATCATAACCAAAGTTGAAGCCAGAAACGATACTTATTGTAATAACAATAATAGACATTTGTGATTTGGAATGTTTTATTTAAAAAACAAAACAAAACAAAAAATCACTTATTTACTCTGCTTTGTGAGCCTACTCTTTCATGCTGGCTGAAGGCATGTTGGATGTGAGTGTATGAAGATTTTCCCAGAGAAAAAGAAATGGGTTCATTCCTTTCGCGTAAGTAACAAACTCGACCGGAATTCGAACTCGGCTCTATTGATTTCTCACTCCAAGCCTGTATTCATTACACGACAGCGGACGCCCTCCGCGGAGTCTTTAACCAAATAGTGAAATTGGAAGTGGGGGAATGATTCATTCTGGCCGCAGTGTCGATTGTACAACGCTACCAGATGGGTCTAAATTACAACGCCAAATGAAAGATCTGCTGGTGAAATGGCTCCATTTCTGTTGATGTGCGTGCGTAGGCGTGCGTAAAAACAAAAAGACAATGAAATAGAAAAGTCAAAAGAATGTTACTAATGCGGATTTATCACGAGGTTGTACATCTCTATCTAGACAACAAAAGAAATGTATTACTTAAAGAAAAAACAAATGACATTTTTCTGTGTGTGAGAAAGCTCTTTTAAAAGCGACATTTTAACATATGCTGTCTGGAAGATGAAATTCAATAAACACACTTCATATTGTCTCACTTCGTTGTGTCGTGGTTGGAGAAAACGCTTCAATTTTAGTTGGTTTTTTTTTTCAAAAAACAAAACAAAAAAAATAAATAGGATATTCTTTAGGGGGTTTCATAACGGAGACGAATTCTTATTTTTAACTTTCAACCAAAGACACAAACATGTTTCATTCCGCTACTGTACTCAGAGACGTGACGGAAAAATCTTGTTTTTTTAATTTCATTTTTTTTACTGCGCCATGTTTATTGCTAAAAAAAAAAAATACCCAGAGTTCGTTCTATTTCTCTATGAATTGTTTGTCCGTGAATAGTTTACCAGAACAAAAGACGAAATAATGTCATGTTACGTTCTAAAGAAAAAGAAAAGAAAAAAACCATTGAGTGTAAATTTCCGCTGCAAACGACACAAAGAAGTACAAACAAACTTTGTAGCAGTCTCGTTGCAGGTGAACTGTAGATTCTTCGGAAATGGTAAAAAAATTCACAGATAATAACGAACTATATATATATATATATATATATATATATGTGTGTGTGTGTGTCTGTGTGTGTGTATGTGTGTACTTTACAAATGGAATAAGATACTTTAGTTAATGTAACATTAACTAAAGTTATCTTAATTCCAAGTGTAAAGAAAAATTGCCCTGTTTAATGAAAATAAACACTGACCGCTCTTCTGTGAGTTAATTTTAAGATATTTTAAATGTGTTAACAGGACTCTCCTGCATTATGCCAACGGCTTACTACCTGTTTCTATATATATATATATATATATATATATATATATATATATATATATATGTGCAGATAAGGAAATAGATATCATATATATATATATATATATATATATATATATGGGTAGCATCTTTTCTTTTTGACATGTTTCATTGAAAACGACTCAAGCAAGGAAAATTTAATAATTTTTTAATTTATATTTTTCCAGTATTCCTCATTTTTTTCGTATTGTGGAAGTAAGGAAGGGCTGAAATTGTTTGTATTGCTCTTTGGCCTATTTTCTTAACCATTTTCGGTGGGGGGCGTTGTTTTCCTTTTTCTCGATCTAACTACAGATTAAATACTTCAGACCACAAATATTAGGTTGGTGCAAAAATAATGTCGTTTTTTGACGTTAAAAAATACGTCAAAAAACGACATTATTACGTCATTATTTTGCACCAACCTAATAATTTTGTTATGGTATGCTATTATTATAATAATTGTTTTCATTTAATTTTACAAAAGTTAAAACGAAGATCTTGTTTCCTATGGAAATTGATGGAAATTGATCGTGCTCCGAAAGCCAAAACAAATCTGTTCATACGGTAAGGTTTCTTAAATTGTAACACTCGCATCACCAAGAGAAAATCCACTTGAAAATGGCCAAGGAAATAGGCGAAAGCTCTTGGTACAATGGACGGTATGGACAGACTTTTTTCCCTCACGCCCATTAAAAGTAAAAAAAAAGGCAGAACGCTGGAAAAACTAAATAAAAAATGAATAACCTTTTCATTGTCCGTCAAATTTAACGAATGACGTTTAAAAGAAAGGTTGCGGCCCAAATATTTTTTAATCGTGGTCACGCCAAGCAAGGCAGAAATGCCAGTAAAACACAAGGGGTTACCGGATGTGTAAGAATTATGAACAAAACATTAATGATGAGCAGAAGGAGAAAAGAGAAAAAATTTTTTAGTGACCGAGAGGACTCGATTCGCTTTACCGAAGAGTAAAGTTTCACAAAGCCCTGCGTTTAAGTCTTTTAATAATTTCTTCTTGCATTGGTGCAACCTATTTCTTTTCTGGTTGAACAATGTGTGAAAACTGTCCAAATGATCTATAGCCTTTTCGACTAATTATCTTCTTTTTTTTTAACTGAATAGGTAGATATTTTATATATGCACAGCGGCCTGTTCAGCCCCTTACAGAAATCCCTTTTTTCCGTGTGTACCAGCGTGATAGTTCCGAGCGCAAGGCTTATTTGCACCTGCTCATTATTATTCTTTTGAATGTGTCCCTCTTTGTTTGCTGACAAAATGAGGCACGGTATAGCGTCTAACAGATTTGGTTCTCATGACTAATGATGGCTGTATATTAGTTTCTTAAATTAGACTAATGTCTTTCTCCTTTCTCTTTTCACTCAATTTGAGGTGTTAGCATCCTTTGATAAAGCAAAATGTTTTGCTCGTGATTATCAAAACTATATAAACATAAACTCCCATTATTAGACGTAATAAATACATTCACAGATTCGTCATATAAAAAAAGGTCAAAACTTCTGCAACCTTTATTCTATGAGTGAATAACCACTTAGATAATAAGCGCCATAAAAACTTCCTCACAAGATTGCACGAGAATACATCCTCTCGTCTGTACTCTTTAAAGAACTCGGCAACGTTAAACAGACGAGGGTTAATAACGATTTTTGGCGAATAACCTTATGCATGATTAAATTAGGTGATTCCTCTCTAAAATAAGCAAGAGTAAGTTTGAACATACAGTAAAAAAAACAAAACAATAATATTAATATTTTCTAAAAATACACATTAATCATAAGCAAGGTGTATTTTCCTTCGAAACATTTTTAAAAAACACACAACGTCAGTCGATCAGAAACAGAAGATTAACTTCTATCTATTATAAAAAAAAGTTTAAATCGTCTACTTCATCGTCAACAATGAGAAAACACCAGCAAGTTCCAAACTACATTATTTACTATGCCTATTAAGGAACTGCGTTCCTGACGAAAACAAATTCATGAATATTAATTACATCAAATATACAACCATTTCAAGAATATTTACTTTGTATCTCTCGGATCATAGCTCCAACAGGACACATTGAAATACACAGGGAGTCCTACCAACATCTGTACGCAACATATTTGTGCAAACTACGAACGTAATAAACTCACTCACATGCAAAAAAAAAAAACAAAATGTTTAAAAATTATCGATGCAATAATAAAAAAAAAACAATCCCATTCTAAATATCTGATCGTGTTCGGAAATTTAAAATATTCCCATTCCTATATGTACATTAAAAACTAAGTTAAACAGAAAAACTATCCTTGATAACACTAATTAGTCGAAAGCACCCGCAGTTCATTTGGACAGTTTATACATAATCTAGGTCCAGAAAATTAATCACTTGTACGAATGTAAAAAAAAAAAAAAAGAACATTAATTGCACTTCGACTAGTGAGAATCGAAAATAATTATCGCTCTACTATCGGGTATCGATCCCTCTTTTGGATTAATGCTGTGAACGTTGCAATTTATATATTATTTTCGTTCTCATCGCATTGGATATATATATACATATATGTTGGGGGTAGTTGGTTGTGTGTGTAAAAAAAAAAGAAAACAACTTAAAAATCCATATCGGTTATAATTTATTTCATGAATATTGTCATATTTATCTCTTCAGAGCGGAAATTGTTTAGAAAAGTTATATATATATATATATATATATATATATATATATATATATATATATATATATATATATGATAAAATACTTATAAGATATACTGTATTTATGGTTTAAAGTGTTCAATATTAAGCCTGTCGATTGAGTTTAACCATGCAATTGTCGCATTTGTTTTTGACTTCAGTATCCACATTATATATATTATTAAACGCGTAATAGCCGGTAGGAAAAACTTCGGATAGAACAACTTGTAAGTGTATCAAAACAAATTGCTAACCCAGGAAAAAAATTGAAAAAAAAAGAAAAAAAACTAGGAACATCCGAACAGGGCGGATTAAATACTAGCTAGGTGGTTCCTTGCTCTTTAAGATATATATATATATATATATATATATATATATATATATATATATATATATATATATATATATATATATATATTTGTATGTATGTATGTATGTATGTATATATATATATATATATATATACATATATATATATATATATGTGTGTGTGTGTGTATATATATATATAGAGAGAGAGATAGATAGATAGATAATATTAGTGGTAAATATACACATACATATGCAAAATATATAAATATATATACATACATTCACACACATACATATATATTTGTATAAAAAATAATTCCAAGAGGATAGAATCCAGGTCGAACTCAATGTCGAGGACAGAGTAAGGATATAATAAAAAGGCTTAAACACCAATATTCCATGGTCATAATTTATTCCATTGGAATGGTAAATATGATCCAATTCATCAGACCTACAAATTCAAACATTTTTTTGAATTTGTAGGTCTGATGAATTGGATCATATATATATATATATATATAGCTTAACCGATATCCAACAATAGAGTTTACCTCAGAACATTTATTGAGTAGAAATATCGTTAAAGTTGGCAGCAAATCAAATTCATTTGTACGTGTCATGGTTTTGGAGTATTTTCACATTAAAAATAAAATAAGCTTCATGTTTTCATTAAGAGTCAATTGTGATTTAATGATTGCAAGAATTTATGATTCGTTTTCCGAGGAAACATAAATTTAATTCAGATGTTTACGCCTAACTTCCAAAGAACTGCACAATGAGAAATGTAAGGCAAAATGATACTTTCAATGCAAGCCTTACATAGAAGAGCTTTATTCCATGGTGAATAGTTTAATAGCCAGTTGTGCAATCAGTAAACAGTTAATTTCACAAATCATTAATAGTGTAATGAGATCGAATCTCACAGTTTATCTGATGAGGATCGAACTCACTATATAAAAAGTTAAGTAATTATCTCTTGCTAACTTTCTCTTATGTGGTATTAGGTTTGCACTAGTACGTAATAACGGTAACCTCTGCTGGGTGATGTTCATACCAGTGTTTTCCAAAGTGTTTGCACATTGTCCAGTGTAAATATTGCCCCACTCTATCGTGACGATTTTCATATTCATTTGGCGCAAGTACATACTAAGATTAGATGGTCTATGGTTTCCTGATATTTGTCACAGAACCTGAATTTTAGATCCATATATGATATTTTCCTGAAAATTCTCAATAAAAAGACTTTAGTCTCTTACTGCAAAGTTAGAACATCCATTTCAGTGTTTAAACTCCTGCACAGTGGAAATCAAACTGGTTACATTAGCAAAAGACTAAGGCTGACTATCAAGCTCTTGTTAAGTCAACTGTCTTATCAGGTAGTTCGTAAGTTAAGCTTAGTCTGCGTCTGAAGTAGCGAGGAGTATTCGAACCCGCTAAAGTGTGACCCAATTTCTCAACATTGCACAAACGAAAATACAGAAGAAACTTGATATGTTGTCTTGTATTGCGATTCAATGAAGTTTCAAATTCAGCTCTCGTTTCCACGGCGTATAAAGTGAATTTGATCTCAGATTCGCAATGATATGAACGTTGAATACATTTCATGATATTAGAAGCGGCCATCTTTTACTGCTGCCTTGAAAGCATGAAAAAGGAAAGACAGATGAATTAAAGAGATAATTAATCAATGCTCGACATTTAATTCGTAGATAAAAGATCGAATGTTGGATTTGTATTTCTAAACCTGCGCATTTCTTATTTCTTTAAAGACGGAAATATGAATTTTCAATAAAAAACGAAAACAAAAACCATTCAAAATTACTCAAAAATATCTTTTAAATGTCAAAGCCCCTCGGGACTGAAGCTGCTGAATTCGACGAAGAAAATGATAAAATGAAATCAGAATAATATTGTTTATTTCTAGCATATTCTATTTGAATCAATTTTTTGGAATTGGCAGGAACACACGACAACAGACAGATAAAAATTTTATGCAACAATTTTGGTATTTACTCAAGATAAATAAAGAACCATATATCAGGTCATCCCATAAGTTCTGTCCGAATTTTGAATAAAGAAAACAAGTGACCAAATGTTACATTTAATTACAGATTCAAACAATGTATTTTCCTGATTATCTGTGACTTCCTTCCATCTATTAACAAGCTTACTAATTCCATTACTGTAAAATTCTTTTGGCTTTGATTCGAAAAACTCAAAAATGTCAGTTTTAACCTCTTCCTGTGTTACAAAAGCTGTTTCTTCCAAATTATTCTGTAAGCTACGAAACAAATAGTAGTCTGAAGGAGCAAGATCGGGAGAATAAGTTGGATGAGGAATTTTCTCCCAACGAAGTTCTTGCTGTGTGGGGTCGCGCATTGTCCTCATGAAACATTACCTCTTTTTGATTCACTAGAGCAGGTCTTTTTTTCCTCAAAGCTTGGTTCAAACGCTCTAAATGCTGACAGTATATTTGAACATTAATTGTTGCATAAGGTGGTAAGAATTCAAAGTGGATTATTCCTTGGCGATCCCACCAGATTGAAAGAAGAAACTTTTGCGCATGAAGTTCCCTTCTTGGCTGTGGCTGTGGTCCTTCCCCTTTACCAAGCCACTGTCTACGACGCTTAACATTTCGATAAAAGATTCATTTTTCGTCGCCAGTCACAAGTCTATCCAAAAAAGGTGAAACAAGTTGACGAGAATGGAGAGAAGAGCAGATGTCAACTCGGGATTTGAGGTTGTTTTCAGACAATTCATGAGGCACCGATTTTCCAAGTTCAGGACCTTTTCCAAGTTCTTGAAGATGACGATGAATAGTTGTATGGTTCGAAATGAGAACCACTGCCAGTTCCTCAACTGATAATGCAGGATTTTTTTCAAGGGCTGCTTCAAGAAGCTTTTCATCAAAGTCAACTGGAGGTCTGGTTCGATCTTCATCTTCAAGGGTGAAATCTCCACCTCTGAATTTTGCAAACCATCTTCTGCAAGTTCTTTCATTCACACATTCCTCTCCATAAAATGAGTGAATGTTTCTAGCCTCTTCGGCTGTTGAGTTTCCTTTCTTGAACTCATAAAGCATTATGTGCCTCAAATGATTCTTGGGTACTTCCATGTTAGCAGGGTTTTAATTAAACAAAATTTAATTTTATTGTTCTCTGAAATGATCAGTTTAAATGCATCTCAACATAAAAATAATGTTCAGCTCCATTAGACATTATAAAATACTCTTTAAATTTCGTTCATTTTAAAAAAAGTTAAAATTCGGACAGAACTTATGGGATGACCTGATACTTGGAGAAAAGAATTAAGATTTAAATCTATATCTTTCTACTCTTTGTATCTATATAGTTTGTGCGGAATCTATATGAAGCGAGAACATCACTTTGTAAAAACGACTGATATTTTTCAGTGCATCGTTTTCAGAGAAGCTGTTTCATCAATACGAAGTCATGTTCCCAGGTCATGTATATTCCAAAAAAATGACTGGTTAACATTTAGTTGTGACAGACTTGCCAATTTCAATCTTTTTCTAGTTAGATCTTTTACAATACACCTAGGCTCTTTTTTTTTTATAAATAGGAATTAAAAGGCGCCGAGAAAAAAAAGCTAGATTTAACTGCGAACGAGATAAATTGGCAACTCTGAGCTGGGAAAAATGAGGTGGAAATTCGCCCCAACTCGTCAGTAAAATACATTTTTAAAAAAGTTGTTTTCTTGTACAACCTCTCAGTCCCACCTTGTTGCTATCCTCCGTTCTTTGACTTTCATTTTATCAAGAATGTGGGGGGCACCAAAAATCGTCAATCCCAATATCTTTAAGATAAAACCTTAAATTCTTTGTGAGTTGTTATGGATTATTTTGTTCTAAGTATGTCATTTCAATTCAATATTAATATAATTTGGTAGGTATTTACAGACGATTTTGCATATTCATCCGCCATGCCGTGGATCAGTTCAAGAGAACAATACACTGACTGAAATTAATTCCATAATACTTTAATCAACGTTTAAACACCTGTATTAATAACATTATTATTATTGTTGTTGTTGTTGTTATTATTGTTATTATAATTATTATAATTGTTAATAATTATATAATTATATTATTGTTATTATTGTTGTTATTATTATTATTATTATTGTTATTATTATTATTATTATTATTGTTATTGTTATTATTATTATTATTGTTATTATTATTATTGTTATTATTATTATTGTTATTATTGTTATTATTATTGTTATTATTATTGTTATTATTGTTATTGATATTATTATTGTTATTGTTATTATTATTATTGATATTATTATTGTTATTGTTATTATTATTATTGTTATTATTATTATTATTATTATTATTATTATTATTTCCTTTAGTTTCTAGTGTATACTCATTTCTTTCCGGGTCCCGACCAGACCCTAAGGTCAGAAATGGAATGAATACATTTTCCATTGAGCATTTAAAAAAAAAAATGAAAAAAATAAGAAAATAAAAATAAAAAGTAAAAAAATAAAAAATATATAAAAATAAAATAATAATAATAATAATAATAATAATAATAATAATAATAATAATAATTATTATTATTATTATTATTATTATTATTATAATAATAATAATAATAATAATTATTATTATTATTATTATTATTATTATTATTATTATTATTATTATTATTATTATTATTTTCTTGGATTTCTGTTGTCTACACATTTATTTCTGAGTCCCAACCGGAGACCTAAGATCACAAATAGCTTCATGATATTTTACACTGATCATTTTTGTGATAAAACAAAAACAAAAACGTCAACGTAATATCCCACCCATTTTGCTTAGATGAAGCTCTTTATAATGTGAAGCTGTACTTGTGAATACAGCAAATTGTATTTACAAGTACACAGCTACCAGTAATCCTTTCAATAAGTCCATCGGAAACTTTTCCAATCAATCTGAGTGCTCCAATTTCGACTAGAATTATTGATTCTTTAGGTGCCATAGTTTGAGATTTCCACTTCAAGATTTTTGTATTTTGAGAGCTTTTTTTTTTTTTTTTTTGAAGATCTTCAAAGTTATATTACAATCTGCAGAGACCGCCATGTTAATAAGAAAGCACATTCTTTTATTGCGGTTTTTGATCACGATGTCTGAGCGATTAAATTTGATTGTTCTCTCTGTGTGGATTGTAAAGTCCCATAAAATTGTTACATGTCCTATCTCTGTAACTGTGTCTTGGTGATGTTCATACCAGCTTCCTGCAGTTTCCTACCCGTAAATCTTACATATTTCCAGTGCAGATATTGGTGCTAACACTATCCAACCTGATACAAGATGGTCAATTGTTTCTGGATATATATCATAGAATCCGTATTTGAGGTCAACACAATTTTTCAGTATGTGTGCTTGGTAATTTCTAATTAGCAAATATTGCTCCTGAGCAGCAAGAATAAAACCTTTGGTTTCATCTTTTTACCCTGCACCACATAACTACAGATGTGTACGGGGTTTTTCTGCATTGGCTTGTTTGGTACGGGCAGAATATTGCCATCGTTTCTGCATTTGGTATATTGCATTTGCTTTTGATTTATTTTCTAGGTTTTTTTGCCGTTGCAATATGTTTATTATCGTTTATTTGTACTTCTTCACCGATTTGAAATTCTCTTTTGAATTTTTGGTTTCATTTTATTAATTAATAAATTTTCTTATTTTTTTCATGTTCTTTGATATAGATAATCAGCAAGTCTTCTGTAGTTTTGAGGTATCTTTGAAGAGTGAGTGTTGTGTTTTGGTAAGACAGTTCTAGTTGAACTAATCCTCTACCTCCTTCGGATATGGGCATATACAGACAATCAGCATCGACCTGAGGATAATGCATGCGGTGTCAAATGAAAAGCTATTTTGTTTTGACATCCATTCGCTTAATGTCAACTATGGTTCAATTAAGGATGTTGAAACCGTATTGCTATACAGGGACAGCCAAGGTGTTTATGGCTGATATTCTGTTCTGTGAATTCAATTAGGTATTTAACACCAGGCACGTCTGTGGTATTCTTTTCTTACTTACATCTGGGCATGCTGTATTCCATCTCCTTCGCTGACTCCTAGTTATTTATAGGCTTCTTCTTGTTCCAGTTCCCTAATCTTTGTGACAAAAAATAATCAATAGATCTAGATTTTCTCACAAAGATTAGGGAACTGAAACAAGAAGACACCTATAAGTACGTAGGAATTAGGGAAGGTGATGAAATACATCATACCCAAATGAATAAGAAAGTAAAAATGAAAAAAAAGATTACTACAGGCGTGTGCGTCTGAATACCGAGCTGAGTATAAAAAAATAGAATATCAGCCATAAACGCATTGACTGTCTCCATGGTAGAATAAAACTTTAACATTCATAGCTGACATTAAGCGAATGGGTGCCAAAACGAGAAAGCTTTTCGCTTGCTACCGCGTGTATCATCCCAAGGCTGATGTTGATCGTCTGTATATGCCCAGATACAAGGGAAGCAGAGGATTATTTCAACTAGAACTCTCTTACCAAACTACAGCAATCGGTCTTCAAAGATACCTGGAAACTACAGGAGAGTGAATGATAATCAGTGTCAAAGAGCATGAAAGAAGTAAAAGAAAAATTATTCAGCAATAAAGAAAGTCAACAAGTTTGAAATGCCGTTTCAGGTGGATGAAGAAATGCAGGTAAAACGTTATACACCTATTGCTAATATCCTTCAACTCATTTTCGTGTTTGGCAAAGAGTTTGAGATCAGCCATTTAAAATAGGTAATTAAACAATTCCTTTTTTTTTTAACTTTTTATCCACAGTTATTACTGTTTAGTTTTTGCGAAAAGGGTTTTTTTTTTGGGGGGGGGGCATCGTTTGTGGTTAGAACGTACGCCTTCCGATCATGAGATCTGGGTTCGAATCTTATTACGGTCGATTTGTCAGGAAGGTGATTTCTTGATGTTACCGGCTTTGGAAAGTGCCTAAAAAACATACCTTTAAACTAAACCGCATGTATAGCACATGAGATTTGATTATAGGGGTGAAGGTTTCGTGCAGGATTATCCACACTTTTTGAAGGGACAATTACAGAGACCTGGTGCAGTACGTGCCACAAGGTCCCCAAACGACCCTCCGTAGGTTTTGAATTCAGAGTTGTCCTCCTTCTAGACCAGTTGCCATCTAAGGCTATAGAACCCAATCTGCCCTGCTATTTCCCATAGCTGGAGGGAGAAGAAGAGGATTCACACCTTTCGTAAGGGTATTAGCACGTAAGTGAATGTAATGGTTTCGAGTGGAATTCGAACTCCGATTCCTCAATCCAAGCCGCTATCCATTACTCCACCATGCCTCCGTTTAATTATTATTATTATTATTATTATTATTATTATTATTATTATTATTCCTTTGATTTCAGTTATATACTCATTTTCATCCAGCTCCCAACCAGAGAAATGGTATCATGACATTTTCCATTGAATATTTAAAAAAAAAAAATTAAAAAAAAAACGAAGAAAAAATAAAAAACCTCAGATCACACACAATTTACATAGATAAATAGATACATAGATATAATTAATCCTTATAATGGTTTGTAATATTCACCATGATCATTAAATTACTTTCTCTGTACGATATCACCGTGATGATATAATTGCTATTTATGGCATACCAAAAGCTCACCGAATCAGTTTCTCTCATTTGGAACGACAATAAAATCAGATATTTCGGGGTACATGGCAACATTTACTAAAGAATTCATTGGATCACAAAATGTTATTGAAATCTATTTGACATTTTGAAGATATGTGGATAAATAAACAAAGATGAAAAAGCAATATAGCTCCAGTGTCGTTGGCAGAACTAATAATCGGTTAAATCCCACTTTTCTAGACCTCAACCCCCATCTCAGGAGACTTCATATTTCAAGAATATATATAAGAAAACAACCTCCAATAATAAAGATTTTATTTCGATAAAAATAGCAACGGACATGAGCAATCCTAATGACAGCACATTCAAAGTAGTCTTTGCAAGTTCAGGGTTCAGTATGAAAAGATAGAACATCAGTTATTATTATTAATAAAATAAAACAGGCTGCTCAGTCCTCACTTTCTGGTCTTGATAGAGTTCAAAAGCATCTCCGAATCCTTGTAGGAGAAGAATTATTCTTCACCCTCCAACTTCTGTCTCTTACAGGCGGGTTGTGGCGAGTCTCTCACTGCTCTGTCGCTACTACCATGGGAAGTGTTCGGACGAACTGCATTTCTTGGTTTCGCCAGGTCTAACCTTCGTGGCTAGGACCCGCCATGCCACTTACATAGTAGCACCCCACCAACATTCCCTCCGTATCCTTTCGGCAAGAAGTAAGATCCACTCGAACAGCTTCTTCTTGCGAACCACTGCCCTGTGGAACTGACTCCCAAGAGGATGTTTCCCCGATCACTACAATCTTAACCTCTTTAAATCTCAGGTCTGTCGTTACCTTTGACTCCTATCCATATATACTACCCCTTATGAACGTAACCTTCTACCTCAAGTGGTCTTTGTACATGGTGAGTCTTACTGTAAAAAAATAAAAATAAAAAAGTAATTGAAGTACTATATTTCATTAGTAATAATTAGTATTTATGCTATAATTATTCACAAAACGCTTTATAGTAATAATAACAATGATAATAATAATAATGATAATAATAATAATGATAATAATAATGATGATGATAATAATAATAATGATGATGATAATCATGATAATAATAATGATGATGATAATAATGATAATAATAATGATAATAATAATGATAATAATGATGGTGATAATAATAATAATAATAATGATAATGATGGTGCTAATAATAATAATCTCTGCCCTTTGTCTATCATCTCTTTGAGTGAATATTCTAAAACATATCTTTCAGCGGCAAGTAGGTTGAGAGATGACCGGAAAAGTATAACTTTTATTCCCTTGCTCCTACCCATCTGTTTAATGAATTCTTCGATATTCCCCCTACCAAACTGTAGTATAAGTCCAGCCTACCCCATAAAATTTGATAAGTATCTGTCGTTGGCGACGGAAAATTGAACATTTGTGGAGAGTCACTTGTGCCATGCTCCGAAGTTGTAAGAAATGGTAAATGTAAATGTAGCATCTTTGAATGATACTTTTCCTTTAGTTTGATATGATTGTAAATCCTAATGTCTCAAGTTAATTCCTTGCTTTTCAGTCCCCTTTTCTCTCCTCTAATAATTTTTTTTTTTTTTTTTTTAACTTGTATTTCAAGTTTTAATCCACACCCCAGACCTTAAGCGGACACCCGTGTCCATTTTTTTTTTTTTTTTACCCTAGTCATCCCATATCTCTGTCGGTGCGTGTATATGTACATGTTTGCTAATCTCTCTCTCTCTCTCTCTCTCTCTCTATATATATATATATATATATATATATATATATATATACATTGAATGTACATGTAGATATGTCCACACTGACTGGGATCATACTGTATTATATCTGTTTTCTGTTTTTTTTTTTTGTTTTTTTTTTTTTTTGTTTTTTTTTTCATGGCTACAGGTGTAATTTTCCTACAATGCTCTGCCCTTTGTCTATCATCTCTTTGAGTGAATATTCTAAAACATATCTTTCAGCGGCAAGTAGGTTGAGAGATGACCGGAAAAGTATAACTTTTATTCCCTTGCTCCTACCCCTCTGTTTAATGAATTCTTCGATATTCCCCCTACCAAACTGTAGTATAAGTCCAGCCTACCCCATAAAATTTGATAAGTATCTGTCGTTGGCGACGGAAAATTGAACATTTGTGGAGAGTTACTTGTGCCATGCTCCGAAATTGTAAGAAATGGTAAATGTAGCATCTTTGAATGATACTTTTCCTTTAGTTTGATATGATTGTAAATCCTAATGTCTCAAGTTAATTCCTTGCTTTTCAGTCCCCTTTTCTCTCCTCTAATAATTTTTTTTTTTTTTTTTTTTTTTTTTTTAACTTGTATTTCAAGTTTTAATCCACACCCCAGACCTTAAGCGGACACCCGTGTCCATTTTTTTTTTTTTTTTTTTTTTTTTATGTCTATATACTGAAATCTAATTATCCCACTTGGAGGTGTCTCTCGGACTTATACTAAGTTAAAACTTAGTATTATCTACCCAACTGAATACCATACACTGTTATGAACTTTTAACTTCGATATATTAATAAACCCACTATCTCAAATCTGGTCTTGCTCTTGGACCTTCTTCAAGTCTCGTCCTAAAGCTGGTAATCTGAACAAAATTACCCCTTGGCGGTCAAGGTTAAAACGCATCTCTACCAATTTCAATGAATACGAAAAATATCTCATACCGGATCGGCCGTCAACCGGGACAACAAGGGCCGCGTCCCTCAGAGTGGAACCAGTCTGAGGTCGAAAAGTCTGTCACTGGAACAAACTCTTCCACACACGAAGAGACACTAGGTCACCAAACCCGGATTATCGCCAACCTTGGACCAAGTGTCTCAATGCCAAATCGACTAGTAAAAATGAAACGAACGAAATGGAGCCGCGAAGAGTATCGACAAGTTATGACATCCTTCTTCACTGCACTCGAAAACCCAGCAAAGAACACCACCAATCAAACATACCAAATATGGAGAAATATGGTTGGAAATGATATAAGACCTAACCTCAATCCAAACATGCTTGCCAATGTCCGCAGAGATATCATGCGAAACAACAGACTCTCAAAGGCAGAAATAGATAAGATAAAATTAGATATAAGGCAAAATACTATGACCCATCACTCAAACTCTGTTGAGACGAATGTTGAAATAAAGAATGCGACAGAGGATGAGGTGGACGCTAAAGCGAATGAAATACGAAATCATCTCCCAGGAAATGAAACCGAAGATTCTGCCTTAGACACAACCTCTAGTTCTCCAGAAATTGTCACTGAAGATGACTCCAGGTACATTAATTTAGAATTCCTTGAAAACCACGAAGCTGAAATCACCGAAGCGAAAAATGACGTCATCCAAGTACTCAGCAGAGTAACTTTCATACAATTGTCAGAGAGAGACCAGCTCCCGAAAATCCATATGACAAATCCCAACAAGCACATCGTGAAAATATACAATGTTGCACTGGAAACACTGTTAACAGATAAACCACCGGGAAACATAACAGAAGTTAACAACGTCATATACGCAGCAGCTCTAGCAGCGACTCGGAAGCTTGGTGTCAAGACAATAAATAGAATTAACAGACACAGAGAACCAGCTTGGAAAACCAAACTGATACGAGAAATAAAACAAATCAGATGTGAGCTGTCTATATTAGATGAGCTCACCAGAAACCCTAATATTTCCACACGTAAATCCAAAAAGATCAAACGGAAATATAGCATTAAATCCCTAATTGATATTCCATCGATCAAGGAAATGCTGAAACAGAAACTTCAGCTAAAAGCACAGAGAACAAGGCGATACGAGAAACGTTGTAGATTCTACCGCCAAAATAAAACATTCCGAACAGATCTTAAGAAATTTTACAGGGAAATTGGAAAAACGCCTATACATGTCGAAACGCCACCATCGATTGATAATGTGCAGACATTTTGGGAAAATATTTGGAGCAACCCAAAGGAATGTAACCCAAATGCAGAATGGATACGGCGTGAAGAAGAACGACTGCTGGATACACCTCTGCAAGAATGGGTAAATATATCCACAGATGATGTTAGGCAAGCACTAACGAAATCCCAAAAATGGAAATCCCCAGGAAATGACAAGGTGCCCAATTTCTGGCTGTATCATCTCTCATCTACCCATGACATACTTGCAAAAACATTATCAACGCTTGTAAATAATCCCTATAAAATCCCGGAATGGGTTACTGAAGGTATTACATACCTCATACCAAAAACAACTGAAACAGACGACCCGAAAAATTATAGACCGATAACATGTCTTTCCACAACGTATAAGTTGATCACGTCTGTACTGACGAACCGTACTTACTCCTTCTTCGAAATAAACAGCATTCTCCCGCTGGAACAGAAGGGATGCAGCAGAGGTTCATATGGCTGCAAAGATCAACTTCTGATAAATAAAATGATCTTGGAAAATTGCAGGAGACGACGCAGAAATCTCAGTGCAGCGTGGATTGATTATCGTAAAGCCTTTGATAGTGTTCCACATTCTTGGATCCAATACAAAACCCGACATGACAGAGTGGGCCAATATCTGCACTGGAAAATCTGCAACTTCTACGGGAAGGAAACTGAAAGAAACTGGTACCAACACCACCCAGACCCAGTTACGGAGATAGGACCTGTTACAATTCTATGGGACTACACAATTCACACTGACAGAACAATCAAGGCCAACCGACCAGATATTGTTATTAAAGACCACAAACAAAAACGGTGCCTCCTTATTGATATGGCAGTCCCTGCTGACTGCAATGTATCTTTGAAGATATTCAAAAAGCTGTCAAAATACAAGGACCTTGAAATAGAGGTCTCGAAAATGTGGCATATGGGAACATCAACAATCCCTGTTGTAGTTGGAGCCCTAGGACTGGTTGGAAAAGATTGCAGTAGACTAATTGCAGGGATTCCTGGAAGCCCATGCCTCAAGGAGATACAAAAAATTGTTCTGACAAGTACAGCCCACACTTTACGAAGGGCTCTATCTATGTAATTTTTTTTTTTTTTTTTTTTTTTTGTCAGTGAAAAGGGTCATGATGCCATTTCTAACCTTAGGTCCCTGGGTGGGACCCGGAAAGAAATGTGTAAACGCCAGAAAGCAAAGAAAATAAAAATAATAATAATAATGTGCCGTGGTTGGAATTACAACGAGAATGGCGTTTTTCAAAGCTCCTGAAAATTTAACGTTTTTTTTTTCTTTAAAAACGTAAATATGAAATTTTGTTATATTTACTGCCATTTTAACGTAGATATGAAATTTCCTTTTTATCATTATTTAATTTATCTGTTTCTCTTTTAATAAGCCTGATTGATTAATCAACTAGTTTTCTTATGTATATTATTCATATATTCCTAAGAAAGATTACGATATAAGTTGTAGATATTTCGATAGAATTTTTTTTTTAGAAAAACTACGTTAGATTTTCTCAGAAAGACTGGAATATTAGTTATAGATAACGCTAAGTATTAGGTTGGTGCAAAAATAATGACGTAATAATGTCGTTTTTTGACGTATTTTTAACATCAAAAAACGACATTATTACGTCATTATTTTTGCACCAACCTAATATTTTCGACGAGTTCAGTGAATAAATAACTGAATATACAAATGAACGAACAAATGAATGAACGAATGAATAAAGTTTGTATATATATATATATATATATATATATATATATATATATATATATATATATATATATATTTGTGTATTTAGGCAGCAATCCTTCTTTCATGTACATTTCATTATATATATATATATATATATATATATATATATATATATATATATATATATATATATATATATGTATATATTTAAATTTATGCAAACAAATAAGTTATCAATAATCTTGTATTTAAAAAAAATGTTATTTATTATTCCAATTTTCAGGGATGTTTCATTTAATTTTATTATCTTCATAATAGTAAACATTATTTTTTTTTTAATTTGACAGCAATGATAATTTATCCTTCGTATAAAATGTGAACATTATTAACCAAATGTTAATTTTTTCTTTATCAAGAAAATCTTTTGTCAATTAATTTCGTTAAAAGTAATAGGGATGGTAGCAGCAACAATAATATTTTTTAATTAATTAGCAATTAATAAGATCAACAGGTACATGGACAGCAACAGTAAAATAAAAAAATAAAAATAACCATATCTTTTTTTCATAATTATAAATACATGATTTATTATTTAAACACAGTACCCTAGTATAAAGTTCGGTGTCAATGAGCAATTTCTTTTTCCAATGTCTTTTTCCAAATTCTTTATTTTTGAATTCCAATCTCGTCTCTGTCGCTTGACAACCCATCTAGGAGAAGGAAAAACTCCAGACAACAACCAAGGTGTTGTTAATCGTGCCGAGGAGTGAATGGCTGCTGTGTTATGAGGTGCGAACAATCCCCTACAGGCTTCGGAATCATGTCTATAAAATCCCGTTACCCAATGTGCCGGGCGACTTTGTGTGAACTTTTGAGCCCATGCCTCACTCGTGGGAACAGTATGAGAACTAAAAGTCAAACCAAAAATTCCAGCATGGCTCTTCCAGTACATAAACAGTGATCCCGTTCCTGAGGTCGAAAAATCTGCCATAGGAACAAACTCCTACACAAATAATGAATCGAGTTCCCCACAGCCGGGATAATCCTAATGATCGCCCTGTAAATTCTCCAACTAGATGCACAACCACTCATTTAAAGAAAGAAAAAGTAAAATTGTCCCGTGAGGAGTAAAACCTCGTTATGACTGCATTCTATAAAGCGTTGCACAAACCTCAGAAAAACATCTCTCGTCAAACATATGACAATTGGCGAGAATATATTAGACAAAGAATTAGAAAGTACTTTGATGGAAATAAACTAGCCAATGTATGATTGACAGATGATGAGATTAAAGAAATAAAAAGAACTGCAACTAGAATAAACGAATTAATAGAACATGAAAAGGAACCAGAAATGGACAAAAATATGTACCAGGATCACACAAATTACATATCATAATGAAGAAACTGAGATATTCACCAATCACTGTGAAGATAATTCTGAAAGTTTAAAAGAGCTGAAAAGGCGGGAACTTAGTTGCTCACAAGCCTGCAATTGAACGAATCCAAAACACATTGAACCGAATTATTTTACGGAAAACAAGAATAGTATACAAGAAGCCAACTAAGAAACCATAAGACATATCATTCAGACGTAAAATATTGAAATGAAAGAACGAGAACAACTCCTAATATTACAACCAACAAAGGAAATCCTCAGAATTTTTATAGTCTACAATACAGCACTCAAATTTATTCTGAATGAATCATTTATATGCATCAGCAATAGCAGTTATAAATAATTAACATTTAATAAAGCTCTTTTTTGACGAACAGTTCTGTTAATCTAAACTAAGTAACACACCCAACTCTTATCCGTTCTTTACTTTAAATCATACATTTTGAAATAGTCCGAAGAAAAAAAGCAACATAAATTTTGGAGTGGTTTAATACATTCATTATTTTAAAAATGGCGTTGAGCCATTTTGCTTTTATTAAATACAAGATGTTATCGCAATCCTGTAAAATACGAAGGAATTCGCGGCTGTTAACGAAACTTAACCGTAAAATTGAGGACACAGGTAACAAATTGGTTTATGTATAAAATTCTCTCAATCGACTTGTGAATGGAATCAAATATTGTAGGTTAATGCAAGAAGCTTTCTAGAATTGAATCTATTTAAGAAGGAAAGTCGTCAATTTAGAGGTTCAAAATATACATATATTTGCATATAGTAAGAAAAATTTCAAAAGTTTACACGAAAGTAGATTCAAGTGAAACCCCCGTTTTCATCTTTATAAAAGCAACGAAAACCTCGAGGGTGTTCCGTAATTGAAAAAAAGCTATTGTCAGTTTTTGTGAATGTGTGGAAAAATTAGCAATTAAGTTGATGTACTCGGAGTATGAAGCCGATTTTTTTTTAACTCCACCTGCTGGTTGATTAGCTAAAAGTAGACATCCACTTCTTTCTCATCTGATCGACTCAAGTAGCATGCATCAAAGATCTTCATTTAATGGCTTTCCTTTCTTTTACTAGTTTCATTTTTCTTCAACATTATTGTTTTCTCTGAGTCATATACGATGTTTGCTCTTCTAACATTCAATAAGACGCAACACAGATGCTCAATGATGAAATTACCCTCTTTTTTTTCGCTATTTTTCACCCAATACAAGGACCAAGAGACATTCAACGTAGAGGAACAATAAACGAGTTTGTTTTATGGACGTAAGTGGGGAGCTAAGATTTGTAGATGATAAGAATATATAGGATAGATAACAGTTGACCCTGAAATTGAAAAGATTAAGATTCAAGCATTCGGGAAAGCAATCTTTCGGGAGTTTGTCCAGCAAAATAGCAATTTTTGGGAGGAAGCTATCCAAATGGAACTTGCTTCTTAACAATGGAATGTGAAATGAATAAGATGATTCGCCCCTGACGATTCTTGTCTGTAAATATCTGAAATGGTGAAACTAAGAATTATAGCGTGTTAGAAAGTTTTTCCATGGAAATAGCGAAAGAACAGCAAGATGTTTGCACGGTTTCATCTGTACGAAAGGGAATTGTGTGGTGGTAAATAATTAATTACCTGCAAACTGGGATAGACGCTTTTCAACTCTCACAAATTTGGATATGGTGTCAAGACTTCATATTTGGTCTGATCAGGTTCTTGTGAAGGAAGATAGGGTTCATGTACTGCCTGGAGTGCGTTATAAGTTTGCAATATTGCTACGTTTCAATGCTATTTTTTACTGTCACCCCAAATAGTAACTGAGTCTCTTTTTAAAATTTCTGCTGTCCTTAGAGTCATATGACGAAAACATCAATAAATACCAACGAACGACGACGTTTTTGATTACTAAGATATAAATGAATGAACAGGAGTTAAGCTTTTATCAAACATGCAGATGACTACTTCTACTTTATGTAACATGTCCCCACAGGTTGTAGACGATCATGGAACTCCACAACTTCCTGCCATTTGTAGCTCTTATAATTTTTGTCTTCTTGCTATTTCTCTTAAACCTTGTTCCGCCATCCATTTACTCAAGCTAGTTGAGTTATGCATTGTTTTCCTCTCTCCCTGTTGTTTTCAATATGTCCTGGGAGTATCAAATTTTCCAAGCCCTCTTTCCTCATTATGTGCCCTAGAAATTTCAAGCGTCTCTTCCCGTCTAATATAGCCCTTAATAAATTTAATCTTTTTTTTATCTCTCCTAAACCTTGATCCGCCATCCATTTACTCAAGCTCACTAGGTGGGTTATGTGTTGTTTTCCTCTGTTCCTCTTGTCTTCAATCTGTCATGTGAGTATCAAATTTTCCATGCCCTCTTTCCTCATTATGTGCCCTAGAAATTTCAACTGTCTCTTCCTGATGTTGATTATAAGTTTAATTTTCTCTAAAACTTCGTTGTTGATCACATATTCTGTCCATGGTAGCTTCAGTATTCTTCTGTAGAACCAAATTTCTGTTGCTTCAAGTCTTTTCATCATCTTTGAGGAGATTGTCCAGCATTCACTTGCCATGTAACAGTTTAATACTCTTTTCCTTGATTCTATTTTTTCTGTTCCTTAATACTCTGCTTAGCTTTTGGAAGGCATCTTTCGCTATCCCAAGGCGCCTTCGGGTTTCAGTGTCACACTTTCCATTCTCTGTTAAAACACTTCCCAGATATTTAAAATTTGAATTTGTTTGATTCAGGCATCTCCGATTTTCAATTTGCTTTTTGGGTTGTCACTTTTGCTAACAATCGTGTATTCTGTCTTCTTGTAGTTGGTGCTTAACTTTTAAAATTTTCCGGTATTTTTTGTTTTGAGGACTTTGAATAAATAAGTGCGACTGAATATTTCAAAGGTTTGTGAAGCAACACTAGTCAAGAAGTCGATTTCACACTTTTATATCAAAAGTGTCATCTGTTTTTTCATATATCATAACCAGTAGTTTACAGTAAAAAAAAAAAACAAAAAAAAAACCCCAAAAAAACCAACATATTGCTTAACTTGAGAAATTACAAGACATTTTCTCTTTCTTTGCAAGTCTGAAGCAGACGACACGCCAGCTCCTGGTTTAACTGTTATAGAAAAGTGACAAATGACTAGACACAGCAAGCAATACTTACATCTGCAAGTGGATTGCAAAATGATCATATTTCTTTCGACATCTTCTAATGCGTGAATCAATCATTTGCTATTGTCTGTTTGTCATCCATCTTTTTTTTAACAACACGAGATACAAACGGACGAAAAGTCCATTCGTCAAGATGGCATTGTTCAGTTAGAAAGAAATGGAATCGAAGACCGTAAAATTACGATCTGTGTAAAAAGATTCCCTAGTTTAAAATTGATGATAGAGAAGCGATATAAATAACTAATAAAACATGAGATTTTTTTTTTATCTTCATGTTCTCTTTGTATATTACACATGCGAACAGACACGAAAACATGTCTTTCGTATTTTTGTGTGTGTCACTGACTAAGCAGAATTGAAAAACATTTATCGATTAATTGCCTTTTTTTCGATTTTTTACAAAGCTAATAGAAGATTCAAATTTTCATAAAGATAACAGCGGGTACTTTTTTCCATTAACATTAAAATCTTTATTTTTATCCATTTTAACGAACGAGATTTTCAGCATTATCTCAGACTGTTTTCAAAGATTAGATCCTTGCAAAATCAGCAAATTCTACATCTGTTTTCAGTTAATCGTTTTAGAAAATAGGCGGATTCTTCTCTTTTATGACAACATAAAGCTGCTTCTTTCAAATAAGATATTGTTGTAGAGACCGATTATATATATATATATATATATATATATATATATATATATATATATGAAGAAATATACTCTTAAGGTGTGCTATATTTATGAGATAAAGTGCTCAATAAAAGAGAACATTGAAGTCAACATTTAGAGGCGACAGGCTGTTTCGTGCTATACGCAATCGTGGCCTGACGATTGCGTGTAGCATGAAACAGCCTCTAAGTGTTGACTTCAATGTTCACACACACACACACACACACACACACACACACATATATATATATATATATATATATATATATATATATATATTAATGTTTAAGCCTTTTTATTATATCTTTACTCTGTCCTGGACATTGAGTTCTACCTGGATTCTATCCTCTCTGAATTTTTATTCAAAAAATATACATGTGTCTATATGCCCCTGTGGATTCTGCATATATATATGTATATTTACCACTAATATTATCTATATATACATACATATATATATATATATATATATATGTGTGTGTGTGTGTACTAAGGGGCCAGGCAAACCTACCTAGGTATCACCCAGCGAGCCAGTTTACGCTGAAGATCTGTTTAGGTGAAACCTGGGTAGGTTTGCCTGGCTCGTTAGGATTTATTCTAGTTTATCGCTCTATTTAGCGTATTGAGCATTCTAGCTACTCGTTTGTTTTTTTTTTTCCTTTGTTCCTTTCTTGTTCTGATGTTTTTAGTTCTTTCATTTTTGTCTGTCTATATTTCTGAGATGAGGTATTATGTACAGTATTTACATTATGCGGACCATAGTCCTCATCTTTGTCACAACGTTTCGGCCGTTGTACGCTCCGGCCTTCTTCAGGTGGTTGGAATTTCGAACTGAACCCATTATTTCGATCCCTGTTCTAGTTCCAAATGCCATGTTTGATGGATGTCAGTTATCAGTTATCTCCTGCTAATTTTCCCACTGCCTTAACCGGGTATTGAACTCACACTCTTTGGGATCTAACCAACACCTTTATCCACTGTGCCATGTGTCCTTGTGGACATCTGGGTATGAATTTCTGGGTATTATAAACCTAATGTTTTCAGCAACCATTTTTACCAATGCTCATATTGCAATTTTGCTGTTATTATTTCATGTTTTTACCAGCGCTCATATTGCAACTTTGTTATTGCTTTTCTCTGGCACTCCTTATTACTGGTTCCCATATTGTATTTATTTCTATGCTTGGTCGTTTGAGGAGATTTTTGTGGCCTAGCATATGTGCTGATTCCTTAAGTTTCCGAATTTTCCAATGGTGTTCCCTATCTATGATCTCAACATGATCCCACAGGGGGCGGTGATCTCCCTTCTCTCTCCATATGTGGTCAGCTATGCCTGATTTTTCTACTTCCCCTCGCGTTACAGCTTTCTGGTGTTCTTGAAGCCTTACCTTGAGGGGGCGGCCTGTCTCCGCACGGGATAGCATACACACAGTCTTTACTCATGTTCTCCTGTATGGGGGGGTCTCACTTGAGAGAGATATCTGCGTAGTGTTGTCAAGCTCTTGAAGGTTGTCCTGATGTTATATTGACCGCAGATCCTTTGTATTTTCTCTGATAACCCCTTCACATAAGACTGTTTTCTGAGTGTTGTTGTCCTCCTTCTCCTCTTGTACCCGCCTATCCCAGTTTTGGGGGGCTGCTGCCATGTACCCAGGGTAGTTGTTACGTTGTAGGGTACTACTTATACTTATATGGGGAACTAGAACAGTCTACCCCAGGGATCGAAATAAAGGGTTCAGTTTGAAATTCCAACCACCTGAAGAAGGCCGGAGCGTACAACGGCCGAAACGTTGTGACAAATATGGCGACAAAGATGAGGACAATGGTCCGCATAATGTAAATACTTTTTTATTTCCAATTTTTTGCCTCAGGTACCAATTTGTCCTGACATATTTGCAAGTTGAGCTATACGACGTTTTCCAAACGAGTACTACTATTAATATATATATATATATATATATATATATATATATATATGTGTGTGTGTGTGTGTGTGTGTGTGTGTGTGTGTATTAAATGGTGGAGTATAATTAGTATCAGAAAGAAGTAGTCATAGAAAGAATAAATCAGTAAAGTTAATGTAATTCATGGCGAATTCACTTCCCTAAAAGATTTAATAATGCATTAACTTACTAACCACTCATTGATTGACGGGATCATTATTTTTTAAATTGTAAAATGGATTGGATATTCTGTATTTTCCTGCTATATGTTAGTACTTTCAGTAATTCTTATTATCATCTTCAGCCATGGATATTACTTTCGAGACGAAATATCTTTCGACTTGTATTATATTTATTTTCATTTCGGAAGTGCGTATACATACATACATACATACATACATATATATATATATATATATATATATATATATATATATATATATATATATATATATAAGTGGATTTTGAAGTTAACACCAGGAGACGAGAGTCTGTTTCATGCTAAATGCAATCGTCATGAGCTGGGTGTTAACTTTAATGTTCCCTTTTATATTTACATAGGCTCTGTCTATGATATTCAGCACTTTAATACATGAATAGTTCAGGCATTTCAAAATGGGGCTAATATCTGTTGTTAGTATTTTGTTGTTGTTTTTGTGCTTGTATTGTGTTATGGAAAAGTTGTACTTTAATTCATATGGCACTTTTTCTTTTTGGGATCAAAACAATTCAAGATGCCCTCAAAGCAAGTAATCTTTAAGTGTAGGCATGTTGGCTTTTATTAGAAGTGGTTCAATGACCCTTTTTTTTTTGTTGTAACACCCAGATCTTCTTAATATGTCAGTGTTGTAGAAAACACTGACATCTGAAAAGAACTTGTGAAATATTTCTTCATCGTATTCAATGAAACACAAATACACACACATATGTGAATATATATATATATATATATATATATATAGTTATGAAGAACTTGGCAATCCGTATGGGTAATCCCAAGGAGTATGAAATCCTGAGAGCTCAATGTAAATCCAGAGCTAATATTTAAAAGAAAAACAGATCACTTTAAGGTACCATTATAATAGTTTATTTCACCACAGCCCTTTAATATAATGGTACCTTAAAGTGATCTGTTTTTCTTTTACACACACACACACACACACACACACATACATATATATATATATATATATATATATATATATAAATGATAATAGGAAAACTGTAGTAGTTGCTGACGCGTTTCGTCCAATGTAGTTGTTGAAAGTCCACATGGGACGAAACGCGTCGGCAACTATTACAGTTTTCCTATTGTCATTATATTTATAATCATTATCTTTTCTACAGGTTAACTATGAGAAATTTTCATATATATATATATATATATATATATATATATATATATATATATATGTATGTATATATATATATATATATATATATATATATATATATATATATATATATATATATATATATAACCCTAACCCTAACTCTCGGTCTGAAGAGATGAATATTTAAATATATTCATGAAATAAATTATAACCGAAATGGATTTTTAAGGATTGTCTTTACATATTACTTTTATATTGCTCTTTTCTTATATTGAGCTCTCTTTGGATTTTTTTTAAGCTTTCAATCCCAAGCAAGACGTTGTAAAAAGTCAGAATTAAAATGTTTCTATTGTAACCACTGACTTACCGTTTAATCAGAGAGATAAAAAAACATATAGTCATTAAAAGGTAACTTCTCATTTTAAAATACTTATAATTTACTAGCTCTAAGCCCGGCGTTGCCCGGGGATGTTACAGAAAGAGATAGATCAAGTATCAACCATCATAAAAACTTCAAAATAAAATTGACAAAGATTGTTGTTTAAGGTTGAAGGACACGCATGCCTTAATTAGTTTTTTTTTGTGTTTTGTTTTTTTTTTTTTACGAATTTGTCAAACCCAAACTCAAACAAAAACATTGTTTTCAATCGTTATGAGTCTATCGATTGAATAGAATTTTATTATAAATAATTGTCCTGTAAATGGACTTTTTAAAGCATTCTGAATGTAAAAATAAAGAAAAAAGTGTACAAGACAATAAGAAACACTACCTGCCAAAAAAAGTGAAGTTTTGTTGAAATCGGTTGAAAAATGTAGGAAATCCAATGCCATATATAAAGGAACACACACACACACAAACACAAACAGCCAACCTGGGTTTTATAATAAGTATAACTCGATGTGAGTTCTCCCCCTTTCATTAATGCATCTTAATCGTGTTTTCAAATTGATTTCGTGCAAAACAATTGTGTTTTTCCAATTTTTGGCGCTGTCAGAACCATCGGTTGAAAAATGTAAGAAATCCGATCCAATATAAAAACGTACAGACAAACATACACACACACACAACCTGGGTTTTATAATAAGTAAGATTTATTAACTTCAATTTCTACCAGAAATTGGTATCAGAGAAATTTTTTTCGCATTAGATTTTATTTCAAATTTGATACGGCCACCAGTTTTTGCTACCAGCTTCTTGAACCACCCAAGAATCGCATCAACTGATTTCACCAGGAACTCTTTTGGTATGGTAGACATAACTTTTACTAGCAAGTTCTTTCAAAGTTTTGGTTTGGTATAGTATGGATTAATCCAAATCCCCCCACCAAAAAAAAAGGTCACAGGACTCCTGGCTGTCAACTCTTACATAAATAATGAGCTACTTTTCAATCATTCTGTACTTTCTATTTCCGCAGAAAAAAGGACAAAAACGTACAAATATATCAAACTATTAAGTTGGTGCAAAAATAATGACGCAATAATTTCGTTTTTTGACGTTAAAAAATACGTCAAAAAGCGACATTATTACGTCATTATTTTTGCACCAATCTAATACATGTGAGATTTTAAGTTAAGGAAAATATGGCGACTGCCCCTCCAATGGGAAATGATTTAACGAAGCAGCCATTTTTAAACAATTTGAATCAGATTATATAGGCCGTGCACGAAAAATGCTGATAGTCGAACTAATTAGTGGATGCCCGATTTGGTAACACTCACTGTCGACAAACAAAAATATTTTCTGGCGCTCCTATCACCAGATTAGGTAAAAATATATATACACTAATTTCAGTAGGATTAAAAACCAAATCTATATAATGGCGAATGAACCTGTAGCGTCAACGGCCACCAAGTACCAATTAGGGGGTGGGGTATACTGGTTCTGTATGCAGCCATGACAGTTATGACAGCATCGCTAGGTAGAGAGAGCTTTTTAGTAAACTGAAGTCAACAAGAAGTGAGGCGTTTTCCAATGAGAGAATGAACAGTCACAAGCCCACAACCAAAGTGAGGTCTTTAGGTTGGGCGATGTCGGCTCTGGAGGGCGATATTTTCCGCCATTACCTAAACCACAGCACGCATTAATGAATGTCGCTCTCCTCTTCCATTCCATATACGTGAAGGGAATATGCTAGATAATTATTAGGTTGGTGCAAAAATAATGTCGTTTTCTCACATATGCTACTATGTGAGAAAACGACATTATTTTTGCACTAACATAATAGCTGCGCAGCGGCCCTAAAACCACACACGATGATGGGAATAATTATATTCTATCTATACTTTCAAAACGTCAGTGTAATTTTGAGATTATTTAAGTAAAATACAATTAAGAAATCCAATCGTCTTATTTACAAGCTTCAAATAATCAGTCGTCATAAATAATATTATGTAAATTAGAAATGACAAAATGAGATGAAACTTCTAAACACTTTTCTCTTGCATAATGTAGAAATGTAATAATAAAACATAACATTGCCATATATATATATATATATATATATATATATATATATATGTGTGTGTGTGTGTGTGTGTGTGTGTGTGTGTGTATATATATATATACTATCTAAATATTTTTGGCACCTGAAAGAAAAAATAGGACACCTAAAGTAAAATGGAAAATCATTAACAGGACTAGAACTTGCAAAACTTGGGATGACCCATGTCCTTTGTGCCTCCATGAGAAACTACACATTATTAAGCTTCTAAACAATAAAAACCTATTAAACAACAGGCAAGAATTAACGGTTTTCTGCCGACACAACCGAACTTACGCTCTGAATAACTAGCTAAAAACACGCATACAATAAAATAAATTTTAAAATCCATAGCCCATATACATAGTTTTAATACCCTACAAAAAATGACAACCCTTTATAAAGTCGTCAAATAACAAACGTTACGACCTTTTTATACACACAAATCCCTTTCATAAAGAGATATAATAAAAGAATAAAATAAAAATAAATAAATCTCCATAGACTCTCAAGCCAGACTATACGAAAACTTCCTCCGTCATAAATTTAGCCACCCCCACCTTACCCTGACCCTGCATCTATGAAAGTAACTCTATACTGATACAAATTATTAACACCCCACGCCTGCCGATTCTAAACAATCTGCCCTTGATGTTACCATGGAAATTTTGGATTTCAATTCTGACCATACTATTAAAACTCGTAAATTTCAGAAATAAGTCATCCCCAAAAAAATTTCGCTTGAAGATGGAACAGAGCCTACTTTAACTCAAGTTAATTCAAATATTATTTTGAAGTTTTCGGCTCTTGTTTTGAAACATGAGACCTCTTATGTAGCGAGTTGGAATCATATTTTTAAATAAATAATTATATTTATGCTCTACTTTCCTATCGAGCACTATTTTTTTAAAATAATAACAAAAATAGTAAGGAACTTTGGATTATTTACCAAACCAGTTTCTTTCCTATTTTCTACAATATTTTCACACACACACACACACACACACACACACATATATATATATATATATTGAAAACAGCAAAGATTTTATGTCAATTCATTACAATCATCGTCTTTTCCAAATTACTAATAATCTTTTTGTCCAAATTTTATTTCTAAAGAAAAAATAAAACTAATATTTATTTCATTATTTCTTTCGAAATATATATATATATATATATATATATATGTGTGTGTGTGTGTGTGTGTGTGTGTGTGTGTGTGTGTGTGTGTGTTTGTGTGTGCGTGTATTTACTAACAGAAGATGAGCGAGCTCATTAACGATGATAACATCTATGAAAAAATAGATGAAAACAAAGCTATAAAAGAAACACGAAAATTCACACCGACATCAAAAGCTAGTAAAAATTGAAGGCCTCTCCCGGATAAAACTTACTGAATACCATTCAAAAACCCCCGCATTATACGGATTACCAAAAACACATAAACCGAACATACCAATAAGACCTATCACATCAGAGATAGGCAGCGCCCTACATAAACTAGCCCTCAAACTAAGCAGAATTTTAACTCCACTTCTCGGCACTATTAGTCTACCAGAAATAAAAAATTCAGGTGATCTCCTAAACAAATTAAAAAACTTAAACATTAAAAACAAATATATCGCTAGTTTAGATATAAAACCTCTATACACAAACGTCCCCATAGAGAAATGTTTAAATCTACTAAAAAAAACGCCTAACAAAAGCAAAAGTTAAATTACCTCTAGCTACACATAAATTCATTAAAAAAAATGCCAGCTAATCACCAAGCAATGATTCTTTACATTTGATAACCAACATTACAGACAAAAAATTAGTTTACCAACGGGATCTCCACTCAGCGACGTATATATATATTCAAGATTTCACGACGACATTATCAAGGAGGATTACATTACTATTAGCAGATTCAAGTTCCATAGACGGACATTTAAAGTAACAGAAATGTTAAAGTAACATTTCTGCCCACATTCACCATTTAGAGAAATACTGATTCATAGTACAAGTATGCTCCACTATAAAAAAAAAACAAAAACTTCAAATTCTTGAAACCCCCTATATTAGAAAAATACAATCAACAGTAAATAAGCGTACAGCAACAATGTTTTAAAGTGTCTATAACAGCAAGGTATTAAAATTCGTAATTTGTCATTTTTTTAAAAATTCAATTATAACAGTACTGTTTTAATTATCCATTAGATAATGTAAATTTTTGAATTAACAGAGCGTGTTTCATGCCATTTACAAAAAAAAAAATCGCCAACTATGAATTACAGTAATTTTTGTCTTAGTAATTCATTCCTGAATATGATGTTGGATAAAATTGAAAGTACTTGGGAGAATAAAACAAATGAAAATACTACGGTGCCTTCCTTAATGAGTTTAATAACATTAAGAAAGTGATACATGGATTTGTGGGGATGTAAATAAAAATAAATAGACATATCTCTAGATTATTCAACCAAACATGCTTCAATGAAGATATGCTACCTACCTTCCTACATTATATATATATATATATATATATATATATATATATATATATATAAACACAAATTTGATACTGCAAAATTTAATGACTGTCTTTAAGAGAACATCTGAATATTAAAAAAGGGTGCGAGAGAAATATCTTAGGAACCTTTCGGCAAAAGCTTTGTTAGATATTTCTCTACCCTTTTTACTATTAAGATGTTGACATCTGTCCTATTTAATCCTAGAACACTAACCATCAATTACTTAGTACTTAGAACAAAATGTATTGAAACAAGAAAGTGTACACAATATTTACATATAGTCTTTTGTATATTCCTGGGAAGACCGTTCCTGTAGAATGTGTTGACTGAGTCGCAGTCGGGCAGAGTCTCTGGTTGAATCTCTTGATTCCTGTATTTATCAATCCACCCACGAGGATTGAATGTGGCACAAGGCCGTTTTAATGTGGGTATCCCCGAGCCCGTAGGCTCGGCCAAAAATATGGCCTTTCTGAACTCGCCTAGATGGGTTCAGGTCCTGTCAACCTCCCCGGACGAAACCTTGCCCTTCGGCAAAGCCTCGTCCGGGTTCCCCTCTGCCAATGCAGAGAGTTCGACAGTCGCCGAGGAATCTCTTGATTCCTGTATTTATCAATCCACCCACGAGGATCGAATGTGGCACAAGGCCGTTTTAATGTGGGTATCCCCGAGCCCGTAGGCTCGGCCAAATATATGGCCTTTCTGAACCCGCCTAGATGGGTTCAGGCCGTCAACCTCCCCGGACGAAACCTTGCCCTTCGGCAAAGCCTCGTCCGGGTTCCCCTCTGCTAATGCAGAGAGTTCGACAGTCGCCGAGGAATCTCTTGATTCCTTTCCTATCTTCCCGGTACCAACCATATTTATATGGTCGGTACTCCACTATGCAAATTAGGTGGATCCTACCACAACAGTTTGATATTTTCAAAATCTGGTATGATATACCGATTGTTAGTAGTGGTGTAACTTTAATTGTTGGTTAGTGTTCTAGGGTTAAATTGACATATGGACTTAATACTAATAATAAAATCCCCTTCCTAGACATATTGATTAACACAAATAATAATAAATTTACTATTTCGCCATACAAAAACCTACCATCTTAAATATGTACACACTGAACTATATGAGTGAATGTCTATATTATTACAGAATAGCCAAAAAAAAATAAAAAAATAAAAAATCTAATACAACGTGAAAAAATAATTCATCCACAAAACAGATTTTTACAGTGAACTAAAGAATATAAAACAAACACTTATTAATAATAGATTTCCAAACTATATAGATGATGAATAAATAAGATGCTTTCTTAGAAATCTCAATACCAAGCAAATTGTACATAATACTGCTTCAACTAATCCCAAACATATTAATCTCTTATATCGTATTCAAATGCATACTAATTATAAACAAGATGAAAATATCCTAAAAAAAATGGTAAATACTAATATATATACAACAGATCCTAACAAAAAATTAAGTTAATCATATTCTACATTAAATCTATTAGGTTGGTGCAAAAATAATGACGTAATAATGTCGTTTTTTGACGTTAAAAATACGTCAGAAAACGAGATTATTACGTCATTATTTTTGCACCAACCTAATAGTATATCCAACTCAATTATTCGCAATGATTCTTCCCGCCCGTTAGTAATTTACAGTAAAGCAACATTGTTTACAAATTCAAATGCCCTCTGGGAGATTGTATCTCCAACAGATTAAACAATATTTATGTTAGTCACACTACAAACTCGCTATCACGACGCTTAACTCTCCATTTGGATGACAATTCCAACATTTTTAGAGATTTAAAACAACATGTTTGGCCACATACACAATTCTGGAAAATCCTTGTTGAAAATGCAATTATACTTATCCAGGAAAAAATAAACAAAAACTAAAAATTCTGGAGGCTATTTACATAAAACAGTTGAAACCTAACTTGAACAAAATAAACTATGAAAAATCCACAAATATACTTAAATGCCTATAATTGATAATAGGATCCATTGGTTTATGCCAATGGCTTTCCGTACTTAACGGTTTTCTTCATTTTCACTCTCGTGTTGTCATGTATTTTTTCATGAACGACAACGCGATATTTTGCTTCCTGCGTTTCATATGAATGAATTTATCATTGTATAGCAATCTTCCATGCAAACAAAACAAACAATACCTGTTGCAATGTCCACAAAACCAAATCTAAAACAAAAATTACCATCTTTCTTATAAAATTTATTATTTAATTTATTGTAATGTACTTGTAATCTTTGATGATGGCTTATGTAAGCCGAAAGCTTAGACAGGATTAACAATAAAAACATGTATCAACATGGTGATTTTCTTTCGTGTTTCAGAGATAATACTAAAAAGTTTATTCGACAATATGAAAGGAATTTACTTAAAATAAATAAACCAAACTTGTCTATATTATTTAACGAAACATGCATTAATGAAAAAATGCTGCATAAATAGACACAATCTATATATATATATATATATATATATATATATATATAAACGTTCCAAGGCAAGTAAGTACTTAGTGGTTGACGTAAGCCGTTAAATGACGCTTTGAAATAGTCTAATCCGATGTTGAGGCAATTTTTTTGCAGTAATACACACCCACCCACATACACACACACACACACACACACATATATATATATATATATATACAACACACACAATTGCATCCGAATACAAAGACACATAAATATAATTCCACATATATGCACGTAAATATAAGAACGATACATGAAATAGAAGAAAAAGAAAACGAAAGAAAGAAAAACAAAGACATATATACACATACACACACATATAACTAACCACACATGTACGTATACATATAAAAAACGGATAACTAAATCCGCAAGCATAACACGTACACATACAAAAAAAAAAACAGTATATTCTGACGTCACCCCGGCCTCTCTCCGAGCCCACCGCCGTGCTATCCTGTGATGACCAATGTGACTTGGTATTGGTCGCGGCACCAAATGTGACGTTCTAACCTTTTGCTGATCAGGATGGGAATCTGGTTAGATTCGGTATCAGCTTTGTCGTTCCCAGCTCGCCTCCAACGTCTGGTTACCGAAGTAACTGCTTTGATTTCTAGTCTAACCTACCAACGTTGTGATTTGATCTTAGGTAGACGAAATCAATCAGTTGCCGGGCCGCAATGCAAGTCGAGTCCGAACAAGGGTAATACCGCACAACTATATGTAAAAGAAAATAAAGTAACAACTTGAAAAGTTCAAATGTGTTAAAAAAGAATAACAATATTTTATATCTGGTTGCTGAATACAGGACTGCGTCTTTCTCCCAACCCGCTTATATGGATTCGTGACACTTTGTGTTTGTTAGACGAGTCTTAACATCTTAAGTTTTTTTTTAAGAAACAGGTTTTTGGTGTATCTTCAGGCGATATTCGTAAAACTTGTTTTGGTGGTGTGAGTCTAAGTCGTTCTACAAAAATAAACTGTTCTTAGTTAGAAGTTGAGATCGTGATGCGTGGATCTTTCAGTCAGCTTTCTGCGAGGTGGGTCTCAGAGCTCACAGCTCAACTCTGTCTGCGTCTGCCAACTGCATCTGTGTTACTCACTCTGCAACTGCCTGCCTGTCTGTCGTCTACTCGCTGCGACTCTGCTTATATGGACGCCGACCAAAACCGAGGTGGGCTTGTCGGGGTTTGAGGTTCCTTGATAATTCTAAATCCACAATAAGGATCTTCTTTGTTCTCGGACAGGAAAATTTATCACTTTCCATTTTTGGAAGTCCGTACCTTCTACTTAAAGGGAATCGTCCTTCCAAATTCTTCCTTTCTCATATTGGTATCTCACACCAATGCCCTCAGAGGGTGTCAACAGGTTCCCCTCTCTCTCACAGTGGCATCTCACACCAATACTGTCAGGGGGCGTCAACAGGCCTCCCCTCCTTCTTTATAGTTTACCTTCGCCTACCGCTCACGCCACCCTTCAGCCAATGAACGCCCAGCAGCATGGGTGTTTGCAATTATCGCTCAAAGGAAAAAAAAATCATCTTCTTTCCTTTTTTTCTTTTTTTTCTCTTCCACGAACAGACCTCACACGACTCGTAGGATGGTCCCTAATCTCTATCTTAACCGAATTTCATCTGGAGTTCGTCAAAAATATTTTCGTCAAATAATCATTGAGGTTGGTCAATGATTTTCCGCACGCTGCCGCCAATTATCTGTTCCGACAAAAAATTTTTTTACCATGGCCAGCTCTGACATAAAACAGGTGTTTTTCCCCAAACCAAATATCTGCGAAGGATAGTTAATGGTTTAATCTTTCCTTCTTTTTAACTTGTGGGTGGTCCAGCTGACATTTTTCTCGGTCAGTGCGTGACCTGATTAATATTATCTCTTAGCATTCTGTTTTGTAGGCCACTTGACCAATTTGAAATTTTCATTATTGCCATGGGCAGATGGCTATCTTTTATCGCTCAATCGTAACATAAATCAAGCTAAATCGGACAGATCCGAGATCTTACTTTCTTCGCTAATGAAATTAAAATCTTTACCACTTTTCTTTGTTAGAAAAAATAAGATCGCCTAGTGTCTTTTCGTGATAGCTTCTTATCACCTTAATTAATTCAGAGCCTTTTTTTTCAAACAACCCTAAATAGTGTCACAATATGAACAAAAACATAAACACACTGACATACCCACGTATGCACAAATATATGCATAAATATATATAAATATATACATAAACAAACACAGAACCATAAATATATATATATATATATATATGTGTGTGTGTGTGTGTGTGTGTGACAATATTATATATATATCAAGTATGTGGTGCAGTTCAATTTACATTACATAATTCATTCATACAAAAAACTGATATTTATATCATTAGCTTCTATATCTGTTTTTGTATGAATGATTCATGTAATATATATATATATATATATATATATATATATATATATATAGACACACACAAGCATAAACCCCCACATACAAACATATATAGAGACATAAAAGAGCTAATACATGGACAAACATGGCCAAATATTTCACCAAGAAAAATACATCCATATAAAACAAAAGTAGAAACAAATATAAACTAGCATACATAAAAATATGAATAACAAGATAACCATAATATATTCAGAGTTCATTCAAGATTCACAACTGTTCAATATCA
Source organism: Acanthosepion lycidas (assembly GCA_963932145.1). NCBI lineage: Eukaryota > Metazoa > Mollusca > Cephalopoda > Sepiida > Sepiidae > Acanthosepion > Acanthosepion lycidas. The sequence continues at coordinate 3,812,478 of OZ010597.1, forward strand.
ACTTAATAATAATCTGTTGTGCCAAATCATTAGCAAATAAGACTAGATAATAATTAATAACTACAACCCAGTTAAAATATATATATATATATATATATATATATATATATATATATATATATATATATATATATAGGTATAAAAACATCTATCTTATCTCTCTCTCTCTCTCTCTGTATATATATATATATATATATGTGTGTGTGTGTGTGTGTGTGTGTGTGTATATATATATATATATATGTAAGCAAATATATGGATTCATTAATTATTCATACAAAAAACAAATACAAAGGTTACTGATTAATTAATTAAGGATCTTTTCATTCATAAACAGGTTCGGTGGTTTTGTATATTATTTGAAAGAAGATGGATTTCTCGCCAATTAAATCAATTTTTTTATTTTTTGTATGAATAATTCACGAATTTGTAAATTAATTGCATCTTTATTGAAATTAAATATATGGATATAGATCTGACAGTATGAAGAAAAATATACGGAAAAAACAAACAAAAATCCTAATATGCAATTATGCTATTTTAATGTTAATATAATGTTAATATAATGTCAACGTCGGACGTTTCGTTCGTCTAATAGACCATCTTCAGGACATATTCATAAAACATAATTGACATTAGACTATATTCAATTCAACATGAAAAAGACGATGAACATAAGAGCAAAACTAATCCAAACATAACTGAAATTTTTATAAGCTCAGCGTTCCGTTTAAATATGATCACGTCGTCGTCACGTGGGCCATGTTGTGAAAACGATTTAATAATAATAATAATAAAATTATAGTAATATGAACATTCAATACCATTCCACTTAATAATATTTCTACTCAGATTCCAAAGTAAATGATGAGCTACGTCTACTGTTAACAGTGATTTCATTTCTTTGAGTTAATAGGTTAATCTTTAATGATTTTCAGTTTTACATTGAGACAAAGATAACATGGTGCATATATAAAATTACAGGTTCGAGTCGTTCTTATTAAATTTTATTTCATAGTAAGAGTTTTCTTTTTCTTTTTTAAACTCCAAAAGTACTTGGACAACGAAAGAAAATAGCTGTTTTTGTAACGATGTTATAACATGCTTATGTTATAGTTTTGAATAAATATTATTTACCCTAGTTTGTATTCAGCACTTTTTAAAAAAGAATGGTTTTGGTGATTGGAATTTATTCCATCTATGACAACTCTGTACTCGGATGTTTAATAAAATATAAAAATATTCATAGATAGCAGCTAAAACATGTTTACTCACTAAAATAACGTTTATGGTAATATATATATATATATATATATATATATATATATATATATCGTAAACGTACAATACGTATAATAATATATAATACGTATATTTATTAATATATATATATATATATATATATATATATATATAGTAAACGTATAATACGTATAATAATAATAATAATAATAATAATAATAATAATAATATATATATATATATATATATATATATATATATATATAATTATTTATTTAAAAAATTTATAACATAAATATGTTATAAAATCACTACAAAAATAGCCATTTTGTTTCTACACCCCCGGTGTCTTATCACGTGATGATGTTGAATGTAAAATAAATGGTTTTAAAAGTTTCAAATTAATTAACAATCCTTCGTAAGGGGAAAACGTTGTTACAAAAGCTAGATTGACCAATCAAAATACAAGTATAGGAAAAATCAAAATGCTTGACAACGAAGTCATGTTATAATAGCTATTCAGATCTTGAAAATAGGGGTAATATGAAAAAAGAATTTATCCTAACCAATAATTATTAAATTATATGATAAAATTTAATATTAAAATTAAAAACTGCCAATTTCAAAATCCAAATTTAATCGCTATTAAGTTTACAACTATAAAATTACTGAAAAGAAAAGAAGAAATACATATGTTATTCAATTTATTTCTTCATTGAAATTACGTCAGAATAGACGCTAATGTTATCCGGTCCTCTGAAAATATATATGTATACATTTTAATACCAAGTGTGTGAATGGGGTCCTAAACTCACGCGTAAAACAGCACAAACACAATCAGATCATAATACATAAGCACCCAGACATATATATGTACATACATTATTAGGATTCCTACAATTACATAAGTTCTTATTCGTGTTATTATATTTAGTATTGCTGTTTGTAACCTGTTGAGTAATCAAGCCTTTTGTGTCCCTATACTTGTTAAAGACTATGTTGTTATGTTTTTTTAATTATATATATATATATATATATATATATATATATATATATGTATATGTATGTATTATTAATTATATTACATATTAATTATTTATATATTAATATATTAATTATATTAATTATTTATATATTATATATTTATTATATTTATTATTTATATATTAATATATTAACTATATTAATATTATATATTAATATATTAATTATAGTATATATTAATTATTTATATATTAATTATATTATATATTAATTATTTATATATTAATTATATTTATATATATATATATATTAATTATTTATATATATATTATTAATTATATTATATATTAATTATTTATACAGTAGTAAACGTATAATACGTATAATAATATATAATATGTATATTTATTAATATATATATATATATATATATATATATATATATATATATATATATATATATATATATATATATATATATATATATATTAGCAGTAAACTATAAAATCCAAAATTATCTCATATGGGGTATAGACCCATTTCAACTAACGAAAACTTCGTCAGCTTTATTCAACCCCGGTATACAGATACTTATTCAACCCCGGTATACAGATACTTATTCAGCTCCGGTATTTTATTTACTAGTATTTATTTGCACCCTATCATAAATACATTGTGTTCTTTTCGTGGATTAATATCTTATATTACTAGGATTCACTTGTATTATTTACCAACTGATTTATTATATATATATATTCACTACTTGAAATCTCTGAAACAAAAATTTTAAATGGACGTTTAATCCATAAATTGGCTTGTAGTTAAGAAAAGTTTTACAAACTAATGCCAAATTGTTGCCCAAGTAAAATGCAAATTTGAAGCAGTTTTCAGCACTATATAAGACGATTGTCCATAACTATTTTTGATATGAAAATCAAAACAATCCTCCAATAAAAGAACAGTAATGAAGGACAATTAATTAAAGAAATAAACTTTTTTTAAAATTAATATGCAAATTAGTTCAACATGAAGAAGAATAGTGTCTAGCGGTGGATAATATATAATGCAGCTGTGGAGCTTGTTTTTGCGTAAATTACTATAAAGTAAACCTGTTTTGTTTTTTTTAAATCTCAGGATTCGTGGCAAAATTGATCACCAATTTTGTGTTTATTCATATAGATTCCATTTGTAAGTTTTACTTAATTAGTTATTACTTTTCTCTAACTCTTCAAATGTTGAATGTATAACTAATTCTAATTTCCCATTTTTGCACTATATTAATTTTATCTCATAAATTGTCCCCTATTCTGTCACCGATGAAATAAAAGTAATTGTTTCTACAGAAAATAAGGATCTACGTACATCAAATTTTCTTTAAATTTTTCCGGGGGGTTGCATTCGCTGGTTCCCAGACTTCATGAGTTCAAGCACCCTACGAGGCTGGCATCCCGCTTTCACCCCTTCACTGTCGAAACTCCTAAATGTAGCCGTCTCTTCTACTCCAATAGCTTCATGTCTCGCACCTCTCGCCTGTGGAACTCCTTTCCCTATTCCAGTTTCCCTGAGAGCTATAATCTCCAGCTATTCAAGTGTAATGTCAATCGACATCTCCAGTTGCCTTGATCTATCCACTACCCTTCTCATCCTTTCTTCTATCACTCTTATCTGATCTTGCTCTAAATTTTCTGTAACCCCTTGCGTCCTAGTGGCTTCCCGCCTTGCTTGGGGTGAAATGCTTAAAAAAAAAAATAAGTGGCAGCAGAAGAATTATTGTTGAACTTTTAAAAGATAAGCTTAAACATTAATTCATTACTTAAATGCAGCGGTCAATTTTGAGTTCTTCTGCAGTTTATTGAAGCCTATCACAGCTATTGTGATGATGGCCAACCAAGAGTCCTCCACAGGAGCTAGCTTAAATGTCACCCATTAAGGCGGCTTTTAAGCTAGTTTATAATAAAACATGTACTACAATTTTGGATACAAGAGGAAAATAATAGTTGTCCCCTTTAACCATGAAAGCAACGGTAATGTCTATAATCTGGCAACTCTGAATCTGAGCTCAATGAAAATCGTCCCTGTGCCTAACTTTTCTAGGGCTTTTGAATGAGCTATGAATCATTGAAATCGGACCAGTGGGAGCGGAGGAGTTACTTTGACACACACACACACACACACAAACACACAAACACACACACACACACATATATATATATATATATATATATATATATATATATATAGTTTGTGTGTGTTAGTGAGAGAGAGGAAGTGCTGATAAGTTCTCGGCAGCCAAGATTAATTTTTTTCCAAATCAGTATTTCGATGATTAAATAAGAAATTATTTTTGGAGTGATTTCAATAAAAAGCGAAACGATTTGATGTAAATATCTGGAATATATTCGTTTCCTGACTCGTCTTGAACAGGTCAGTTCAAGACGAGTACCCTCGAGTCATGAAACTGACAGAGAACTTTTCAGCACCCCACATATATTGTTTCTACATCCTCACTTGATCATGTCTTGCTTTTTACCCCTGAAGCGCTACTTCACCTGATATGAAGCCACATTGAAGCAAATTCTACTGTCTTGATAGCCAACTTGATGGCCTTCGTCTGCTGGCATCTGAGATATCAAGTATATTGCAGACTCTCGCCTTATATACAAGCACACACACACATATATATATATATATATTAAGAGCTGTAAAATGTCTGTCGATCACTTTTTTGCTTTATTTTCTACCGACTCTTCTGTCTCTGTTGATAGAAAGGGAAAACGTGTGAAAGAGGTTGGGAGTTAAATGAAAGGAAAGAGTAGGGTGGTAGGGCAAGTGATCGATGAGGAGGGGTGGAGGAGACAAATGAGACACATAAGCTTTATATTTTATCTGCCTTGGTGTTCTTTTCTTTTTCCCTACCGTCTTGTCGGATTCGCAAATATTAAATGAAAGAAAACGAGCAAATGTAAAGGAGTATGGATCTCCTATTTAGGACTAGAAACACCGGGTTTCGGTAGATGGTTAGGAACCTCAGACCTTCCTGTACCATCGGCAGTAGTCACAAAGCAAAGTCTTATGCAGCATTTTTACGGCGGAAAAACTTTCGTGCCACTTGCCCAGTTAGTTAAAGGCGACCGTCAACACTAAATCAAACTTATTTTACTCGAATAAAACTTGCGAACATGTACTACAGGAAACCTACAGATATAGCATATAGCAGGTGTCCATCATATCTTCATCCGCGAAGTACGATATCCAACGTCATTTTCGCTCTTTTTCTGGAAGCACTCCGCTCTCATTTATCTTCTGATACCACACGCAAATATCTGTCTGCCTGTCTGTCTGTCTCTCTCTCTCTCTGTTATTTGTTTTCACTCTTTTTCTGGAAGCACTCCGCTCTCATTTATCTAGCAAGTCTCTTCTGATACCACTAGAAAATCTGTGTCTGTCTGTCTGTCTGTCTCTCTCTTTCTCTGTCTCTCTGTCTCTCTCTCTCTCTCTCTCTCTGTCGGATGTTTTTGCTCTTTTTCTGGAAGCACTCCGCTCTCATTTATCTAGCAAGACTCTTCTGACACCACTCGCAAATCTCTCTCTGTCTCTCTGTCTCAGTCTGTCTGTCTCTCTCTGTCATTTGTTTTCGCTCTTTTTCTGGAAGCACTCTGCTCTCATTTATCCAGCAAGATTCTTCTGATACTACTCGCAAATCTCCGTCTGTCTGTCTGTCTCTCTCTCTCTGTCTCTCTCTGTCGGATGTTTCTCAATTGACAACTTTAGTTCACGTCAGTCAGGCTAGACTCTGTTGCGGTGTGTCTCTTTGTTCCTGCTGATGGAAAGTCGACTACCGTCCTCACCGAGAGATTTTCAGCCTCTCCTTCCCAATCTATGTGTTAAATAGTAGAACTGTAACTGGAAAACATTATTGTCATTCTAAAAACAAATGTTTATACACTATTGATTCGAAAAACAATTTCTTAAAATCCGAAATATATTTTGGCTTTAATCCATAAGGGGTTGATAAGCCCTAAAATAAATCAATGGACGAAAGTTCTTCGGCAGCTCCCTTCAGTCGTGACAACTTTCTCTCTCAACAGTGGTGTTAATTTTTTGGCCGCATTCCAGTCTGTTCGATTGAAACTACTCTCCAAATAGATCGACTCAATAGGCTTTTAATTCAGGCTCGTTTCTGCTGCCATTTTAGTGACGATTAGAGGTTGGGTTACACACGATTTCTGTTAAGCAAATTATTTCTTTTAGATAGATATTGCCGATTAATTAATTTTTCTTCTATTTCTTGGGAAACTATAAGTGTATTTGGGTTTATTTCTATCAAGTCTGAAAGGGGATCTACAATTATGGCCATTAACGGATCTACACTCACTTGTAGAATTACAATCGACCTACTATTTCGTAGCGAGCTAGTATTATACACCAGTTCATTACTGTTATGAGCTTTATTCACGATGGGTGGACAACTACTTTACCATAAAATAAAATTCAATAATTGATGTCCTAGATCCTCACTAAAAGCGCTAATATCCGATGTTTCGACGTGATATGACCGTAAGCCCCGGCATTAAATAACTTAATAAAGGTTAATATGTCATAAAATCCACCAACCCAACTAAAAGCTTTTAGAAACTCTTTAGTTGTATTTTGTTATTGATGAAGAATTGTCACCATTATTCATTTCCGACTAGTGTTTCTTTCGTTTTAATTTCAGTTGCTTTATTTCCACTTGTAGTATTATTATTATTATTAGTAGTAGTAGTATTAGTAGTAGTAGTAGTAGTAGTAGTAGTAGTAGTAGTAGTAGTATTATCATGAACTTTTCTATTAAACGAAGTCGCGTCAACTATTATCTTATTATTACTTTCATCGTAATTTTAGTTTTATAATAATTACTAAAAAGTTAGACCAGTATGATCTTGAAATTGTTTAAAATTAATTACATCGCAACTCCTACATACTCATTCTACGACCGTTAGTCAATTCGTCTGAGAATGCGGGCGAGCTCATGCCTGTCGCATTATCAGCCGATTAGATGTTATCAGCAAACACTTCGAATCTATAATAATCAAGAAGCCTGTTGAACACCTCAACAAGAACAACCTCCCGAGCGGTAAACAGTATGAGTTTCGCCATGCTAGATCCACTGCTGATGTTTTAACTGTTATTCCTCACATAATTCACAAAGTTCGAGATAATAAATTCATTACTCGGTATATAAAATGTGTGGTAAAGGCAAGAAAAGCAGTCAATGAGGTTATGTATAAAAATCATGTTCTTTTAATGTTTTCTTTTATTCATATTCTCTAACAATCATTAAACCCTTCCGTCTTAGTTGCTTTATTGTCCTGATTGAGGTGAAATGATTAAAAGAAATACTGGTTAGTCCTAGACTGGAAGAGGTCAAGGTATGGCCTCGGTAGTTCTACAAAATTTCTCCTGTTATGGAATCCTAACAGGTAGGTCAAAGAAATTCTTTGTTAACGGGCAGTCGTCAGAAGCCCATGAGGCCAATGGTGGCGTTCTTCAAGTTTTTCTCCCCGGTCTTACATTATTTCTACTCCATATTAATGATCTGCCTCAAAAATATGGATTACTATAACCCACGAAACCTTGAATTTTCTCCTATCTCAATAAATGGGTGTTCTCTCAGGGAGACTTTACCATGAACGTTCAGTGGGACTCAAGCGGAAATCATATATAAATAAAGATGCTGGTGGGGTGAGAGGAAAGATTGGTTCAGTTTACCGCTCCATTAAGTATATGACTCCTTCTGCGATTATCTCTCTCTTTCCAAGAGTCGGATCAAACCCAAAATTGGCTATTGTTGCTAAACAGTGAGAGATAGTTAGTTTTTAGACACCATTATTTACAGCAATTTTGGCTTGTTTAATAACGTCACTTTTTTCAGACAATACCGTGTTAGTATCAAAATAGAATAGCTTGATACTAGAAGAAGGAAATTACTTTCCATTAATTTCCTTCTTCTAGTATCAAGCTATTCTCATCTATGAACAATAGTTGACTTTATCTTGCATTGAAATTTCGTGAAAGTAAGGAAATTGGTGAATTTCAACGACGGCTAATAATAGGATGGCATCAGTGGGGCAAGTCAAATAGAGAAATTCCTACGTTTTTCCAGGTTAATCATCAAATGGTTAATAATATTGTCAAGAAAGAGGCCATTGTTATGTGGAACGACATTCAGGAAGACCAAACATCGTGTCTGAGTGAAAAAAAAGGGCGCTGAAGGGGGGAAGTCATCAGAAACTGCCATCAAAGATGTCGCCAACAGCATGGAAACGTCGCCATATGCGGCGAGAAAGACTCTGAAAGAGTTAGGCTATCAAAGAAGAGTTGCAAGAAAGAAGTCCTTGATTTCAGAGGTTAGCAGGAACAGGCATATGAATTGAGATAGAGAATTCAAGAGCAAAGATTATGAATTTTGGCAGTCCGTAATTTCGTCTAATGAAAGTAAGTTCTGGCAATATGCGAATCCGAGACTGGTTTATATTTGGATGAAATATGGAGGGATTGTTGTAATTGTGTGGAGTGCTATCTGTTTTTTAGGGAAATCTGAGCTGATTCTTGTTGATAAGCGGTTGAATGGTCCAAAATACTGTCAAATATTAGAGAAAGGAATACTCTCACTATTTGAAACCAATCAGTTTGAGAAGAATATCTACCTTTATCAAGAAGATGCAGCCCCATTTCATACGAGCAAAGTAGCAAAGGCCTAGAAGTAATCGCAAGGAATCAAGTCACTGCCATTGGTAGCCCCAAATCCTGACATGAATCCAATAGAGCAGGTTTGGGAACACCTTGACCGAAGACTTCAAGAGCGTGCAAACAAAATCACGTCAATGGCAACCCTTAAAGTAACATTGCTAAAGGAGTAGCAAAATATGGATCAAACGATTATTGATAACTTGATCAAATCCTTGAAAAATGGAATACAAGCACTGAAACTAGCAAATGGAGGACCTACTCTATATTAGTTCCAAATACTTTTTTGTGTTGAATAGGGATTACGTAATAAAATTTTGAAATTATATCTAGTTTATTTCTCCTGGCTAAAAACTTTTCTTAGGTCACTCTTTGTGTGCTGAAGTTGCCCATTCCTCACTTGGCTGTATTAGTATAATTCAATAGTGTTTACGCGTCCTTGTGGGTGATGAATTATTTTTCACATTATAACCCCTTTCTCATAGAGGAAACGTTGTAAGCTTCTTACTACACTCCATCGCTATTTCCGTGGCACGTGTTCTAACGAAGTACATTCTTGGTTCTACCCAGCCGCCACCCCCCCTTTTGCAGCCGAGACCCGCCGTACTAGGTACGTATTTTATTATTAAGGAGGAAATTCCACTCGAACAGCTTCTTCCCAGGGACTACTGCTTTGTAGAACAGACTTCCGGCAAGATGTATTTCCAATCACTAAAATTTTGACTTCTTCTAGACTAGTCTTAACTTTTTTTATAATCACTTCAGACCAAGCAAAGTAATAAAATCAGTAATGAACGCGGGGAGTAGGGTAAAGAACGTCCAAAAATATCATAAAAAAAGAAGACATTATTAAGGAAAGAGAACAATAAAAGAAAGGGGATTTCATACCTCATGACCTGCTCTTCTTGCTTTCTCCTACGCTTATACAATTCCGCACAGTGATAGTCTATCTTGAGTGGCTCCTTTTCCTTGTATTGGTTGAACATTAGTATTTCAAAATTTCTTCATGATTCAGTATTGTTTAGACATGCACTATAGAGTAGTATGATTTTGAAATTATTTCATCGCATCTATTTCACGAGGCTTTCATTCTACGACCGCCTGATTCTCTAGATTTGATTGAAATTATTCTTCAGATAGTTTCTAATATCAACTTTCAATATATGCAATGGAAAAGATGCATGCCACTCGGAGACACTTTCTACAAAAGGTTTCATCCGATAGATTCTCTGGCTGGCTTTATGTCCTTATATTCTTTTCATCATAAGTGTCCTGCGGATTTTAACAATACAAGTACTACTAAAACCAACATCGATTGTCATCAATTAAGTCGAAGAAATAACAAAGCAACCGGGACAAACAATATTCATGTGTACGGGTTAACTGTCTGAAAATAATCGTCAAAAGCTAGAACAAAAAAAAACAAAACCAAACAAACTGTGTAGTATTGCGAAACGGCATCGTATTTAATGGAACTCGCCGGACAACGTTCCCTTTGGAAAGAAAGGTTTGAAGAAAAATAAGAACTAAAATTAATGATGAAACTCTTAAGGAACTGAGATCGTCTATAAAAATTGCAGATGGAGAAAATAAAGAAGAGCAGGGGGGTGGTGAATCAGAAAGTAAAGAAGATTATCCAGGCAGAGGAAGATTAGTAATATAATGACAAAATGGAACATGTCTGGAGTTGAAGAAACTGCAAATGATTAATTGATTTTCAGAATATGACTCTTACTTGCTGTACATACGTATACAGGTGATATCTTTTAATATTTTTCTCTTTTCTCTCTCTCTCTCTCTCTCTCTCTCTCTGAAAATTCAGGCTTAAACTACAATTACTTTAAATATTTTAACTTCAATAATATTCCACCCCCGCAATAATATATCTAAACTAAACCAGAATTGTGAAAAACCAGTGTAATCCCAAAATATAAATAAAAATAAATAAAATATTTCCAGCAGTTGAAACTCGGAGTTGTGCAATTAATGTAAGATATTAGGTATATATATATATATATATATATATATATATATATATATATATATGTGCGTGCGTACGTATATATATATAGCTCTGTTACTTAACACTGACCACTAGAATATTTATCACTCGCTCGTATACCTGCCTACATTTAACAATTCGATTATATATATATATATATATATATATATATATATATACAATTCGATAATATATATATATACAATTCGATAATATATATATATATATATATATATATATATATACAATTCGATAATATATATATATATATATATATATATATATATATATATATATATATATATATATATATATATATATATATATATATATATATATATGATAGTGCTGAAAATAGATCTACACAAACAAGATTCCGTTTTTGGTATTTGTTCAGAGTTTGGGAAATGGTTCAGGCCAAGAGTTTCTCGGCCTCGACCTTCAGATGTGGCAACCAACTTTAAAGGAATTTGACAAACACACGTGGGCCGACGTCTTTTGTTGCTAACTTTTGTGAACGGTGCCTTTTTCCTTCTTGCCAGGCCAAGGACGACTCCAAAGGCAGCTAAGTATTAGGATGGTGTTAATGTCAAAATGTTATCATTATTATTAATAATAATGTTCACTTATCTCTCCCCTTGAGATAACTCATTTATCTCCTGCCGGAACACGTGCGACCATTCCCTCGATAAAGAGCTTGGCCACAATTTCTAGCAGTTCGACGATGTAAGTGGTGGAGTAGACTCTGATGTTCCGTGGAGATAAGTAGGGTGGCGTAACAAGGCCCTGAAAGCTCACGACAATTGTGAACATCACAGATGATATTAATTTGATGTGCTTCACCGTTGGTCGCTTTGTGCGTTCCATAACTCGACATTCCTCGTGTTCACTTAGCCAATTACAACAATATAGCTATCGACTCACCGTGGTTTTGCATCTATAATGGTGCAAAAAAAAGGGAATTCAGAAATTCGCTGTCTGTGTTGTGCAATGAAAAATGTGACAGGAAGGTGCAATGGAACAGCGTAAGATGTCTTCACGAAACTAAGCATAGTATTAACGGTTAATAAGCGTTAGAAGCAAAGAAAAAAGGCTGATCCGTTAGACATTATCTAATCATCTATATGGCAGTGAATACTGGTTAATAATCCTCAAAGATGAAGAAGATCGAAGCTACAGTGATGTGCTTCGACTGCAGAATGCTGAAGTCTTAATGAAAAAAGGAATTATTTGAAAACTCTTTGACATAAAAAGGGGAAGAAAGGTTTAGAGAATTTAACGCTTATTGAACACAATAAAATCAAAAGGAGCAGAACAAAAACTGGGTAACCCGTCTAAAGTAATGGCATAGCAGGGTCCCAGATTTGAGTTAAAGAGACAAAGGCTCCTTACAATAACAAAAGACAGTGGAGCTGTGGAAGAACATGAGTTTGTGGGTCTGTGGGTGAGCGGGCATACACAACGGAATTTAATCATAACGAGCACATGGTTTAATTTCCAAACATTATTATAACATTCTTTATTTAGTACAAAAGCGTTTAATTAATTTTCAGGTGAGAAACTATTGTCCTATGAACCACGAATATTCATATTCATTTGCGAAATATGAAACCACATGCAGAGTTTCCTCAGGTAAAATATAGGCACACTTTGATGATAATAACTGTAGATTTAATCTAGAAATTAATTAAAAACTTTCATGATAAAAGAATAAATATAACATATGAAATAACAATAATAATAATAATAATAATAATAATAAAAATAATAATAATAATAATAATAATAATAATAATAAGTTTCATTAAATTCAACCGATAAAGATCTGGATTAAATTTGTCGAGGAAATGCATATGAAATATTTAAAATGTGTATAACATATTTAATGGAGCAGCTGTGTTCTGATGTAGTTGAGCTTTGTGAAACCGTTTTGTCTCTCACTCTCACTCTCACTCACTCTCTCTCCCTCACACATATATACATACATACACACACACACACACACACATATATATATATATATATATATATATATATATATATATATATATATATATATATATATATATATATATATATACATACATATATATATATATATATATATATATATATATATATATATATAAAAGATTAATGGTCAAAGTTGAATAAGTACTCAATACATGTGTGAAAAATAAAATTAAAAGTAAAAATAATATGTAGTTCTTTTAAGAACATAAGAAATCAGGAAATCAGTTGAATCCTTAACTTTGGCTGAAACCAAAGTAGCGGATTCAACTGACCTGATTTTTAAAGTATTTATATATATATATATATATATATATATATATATATATATTGAACAATAAAAAAATATGAAAAAATTAAAATCTTCAGACACACTGGGTTGTAGATTAATATTCTTTCGTTTTTTTTATTATTATTTTATTTAGATTCCTCGACTAGTTTCGGCCAAAATGGCCATCATAAAGAGAACAAATATTTCTGCTTGCTGGTAGCAGTAAACTACATAAATATGAAACCAAATGCATATGTATATTTCGTGTGTGTGTGTATATATATATATATATATATATATATATATATATATATATATATATATATATAAAGTCCTCAATGTATTTATTATTACAGAGCAAATAATTTGTACATAATAAAATCCAAAATTACCTCATATGGGGAATAGGTTTATTTCAACCGACTAAATTGTCAGTTTTATTCAACCCCGGTATTGATTGAGTTCGTGTTGGAATGTGTCGTGTATACAGACACACACACACACACGCACACACACACATATATATATATATATATATATATATATATATATATATATATATATATATATCTGTGTGTGTGTGCGTATTTAATATTATTATTATTATTATTATTATTATTACAATAATGTTTATAGTTATGAGAAATGTATAAAAATGCCTTAAAATGACTTTCTCTCTCTCTATATATATATATGTGTGTGTGTATCAGTCTATTTCACTATGTTCATATCTATCTTTTTATACTTCTATCCACTTCAGCCTGTTTTGGTTTATTTCCTCTATTTCTTTGAATCACCTTAATTCTTTCCTTGATGAGGTCATAATCTTCTACCAAAACATTCCTCGCATTTTTACCATTTTGAAATACCGGATTTGGGCCGAGACAGATGTTAAAATTCCTTCAAATATTGTTGTTAATAGGCGTGTATGTGTTTTTCTCTTGTCGTTATACTCTTGTGAAATCTGGGTCACCCACCAAAAACGTGTCAGGGGCCTGGACATATTCCATCAACGCTACTTTGATTTCATTCTCAAAATACATGTTGAAAATAGCAGACAAGGAAGTTTTGGAATTGCCTGGCATGCTCAGTTCTGAAACAGACACTGAGAAGCGCAGATTACTTTATATATTGGTTCAGAGAGGACGATAATCAGATATCCAAATATTTATTCTATGGATGTATGAATAAAACTAAAATACGACTACAAAGCCAGAAAATATAGGAAAAGCAGGATTTAAGGATTCAAGAGATATATCACTCAATACATAATTGGAACGAAGGATGCACCGTAACCTATTAAAACGGATGAAATATTGTATGACAATGCCGCATATGACCTACTAAAATATGAGACCTTGCAAGGGAAAGATGCAAGTGACCTACTGAATGTTGTGGCCTGTTTAGGGATCAGAAAGAAAGACACGGAAGACGAAGGTAGGTTGAAAAAGTATATTGAAGATATATACAAAACAATAGTGCTAGAAATATGTAGATTAGCACTGCGTCTACTACTCCACTTCACTCTACTCGACTCTCGCAGTTTGTATTTATGAGAGGAGGAAGAGTTCATTCTACTGTAGGAGGGTTTACCACAACACTAAAATAGATGAGACCTTGAAAGGGAAAGATGCAAGTGAGCTACTAAAATGCATGAGACCTTGCAAGGGAAAGATGCAAGTGAGCTACTAAAATGGATGAGACCTTGCAAGGGAAAGATGCAAGTGAGCTACTAAAATGGATGAAACACTGACAAGAGAGGAATTCTCTTTGGTGAAAATAGGTGCAGTCACATAAAGATGAAAGTAGCTGCAAGAAAATGACTGCTAATTAATAATGACAATACACTTTTCTGTATGATACTTGTAGCTGTGTCTGTTGCTTTCAAGTTGGCTTGGCTAACTGTATGTGTAGCCATACAAATGGGCACCTCGCTGTGGTGTAATGGTTAGCGTGCTCATCTCGCTAGAGCAATTACTGACGGAATAGTGAGTTCGATCTTCAATGTGTATCCCATAATTTAGGTCTTGTGCGGCATTTAAGCAACTCTCTAAAAAAATCACCATTAATAGCGCCAAATTGCTATACGCAACTAACTTATCTTGTTTTAATCTTTGCCATTTTCTGTAATAAAGTATGTCAAAATAATTTCGGATTAGTTATGCATATGGAATCTGACAGTGACAATATATAATCCAGAACAAGAGATTTTCATTGAATTTGTGAAAAATAAAAGCGTAAAGCCCTTGGAAGTCTGACAAGTCATTGCAAATCATACAATAATTCACTGATTACTAAAATTTAATCAATTTTTGTAAAAATAGTTCTATAGCAATAATTCATATTAATTTTAATTTTGTAATATATTTAAAAATATATCTAAAATCTTTTCATAACATTTTCCTCAAATAAAACTATTTTTGTGACAAGCATGTAGGATTTAGTGCAAATTTAGTATAACAGTGTAAATTATCAGTGTATTTATCTTAAATTACTTATAACATTTTAATATTTTTACCTCAAATAAGGCAGCAAAGCCGCTAAGACGCAAGAGGTTAATAAGTAGGAAAGAATATGAGAAAAAGAAAAATATTATTAAGAAGAGAGAACATTAAAAGAAGAAGAATTAAGAAGACAGAAGATAAAGATTGAAATTGCATTTACATTTTTGAAGATCAAATTTGATCGGATGCAAGGAGCTGGAATAGAATTCCACAAAGGTGAGAGAATAAGCTGTTAACATAGAACTTATGGTTACATTTAGGCAATTCAATTGTAAAATGATGAAACCTAACTGCCAATCTAGTATGCCCTGAAATCTGTTAATGTGTTAGAAATAGTCATACTCTATAAACGAAGCGACAACCGCCATCTATCTATCTATCTATCTATCTATCTATCTCAGTCATTTTACTCTCTATCTCAGTCTTTTTACTATCTATCTATCTATCTATCTATCTATCTATCTATCTATCTATGTCAACTTTTTCATCTATCTATGTTGATATGTATCTATCTATTTAGCAAGTTCGCGATGAGAACAAAATAGTGTATTCAGACTTTGATGTTTTTTTAATACTGTTTCTGGTCTCTTCAAAGAATTAATTTTATAATAAACACTAATTAATGATGTCGTTTTAATTGTGCGATAATTATCTGTGATTAAAAATGTTTTCAGAATTCATTAGTTTCGGATATTTAAAAACCACGGTGGAGTAATAAACAGCGGCATGGATTGAGGCATCAGAGTAACGAGTTCGAATTCCAGTCTAGTTACGCGCAAATACCGTGGAAAATTTATGAATCTATCTTTTCTCCTATCCAGCCATAGGTTAAATAGCAGGAGAGATTGGGTCACCGGTTTAGGTGAAAAACTACGCTGAATTTAAAGCCTTCATCTATGGGTTGAATGGCATTACCAAGCCGCAAGCGAAGTAAATACGGTTACACCACTGGTGACATCCAAAGAGGGCGAATTTTCCGCCAGCAGCTGTGAGAAAATCCTTCATTTGCATTATTCTCCTTCAGATTTTAAGGACCGAAAATAACCTTCCATTTAAAAGATCCTAGGCTTTTTTCAATTCTCAAAGTGATTCTAGATTTTTGTCTTGGCTTCAGTAATTACCAGTGCTATTAAAAAGCAAAACTTGTATATATTTTTGGGACGCTATACAAGGTACGATGGGTAAATTGTCGCAATTTTATATTATTATTTTTTTGTTTTTGTCGACTGTACAGTATAATAGGTTAATTTGGGTTCGTCTGTGAGAAAAAGAGCACAATGGCGCAATTTACGTCATCAGAAATTTAGAAACTCTAATAAGAACATTTCAGAGTGTGTGGGTGTCAATCTGAAGACAGTGCAGAAGATTCACAAAGAATTGTGTGATTTTAATGTTGATTACGAAATTGTTTTTGGAGTGATTACAAAAGTGATGGTGACTTATGCCTCCATTCATCTTCTCACAAGGCCTCAGACTCAAAGCAGAGGTCTACATCAACTGTCTTAAGGAGGTACTGCTACCCTAGGGGAAGATGGTGGCTGTGGATGACCCTATGACTGGCAACGGAACTCTGCAGCATGTCACACAAGCAGGAAACCCTAGTCATGGCTGTTAGACAATTTCTGCGACCACATCACCCCTTAAATCTGGCCTCCTAGCTCCATAGACTGAAAACCCCTTGATTATTATGTGTGGAGCGCAGTTGAGCGAGAGACCAACAAAACTTGTAACACCAAAGATGAACTGAAGGCAAGGATTCACCAACTTAAGCAAGGAGATCGCCGAGAAGTACGACAGAATATTCTGAAATCTTCTGGAGGCTCTGGTTGAAGCCAATGGCGATTTCATTGAATAAATTTAGTATTTCAAGATATTTTTGTGTAATTTTAATAAATGCACAGTGTAACCCGGATATAAGAGAGTTGTCGGGACCGGAGAAGAAGTCTCTTATATACGGGTTTCTCTTATATCCGGGTTTGGTCTATTTTGTTTAGGTAAGTATGGCTCTAATTTGGGACCAGAGAAAATCTCTCTTATGTCGGGGTTTCTCTTATATCAGGGCCTCTTATATCCGGGTTACACTGTATTTGTTAAAATGAGATGTCGGTATTATTTTCATTTTTGCATAATTGAGACGACAATTTATCCATCGCAGTCTGTACGGGCAGACAAAAATGATGAAAAAATATTTCTTCTCCCTCAAAAGGCGATCGACGGTAAACGAAAAGAGAGACGCGAAAGTAAAATTAAATTGATGATTATTCGGATTTATCGTGTTGGGTTCCAAAGAGATTTGCAAAATTCGCTGACAGGAGACAGAAGAAAAAAGAACAAAAGATTCTCGTGTTGAATTGGGATTTATAAGTCAAGAGTTGCGAACATCTATTAATTCCTGACGTGATCGGCGGCGATACAGGACACGGGATAAGATAAAAACACATGCAGAGTCACATCAATTAAAAGGAGACACGCACACAGATAATTATATATATATATATATATATATATATATATATATATATATATATATATATATATATATGAGAGAGAGAGAGAGAGCATGGGAGTTGGATTAGAAAGTCGCCTGACTCAGTTATTAGTGATTTGATCAATTTCATTTTTCGTTTTTTAATTGATATGCCCTTTGGTTTAAGTGCGTTGACAAGGAATGAGATTGTTATGAAAAATAAATATTCCTGCTTGAAACACATATTCACATCATAGTATAGACACATACATATATGCGGACATTACAGAATTAGAGAGAGGGAGGGAGAGAGATAAATAGAAAGGTGATGGGAATGAGAAAGATATAACTAAACATAGATAGATAGATAGTGAACAGATAGATAGATAGTAAGTGAACAGATAGATAGATAGTTAGTGAACAGATAGATAGATAGATAGATAGATAGATAGATAGATAGATATGAACAGACTAATAGTTTTATATGAATAAACTGAGATATATATATATATATATATATATATATATATATATATATATATATATATATATATATATATATAAGGTAATCCGTATGTAATTTCCAAGATGATAAAGATTCAAGGAGAGCTCTATGTCCGAGACAGATCAAAATTATTAATTAATGAATGCTAAACACTTAAAATGCGATAAATAATAATCTTTCCAATCCTTCAGACTTGCAAACCAAATATAAACGGGAAAAAGTACACAAGGTTAACTCCAAGAGAGACAGAGATATATTTTTGAAGGAGGGGGAGAAAGAGAAGAAAAGATTCGAAATTATGAACATGTAATGGTGGCGCATAGGGGGGGGGTAGGAGGGAGGAAGAAGACCCGAAGATTTATTCTCAGTAGACTTTAAGGTTTTAATATGGCATAACGCTACAATGTTACATTTTGATTTAGAGGTTGAATGAAAATCTTGTCAAGTCAATGGGAGTTAAGAAACACTGTCTGTGTCACTTACTGGCTAAAAACCTGACGTATATATATTCAATTTAACAAACTTTTATAAACTTATCTGTAAAGACATTTTCAAAAATATATTTAGAACTCAACGAAAAATTTAGAATTTACTGTATAATAATATATGTTACTCCCCCAGGAGTTTTAAATCAAAATACCCGAGAGATTTAAATAAAATAATTTTTAATTATTAAGATATCCAGAAAAACTTAATTTATTTTATTTAAAGAGTATAATAAGCAGGATGTATTTATTACATTTTAACAGGGTACCGAGGTACTTTAATTTAAAAGTAAAAATAAATGGGATCCTAATTCTCCAGTGTATATCTATTAAAATTACAAATTTAGTTCATAAATTACCATTTCAGATATATACATTGTAACAATGACAGTCAAACTTGTAATATTATGAGTTTACACTAATATACTGTTATAGTCCAGGTTAGGACCAAGGAAGAACAACACGAACACAAGAGTAGAAATAACGAAGGTATATTACACGAAATAATAATACAAGATGTAAAAGGTGTTAGTATGACTGTCAGTCTGATTTGGAGTGAACTACTATCAGCTCGACTCGATTCGTCCCTCTCTCTTGAGAGTCGTAGTATACATAGTGTTAGGAAGAGTGCATTCTGTAGTTATACGTAAGGACCCATGACACCACCCTCCCAAGCTTTTACCTCGCAGGGGTATTTAATATTTTTTCCTCTTCGTATTAATCATCAAAGGCTCTGTAAATTTTCTTTTTCTGCTTGATTTCCTTTGCATATTGAATGTGTCAAATATTGTGTCCATTACTTCCTCCTCTTTTTGAGGTAGATCGTTAGAATCCTCTAACAGTCTCTTTCTGATCTGATTTAAGTGCCTTTTATGCAAGAACTTCGGACCCTGAATTATGTAAACCACGTTCCCGATTCGTTTCTCTATTGTACCTGGCTCCCAATAGGATGTGTTGCTTTTGAACATTTTAAAAAAGAAAAACTTTCTTCCCTGGGTTAAATTTTCTTTTTGGTACAAACGACGTTGGTGATTGCTTTGTCTGTTTTGGCAGTAATTTGTCGAATACCGATCTAATTTTTCCGGCGAACATTACTTCCGCCGGCGATAATGCGATGTGTTATTACTGTTCGGTGTAATTCTATACACTTGCAAGAATTGTTGTAAAGTCTTTTCTGTTGGTGCGTCATAAGCTTTCCTTAGTGTTCTTTTTAATGTATCTACAAACCTCTGCGCTTGCCCGTTTGACCTTGGATGATATGGCGGAGATTTGATGTGTTTCACCTGAAAACTTTCACAAAATTCTTGAAAATCTGCAAATGTAAATTGTGTCCCATTATCGGTGACTAAACAATCAACCCCTCCGAAACGAGCAAAAAGATCGTGAAGGCAATTTATTATCGTCTCTGAAGTAGGTTTTCTACAATGAAATACTGTTGGCCATTTGCTGTAACTGTCTGCTACAATCAAGTAGCAGAAACCCTCTAATGGACCTGCGAAATCTACATGGATTCTCGACCACGGTCGATCTGTCTTAGGCCATGGTTTATGAAGGATCGGAGGTGCCTTGGCTGCTAAGGAACAGCCCTTGCATTTGTCCATGTATAATATCTTGATCTATGTTTGGCCAGTACACGTAACTTCGCATTAAAGATTTCATCCTGTTCTTTCCTAGGTGACCCATGTGAAAATCCTTGAGGATTCGCCTTTGTAGCGTTTTCGGGGTTACTACTCTTTTATTATATAGCAGAACATTATCACATAACGAAAAACTGTCTGATATATGCTTATCTTTTCCTGCAATTTTTGTTTTCGTTTCCTTTATAAATTCATCATTCACTGCTTCGTTTCTTATTTCCTTTAATGTGACGGGGAGGTTTTGATTTGAACTACATAATGATGTTCTAATATCTTCCTCATCGTAGCGTTACAATTACGGAATCTTCTAATGGCTCCGTTTTCTTTGGTATTAGTCTCGAAAGACCGTCTGCATGCCCGATTTTGTTTGATGGAAGATACACCAATTTGAAATTATAATTTAATAAAATCGTTCCCCATCTTAGTAATCTATTAGCAGTGTAGACAGGTAGACCTTTCTTTGATCCAAATATTGTTAGTAACGGCTTGTTGTCCGTTTGCAAGGTGATAAATCTATATCTGTGCAATCTTGTAATCGCAAAAATAATCCCCAGTGCTTCTTTTTCGATTTGCGAGTAATTTTGTTTGGTAGTAACGTTCTTGACGCATGCGCGATGGGTTTTAGTGTCCCATCCGGCATTTTATGAAGTATACATGCCCCAACACCACAGGCACTCGCGTCACTCGCGACTATTATTTCCAATTTTGGATCATAATCCGCTAAAAATAAATCTGCTGTTAGAATATTAATGATTTTGTCGTAAGTTTTGACATTCATATGACCATTCTCAAACTTTCTCCTTCTTCAACAGTTCGTTTAAGGGTGCGCGTAATTTGTGCATGTTAGGAATAAATTCTTGATAATAATTTACTAAGCCCAAGAAGCTTTGTAAGTCGACTTTTTTATTTTTTTTTTTATTGCCGTGGCTCTTTTTGGGTCTGGTCTTCTTCCTTCTTCGTTAATAATATGGCCCAGATATTTTATCTCCTTCATAAAGAAGTCACATTTATTTTCCTTTACCTTAAAATCGTAATTTTGTATCTACCTGAAAACCTCTTGAATGTGTTCCCAGTGTTCAATATTTTTGCTATTTATCAGGATGTCATCGAGGTTTGCAATCGTGAAATCCAGTCCGCCTAGCATAGCGACCATTATTTGCTGAAATATCACCGGCGCGACCTTGATCCCGAATGGTAATCTCTGGAACTTATATAATCCTTTGTGTGTGTTTAGGCACAACAACTTCGAGTTTTCCTCATCTACTGGTACTTGTAGGTATGCTTCGCTCAAGTCTATTTGGGAGAAAAATTTTCCTCCGTTCAACTTTGTGAAAACTTCCTCTGGACTAGGGAGAAGATAGTGATAATTCTTAATCGCTGCATTCAATCCCGTCGAGAAATCAGCGCATACTCGTATCTCACCCAATTTCTTTTTCACGTAAACCGTAGGTGCGGCCCATTGACTATATTCCACCTTTGTCAATATACCGGTTTTCACGAGTCTATCCAACTCTTCGTCTATCTTTTCCAATGATGCGAAAGGTACATTTCTTTTCTCCTTGAAAATGGGTTGTACATTTTCTTTTAGTTCGATTTTGGCCGTCATTTTTTGACACCTCTCGAGGCCGGCTGAAAATACGTCGGGGAAACTCTCCTTTAATTTCTCCTTCAATTTCTCTGCCTCGGTCGATAACCTTTCCACTTTTTGGCAGAACGTATTTATCGGCAAATCTCAGAGGTCAAATTTCCAAATAAATTTTCCGTATTTTTTAGAACATACATCTTTAATTTCTTGGTCATCCCGTTGAACGTCACATTTGTGATAATCTCCCCATCAAATTTGATTTTTCTTCCTGTTACCGACCTGGCTATTTTATCTGTTCTTAACATGGCCGGTTTAATTAATTTCTTCCACGTCTGTAAGTTAATAATGGTTAAATCTGATCCGGAATCTAATTGTAATCTGATTTTTTGTTTAACATTTCTACTTGTACGCATTTTCATATATTTATCCCGTCCGCTTGGTCAGTTCTAGTGACTCTTACTCGGCTTTGGTTTTTCTTTCTTGGTTCTACAGTGCGAACTTTTATGTCCCACTTTCTTGTACGACAGACAAGTCTCATAGCGGTATGGACAATATTTGCACCAATGTAAAGTCCCACAGTGATAGTATGGACTGGGCGATGGTTTCTTCTAAGGTTTCATTTGACTTTTTGTAGTAAAATAATTGGTTTGGTTTGTTTTTGAGGAGGGAGAAAAACGTGTTTGTCGTTGTACTTTTCGTATGTGATCGATGCCAGTCTCTTCGATATCTTTCGAGTCCTTTTTTACGCTTATACATCTTTGACAGTCCTCAGCCAATTTTTGTAGCGTCAGTTTTGGTTCACTCTCCAGTTTTGTTAGAATTCCCCGTCTGATTTTCGCATCTCGAAACCAGGCCTTGGACGAATATCAAACTTTTAAAATTGTCATCGCAGTGTTTGTTTACTACGGAACCGAATGTTATATAGTCTTCGCTATTCTTTTTTGTTAAATTTAAACATTTCCACCTTTTGTGGAATAGTGAAGTGTTCGAACTAAATAATTCCGTTAAAAGTTTCACGGCTTCCCTGAAAGTCAACTCATTCGTTTTCCTCGGAAGGATGTAGTCTACGAATTTAATGTATTCGCTTGACCCTAGTTTCCTCAGTAGCAGACGTACTTTTTTCGCATCTGACCAATTCCCGCAATCAAACTCATATGAATCGTCATATCTTCTAAAGTAAGCCGCGTTTTTCTGTTGAATTTCTAATTGTTTATCTTCCAGCCTAGTCTGTCGTTCCTCATTTTTTTTTGCCGCTCAAATTGCATTTTCATTAGTTCCAATATGGTTACCTTAAAGTCTTCCATGTTTACACCTTAATTTAATAATAACACAGGCTATCTGTTGTCACGAGAATAGAAGGAAAAAAATCGCTTCTTCCCCTTACTTTTTCTTTTCGCAATATGTACTTTGTAGCTAGAGTTGTGTACTTGTGTAACGATTTTTCCTTTTTTCTCCGTATAGACCTCAGGTCTTTGTCGTCTGTTGTTCTGGAACCTTGGTACGAAATATTTTCCTGCATAGAATTCGATTATATTCTGGCTGACAGGTAACATTCGTGTCTTCGTTGCCACTGCTATGGTTGGCGTCCAAAAAGTTTTTTTTATCTTTTATCTTCGCGTAGAACTTTTTTTTTCTCAATATCTCTGTCGCCTCTGTTATAGACGACCGATAGTAAAAAGGTTTATAAATATAAAAACTTAATAAAAAGAATAAAAAGAATAAAAATATGGAATATTAGTGTTTAAGTCTTTATTAATATATATATATATATATATATATATATATATATATATATATTTGGTTGGATAGATGCGAGTTTGTGACCCTGGGTTTCACGCTTATGCGATCGTCAGACAAACTGATTAAAAAAGTTTGGGTTTATGTTGATTGCGTGTATTGGTGTTATTATAGAAATGGTGGGGGAAACGTTGTCGTGGTGTCATCGTACTAACGCAAACATCGATGTATGTTCATACGCCCAATGGTGCACGCAGACACATATACATACTTGGTCGTCCGTAGGGACTCATACATATGTGGGCAGTTTGGGATATGACATATGTATGTATACGGGTGGTGTTGTGTCTATATATACGCATTTGTATGTTGAAATTCAAAGATTGAAAGTGTAGCGAAAATTTCTCGGGAATGTCTCGTGAATGTATACATGTCATTTATCTATTTTTCCACTGAATAATATTTCCTCGCATGTATGTATATACGTGTGGTGAGGTTTGCGTAAGATTATGATAGGTAAAAATTATTATTATTTTTATTTATATTTATTTTTAAATTTTTGAAAACAGGGGGTTTATTTGTTATATTTAAAGCTGGTTATTTGTTTGTTTTTGATGACTGTGTATATGTAACATGTAGAAATTTCGGTTTGTAATCCTTATTGTTTATTTTATATGGTGATATTTAATATTTAATATGCTGGGCGAGAGGGTAGTTTATGTTAATAATTATAGCGGGTCTATATGATAAGAGTAGATGTGACGTGATAGTAATGTTGCAAGGGATTGGAGACAATGATAATATAATTAGCTAATAGTTATTGTAAATTGGTAGAAGTGATTAGTAATGGTGATGGGAGAATGATAAAACCATAAATGTAGTTATAGTGGTGGTAGCTTGAACTAAAAAGTGGTTGTTGGTGTTTTATTTTATTTTGTTATATGTATAAATCCTGATAATAGGGATTCTGTGTAAAATTATGATAGTTGAAGATTGCTATAATTTTTATTTTTAATTTTTAATTTCCAAAAAAACATTATTGTTATTATATATATATATATATATATATATATATATATATATATATATATATATATATTGTTATTATATGTTAGCTCTATCTCTGATATTGAGCGCTTTCTAATAAGTACCGCGCATATAATATATGAATAATTATATATATATATATATATATATATATATATATATATATATATATATATATATATATATTATATACACACACTTTTCACATATATTTCGCTCCCCCACGGGTTGAGCACTCGCGCTGTTCTTTTAACGAAAATGGATAAATTTGAGCTACGATACTCACTGAAAAACATCCCCATACCCACCCAAGCTTCATACAAGCTCCAGCTAACAGAGAAAATCGAAAGTCTCATAAGACGAATGAGATGGAAGGCATATTTCTCCCTCAACGACCCAAAAAACCAAACAACTAAAAAACCCGCGACATTCAACTTTAATACAAGAAAATGCCCACCAACATACAAGGAAATGCTAAATTTCGACATGATAAACATAGTCAGAACCTTGAAATTCAAAAGACAATTGGACAAATTCCAGAAAAAAATCATAGACGACTGGAAAAAAATAATCAACTCCAACAAGGTATTCATTTTGGCTGACAAAACCACAAACATATATACTATGGAACCTACAGCCTGCAATCAACTCTTAACCAACAAAATTACACAACTATACAAGCAGACAAACACGAACACAATAAGCATTATAAACCAAGAAGCCAAAAATATAGCCACCAAATTGAATATAGATGGAAGAGCAAACAAACTAGCTGAACAACATGCTTTCATCACGGCAAAGGACCACAAAGCCAGCTTCGTAGAAAAACCCACATTCAGACTAATTAACCCGGCGAAGAGTGAGATAGGGAAAATCAGTAAAAAGCTACTAGAAAATATCAACACCGGCCCAAGAGAAAAATTAGGTCTCAACCAGTGGAAGAACACCAAAGCTGTCATAGAGTGGTTTAAAACTATAGATAACAAGAACAAATCCACTTTCATCCAATTCGACATTGTGGATTTCTATCCTTCCATTACAGAAAGCATATTAAATGAAGCTATACAACTGGCACAACTAAATGTAAAACTCACGGACGGAGATATAAAAATAATCAAACATTGCCGCAAATCCCTGCTGTTCCACAATAATGAACCATAGGCAAAGAAACAAAACTACAACCTGTTTGACGTAACAATGGGTAGCTACGATGGATGTGAGAATTAGTAGGCATACTCATCCTATAATACCTGGCCAGAATCCTGGAGAGAAAGGACACAGGATTATACAGAGATGACGGTCTTATCTTAATAAGGGAATCCAATGGCTCCAAATTAGACAAATTCAAGAAGAAAATAGTGAACGCCCTAAAAAATATTGGATTCAAAATAGAGATAAACGCAGGCACAACAACAGTAATAAATTTCCTTGACGTCACTCTTAACCTGATCAACAACACATACGAACCGTACAAAAAAGAAAATGAAACCACAACTTACGTACACACATCCTCCAACCACCCACCTTCTATCATCAAACAAATACCAAAATCAACCAGCTGCAGACTATCTGAGAACTCATCTAACATACACATTTTCAATGGCAAAAAAGCACCATACAACGAAGCACTAAAAGCAAGTGGTTACACACAACAACTACAATATATACCTCCACAGCCAAAACGGAAAACAGAAAGAGAAACATTATCTGGTTTAATCCACCATGCAACAAAACCGTTAAAACGAACATAGGCAAGATATTCCCAAATTTAATAGAAAAACACTTCACTGAAACAAACAAATTATCAAAAATATTTAACAAAAATAACGTAAAGATCAGTTACAGCTGCACAAAAGAACATAACAGAAATAATCAAAAGCCACAACAAAAAAATGACAACCTACAAAAATGAAACCAAGGATCCAATATGCAACTGCAGAAATAGAACAACATGTCCACTCCAGGGAAATTGCCAACTTACGAACACAATATACAAGGCCAAGCTAAGTGCAAACAAGAACATAATGCACTACATCGGTGAAACCAAAGGTCCATTCAAGATGAGGAATAACAATCACAACCTTTCATTCACCAACAGGAAATATTCGAACAGCACGACACTTTCTACATACATATGGCAGCAAAAAGACAAAAATATCACACCAACAATAAGTTGGGAAATATTGAAAAAAGCTCCTGCCTACAGCAACATTACAAAAAATGCCTACTTTGCCTACACGAAAAAGTAGCAATAATATCACACAAACCGCAAAAGAATTTACTAAACAAAAAATCAGAGATAATCTCCAAATGTAGGCATGGGAACAAGTACCTATTATCCGAATTCATACCAAACGGATAAAAAAGACAAACCACCAACAATCACAATTTAATTTCAAGATACCATCACAATAATTGCATTTATCGTTATTATAATTGAACCACCATTAGTAAGCACTTCTACCACTTTACAATAACTATTAACTACTAATATTATCATTACCACCAATACCCAACACCATCACTAACACATCACATCTACTATTAACATATAAAACCACTATAATCATTAACGTATATTACTCCCCCAGCATATTTAATACCTTAACCCCCCCCCAAAAAAAAAAAACAATAAGATCAGATAAATTTCCATATGTAACCATGAGAATAAATACTCATTACCAGGATTCATACCAAAATAAAGAAATAAATATAGAAAATAAAATAAAACACCAACAACCACTCTTTAGTTCAAGCTAGCACCACAATAATTACCTTTATAGGTTTTTATTATTCTCCCACCAACATTACTAATCACTACTAACAATTTACAATAAATATTAACCACTTATATTATCATTGTCACCAACCCCCTTACACATTACTATCACATCACATCACATCTACTATTACCATATAAACCCGCCATAACACGGAATCTACCCCCTCCACTTCCATAATAACACCAATACACGGAATCTACATAAACCGAAAATTTTAAAAAAATTAATCAGTTTGTCTGACGATCGCAAAAGCGTGAAACCCAGGGTCACAAACTCACATCTATCCAACGAAATATGTTAGTTCTATCTCTGATATTGAGCGCTTTCTAATAAGTACCGCGCATATAATATATAAATAATTATATATATATATATATATATATATATATATATATATATATATATATATATATATATATATATATATATATATATATATATATATATATATATATATATATATATATATATATATATATATATCCTATACGGAACCGTCATTTAGCGGTTAGGCACGTCAAGCTAAATGACGGTTCCGTATAGGATGCAGGTTCGAATCCTGTCAAACGACGAATATTTTCTATGAAAATTTCTCGGACATTCAGGCCGGTAAATGTTATTTAATACTGTTTATTATAAACAGAGCATTTACTTAAATACTTGTATCTATAAAAAGAAAGTTAAACATAAAAATGTCTTTAATAAATAATATAATATATATTATAATATATATATATATATATATATATATATATATATATATATATATATTATAATATATATATATATATATATATATATATATATATATATATATCAGTGAATACTGAGGTCAACACACAGCCGCGACAATCTTCCATGTTTATGCTCAAACTTGAAGATTGCTTTTAAGCATAAAACAGCCTGTCGCCGATGGGTTTTGACTTCAATTACCACTTTTACATTTACATACGCTTTATCCATGATGTTGAGAACTTTAACTCCTAAATACAGTATACTATAAATAAATACAGTATACTATAAAACTATATTATTATCAGATCGATAGATAGATAGATTAACCCCGACACAGATTGATGTCAATTTAATAAATTTGATATATGTTATACGGAAATATTTCTATCTTTCATTTGTGCAAGGAAGAACAGAGTCGCCTCCATTTGTTCGTTAATAATGAAGTCATGGTTGCGTGAATGTTTTGGTCATCAGAATCAGTATTTTATTCAGAGAGGCTTTCTAGTTATTAAAGATCTGAACTAGAAACGGTTTTCTGTGAACTTAAGTGTTTTGTCTAATAGCCTTTTCATCTTGTTTCTAAGTCTGTGTGTTATTGAGTATCTCCTTTGTTCATATCTATCTATCTATCTATCTATCTATCTATCTATCTATGTTCCTATCTATCGCGGTCTCTTCATATCTATCTATCTATCTATCTATCTATCTATCTATCTATCTATCTATCTATCTATCTATCTATCTCACTCTGTTTGTATCTATCTATCTACCTATCTATCTATCTATCTATCTATCTATCTAACTCTGTTCCTATCTATCTATCTCACTCTGTTTTTATCTATCTATCTATCTATCTATCTCACTCTGTTCCTATCTATCTATCTATCTATCTATCTATCTATCTATCTATCTATCTATCTCACTCTGTTCCTATCTATCTATCTATCTATCTATGTATCTATCGCGGTCTCTTCATATCTATCTATCTATCTCTGTTCATATATTTCAATCTATCACCCTAATTTACCTATCAATTTGTCTAGTTGTTCAACTATCGATAAAAAAATACATCAAAACTACGTAATAACCTACGTTTTCCAAGCATTAGAGCAGTCTTCAGATCTCTACATGGGCGGTTTGTGGGCCTGAGGAGGCGGTCCTTTGGTGCGGTACCTTTGGAACGTCCCTGAAAATCACCCCCCCACGAATTGACCTAAGCCTTATGAGTAAGAAGGAATTGTTTGGAATCAGCACAATGTCACAAATCATCGTGACCGAGACACCATGACCGACTTGTGTTGATCATACCAGATGATACGCTCTCCACCAGAAAACTGTAAACAAGTGCCAATCATTGCTGTGGAAACCATATGTAGAATCTTTGAGTATTGAACAAACACAAATACGCCTGAGGGATTTTGGTTAGCCGACCTAGTAGTGGAGTGTGCTCGGAAAACGAGTAACTGCCCACTATATGTCTATATTCAATTGACTAATTTTGATTTGAGATGCGAGGGAGGCCCTTCTGGACAAGTGTGTGGGCTTCTCCATTGCGCAGAGTTGTCCACCAAAATCAAATTCACGCAAACGGCCTTGTTGAACTCTCTTTCACTTCGCTTTCTACCTGCTATCAGGAGCCCCCGACTAGTCCAACCGCGTCCGCCACCCAAACACCTTTATGACTTCTCCTCAGTACTTTCCAGGAGTCTTCACAGCCATCTCCGTCACCGGTACCAGGGTGAATAAGAAGTGAGGATTATGATCCCGATCATCAGATGCGAACGGGTGCCGACGAAAAAAAATATTCACATCTATGCCTTTCTTATCTTACATATTTTCGTTCTGATTTTATACAATATATTTTATAGTATTTACTTGTCCCTTATATCATAATTCCAATCAGTATGTATGTATAATATAGTCAGTTCCATAGAGCATCCGGAGTAGCAGCTAAATACTGCACTTAAAGCGAATGGTACAGGGTCAATCCCTGATGCGTGAGACGCTTCAAAAGGTAAACGCTGCCGAAGACTGTAAGATTTGATTATTAATCCCATCTAAATGCGGGATACTTAATTTCAACACGACTTGCTTTCCAGTTCTCGTACGATTGAACCATCGAACAAATGCATATGTAAAAATAAAGTATTCTTGTCGACATTCTAAGTTCACAGCGTACAAACATGATTCGTAATTGTAGAACATTCATTTAGATTTGACATTCATGCTTAATTAGTTCTGTTACTGAAATTGGATAAGTTTATTAAAATTGGTAAGTTTCTAAATCCAAAACGAGATAAAAGTCAGATCAAAGGAAGCAAATATAATATTAATTTTAAATCTTTTCTATAGATTTTAAGTATATAATTTATATTTTAAATATATAATTTTAGTGTATTTTGAGTATATAACGAATAAGAGAGATATTACCAAGCATAATGAACATCTGAGAATACATGACAAGTAATATTTTAGGCTCATTAAATATAAAATAGTAAAATGAGAATTTAAATTCGTCTAAAATCGTTCAGAAAGACGTCAAATTTCCCATTTTGTTCAATTTGCATATCTTATTGCCAAATGTTACGCGTTTCAACTGAAAAACGACAATGATTTGTTGCACTTTCCGAGAAAGATAAATCTCAATGTAAA
Organism: Acanthosepion lycidas; assembly: GCA_963932145.1. Taxonomy (NCBI): domain Eukaryota; kingdom Metazoa; phylum Mollusca; class Cephalopoda; order Sepiida; family Sepiidae; genus Acanthosepion; species Acanthosepion lycidas. The sequence continues at coordinate 3,843,853 of OZ010597.1, forward strand.
CGGCGTCTCACCTCAGAGTGAATTTATAAAGGATATTCAAAAGGGAAAGGTTTTTTCCGACAGATGAAAATCTAGTCATAAGATGAAAATTTAGTCATAAGATGAAAATCTAGTCGTAAGATGAAAATTTAGTCATAAGATGAAAATCTAGTCGTAAGATGAAAATTTAGTCATAAGATGAAAATTTAGTCATAAGATGAAAATCTAGCCATAAAGGCAAATTGATTCTACCTGATGAAAACAAAAATCGTCGTCGAATCGTAGAAATATCCCCACCCCACAAAAAAAAAATATACAAAAAAAAACAAAAAAAAAAAACAAACAACAACAACAATAAATGCTTAAGTACAATCTTCAGGCCATATATACTGAGCGGTATCCCTACTAAATATGCTGGTCGATGGGGCATCATGGGTAATTTTTCTCTTAATTTCTTTTTGTAGGTGGTTGGTGATTGGATGCGTATACACTTTAGGATTGTATTTGAGACTTTTAAATGTCCAGTTTAGGTTATATATACAGTTTGCGATGTGTAAATGTATCCATCAAACTGTGTATATATAATCTGTATAAATTGTTCAAATGTTTTATATGACCGAGCGCTTTTGGTTATACTTTTAGCCATTATTATGAATGATTTTATTTCTACTTTTAACTTAATGTATGGACTGTTTTATGTATCTATCTACATACATTGAATATACTACGACATGTCTTACAAGAAGACTCACGTTACATATTTCTGATCATAGCTCAGTTAGCTCTCATTTAAATACACATGGAGACCTACCAAAATCTATCTGCAACATATTTGTTCATAATACAAATATAATAGTCTCATACACATGTAAAAAGGCAAAAATAATGCAAGCAATATTAATAAAAAAAAAAAAAGCCAACACTCAATAATATCAAATATGAAAACGGCCACAATGTGCTGGCCGTGTTTGGAAAATAAAACTTTCCTATAACTCTAGTTACATACATAAAACAATCTATACATTCATTTAAACTTATAAATAAAGACATCCTTTATAATGGCTAAAAGTATAATCAGATGCGGGCCTGTCGTGGTTTGGGCTCCTCGATAACTCCAAATCCGCAATAAGGATTTTCTTTGTTTTCTGACAGGAAAATTTATCCCTTCTTAACTTGATGTCATCTGGGATTCATTAATGGGATCTTCGCCTAGTTATTATCTGGGTGGTCAACCAAATCTCTTTGTCTTTCTCAACATCATCGCATTCTGTCGCCAACAGGGGGAACCTTGGCTGGTGTAATGGTTAACAAGCTTGTCTCGCTAAAATAGTTACGAGTAAATACTGAGTTGGATCCTCACTGTGTGCCCCTATACATTCAGCCCTGTGCTACATCTAAGCTACGCTTACAAAATCATTTTAGGTATGGCATAATGGTTAGCAAGCTTGTCTCGCTATAAAAATTACGACTGAGTAGTGAGTTCGATCCTCACTGGGGTGCCCATACCTTCGGCCTTGTGCTACACTTAGAAAATCAATATATAAAACAGAGGATGTCTGTGCGTGTGCGTGTGTCTTTCTGTCTGTGTGATACCTGTTCATTCGAGATCCATCCAACCAATTTTGACCCAATTTGACATATACATTGTACAATGTAAGAGATAGGTCTTTAAAAAATCGATAACTTTTAAAAATTCAATAATTGATAAATCCGATCAAATATCGATAAATTCTTCTGTTTCCCTCCAATTTCGTTCAAACTCGATAGGTAGGTTACTTATATCACAACGAGTTCAATACAAACTTCACTCAATAAGTTGATTATTTATCAGTCATTTTACTTGATAAGTGAGTCCACCCATATAGTGAAAACCTACATGAATAGCGAAAAATGGCGATTTTTACTGCTTTCTCTCTTATTTCTTGTTGATCTTTCAACCAATTTTTATCAAACTTAATAATTGCTTTATAAATGTATCCTCATTTACATTCCTGGCATTTACATCACTGACAAATTGAATTTCAAAAACTCTAAAATAATTGTCCTCTGAAGTGGGTCTTCATGTTGCCTGTTTTACCCCTTCAAGTCCTCGGCTAAGTTTATTTAAATAAAAACAAACTACTTCTGTTATATCAGTTACTGCATTAATTCAATTTTCTCTCTCTCTGTCTCCCTCTCTCTCACATAAACACACACGCATATATATATATATATATATATATATATATATATATATATATATATATATATATATATGCTGTTTTTGCTCCATTCTAATTGAACGCTTTTTCTGATCGGTATGGCTGCTAGTACAAAAATATTTTTACAATGTGAACATCAAAATTATGGTATATATTATTATATTATCCAGTTCATTTTGAGGCAGATTTGTGAAATTAACAACAATAAAAAGTCAGTTTTTGCATGTCGTGCATTAATGGCATCCTAAATTTTTAAAGGAATGGTCTTCACAAATAAAAAAAATAATGTTCTCCATCTATTTAGCTCCAGCATTCCAGAATATTGACGGACAAATCAATTTTGCAGGATGAACGCTTGTCAGGGACCAATTTTAAAACTTTTAACGATAAATTTTCCATCTGTTTGATGCTTCGGACTATTCGATGTACATGTCAGTGAGTTGATATGTCTTCCTGAGAAGATGGCTTCTTCATCAGCCTCTCCCAGGAGAGACACTGACGGGAAATCTGAAGACGTAGAAAGGGTATTGAGCCACACCATCTCTCGCTCTTTCTACCGCTCGCTCTCTATAACTTACTCTTTCCTTCTCTCTCTTTAAAAAAAAATAAACAGAGTGAGTATAATGTGAAAAAACAATGAAAAAGACAAATTACCACGATATTCTACACATACGTGCATACGTGAAGACGGCCGCATGAGTGAGTGCGCGCGGACGCACACGAACGCACACATACATTATGGAAAACTAAAATTGCAACAATGAAAAGTGCATATAAAAAAGAGAAATCGGGGAGTATTAATAAGTCAATTACTGATACCCACTGACGAGTGAACGGTGTGACTCCCGGAGGGTCTGTCTACGAAACACGCGACTCGGACTGCTGAAGGTAACATCCATCAGATAAGATACAAACCTTTTACTTTTATTATACATACATACATACATACACGCACGCACACACACACACACACACACACACACATATATATATATACTGATACATTTGAACATGCAAGTTGCATGTTCTAATGTAACAATATAAATATTCATTGCTCTGCTCTTGTATTGAGTCCTTTTTTAAATTGGTGATATGAACGCTTGAATTTTATTCTTTTCGTTCTTTCACATTTTGTATATATATATATATATATATATATATATATATATAGTTTATGCAAAACTAGGTAATTCGTATGGGTAGACCCAAGGAGGATGATGTCCAGAGAGCTCAATGTAAATTCAGAGCAAATATGCTTGAATAAAAACAGACCACTTTAAGGTTCCATGTTTTAAAGGGCTCTGGATCATCAGAATTTACTTCCTAAAGATTTTTTCATTTCAACCTTTCGAAGTAAAGTCTGATGATCCAGAGTTCTTTTAAGGGGGCTGTGGTGAAATAAATTATTATAGTTTGAATTAATTTCATATCTGACACAAATGACTTTGTCTAGGATTATATTTCAGGCTACATTATGCCATGATCTAAATGTTCTTTTTCAGTTCATTTGGAGTTTAGCGTAGATCTGATAGCTGATTGGTTAATCAAGGTAAACCCAAAAGCCTCATATTAATTCTGATCTTGTGTTTTCTCGTCTTCTCTTCTCTTTCGAATAAAAGAAGGTGTATTTTGCATTTGAAATTAAAAATAATCGTTTACTTACCAGATATTTACCATCGCCTGAAGAGGAAAAATTAGTAACGAAACACGAAAGCTATTTTGTAGCAATTTTTAACATATTCTTTTAATCCCCCATAATATATATACATACATACATACATACATACATACATATATATAACGTCATACATTAAGAAATGGACAAAGTCCAACAATTTATTTATTAAAGACATTTTTATGTTTAACGTTCTTTTTATAGATACAAGTATTTAAGTAAATGCTCTGTTTATAATAAACAGAATTAAATAACATTTACCGACCTGAATGTCCAAGAAATTTTCATAGAAAATATTCGTCCTTTGACAGGATTCGATCCTGCATCATATACGGAACCGTCATTTAGGATTCGAACCTGCATCCTATACGGAACCGTCAATTAAATGACGGTTCCGTATAGGATGCAGGTTCGAATCCTGTCCAAGGACGAATATTTTCTATGAAAATTTCTCGGACATTCAGGCCGGTAAATGTTATTTAATACTGTTTATTATAAACAGAGCATTTACTTAAATACTTGTATCTATAAAAAGAACGTTAAACATAAAAATGTCTTTTTTTTTTTTGTGTGTGTGTGTGTGTGTATATATATATATATATATATGCGTGTATGTGAGAGAGAGAAAGCGGCTGTGTTTTTAACTTAATCATTGTTTAGAAATTCAAATTGGATTTTAGAAAAGTACATAGAAATTAGTTTGATACAATTCAAAAGTTTTTCTTACTTATACCGATTCTCTTCATTTTTCAACTGTTCTTTCGTTTTTTTCTTTCTTTCATTCTTTCTTTATCACTTTCTGTTTTTCTTTTTGTCTTTATTTTCTTTCTATAGCTCTTTCTCTCTTTCTTTCTTGCTTTCATTCTTTCTTTATCCCTTTCTTCCTTTTCTTTTGTCGTTATTTTCTATCTGTGCTCTTTCTCTCTCTCTTTCTTTCTTTCTTTCTTTTTGTCTGTATTTTCTATCTATGCTCTTTCTCTCTTTCTTTCTTTTTGTCTGTATTTTCTATCTATCCTCTTTCTCTCTTCCTTTCTATCTTTTATTTTTCTTTCTTTCTGTCTTGCTTTCTTTTTGCCTCTATTTTCTTTCTTTATATACTCTTTCTTTCATTGTTTCCTTATTTCTTTCTATGCCCTTTCAATGTTTTCCTTCCTCTTATTTTTCTGCCGTGCATTCTTCGCCCTTTTCTTTATTTCTTTCTTTTTTCTTTCTTTTCCTTTCTTTCTTTCTTTTCCTTTCTTTCTTTCTTTCTTTCTTTCTTTCTTTCTTTCTTTCTTTCTTTCTTTCCACATACTCCTACCGAACCTTTGCATATTTTCTTTTTCTCTTTCTATTTTCGTTTCTTCCTGAAATGTTATTCACACTGATCTATCGTATTTATCTGACCAAGTATTATACACAAATCGTTATACGTATTGTTTCCAATTCAACACAACGTTTACAGAAATGTTTTAAAAGTTTTACCGTGATGCAATAGAAGGTCCCAGGAAATCAAGGTTCAGAAAATGATTTTGTTTTTTAAAAGGACCTCTTTTTTCTGCATGCCTTATTAGGAAAAAAAGTCGAGAAAAAGTTTTCCTTTTCCGTTTTTTTCGCTTCTTCATCGCCTTCTCTTATCTTCTTCCTTTTCTTTTAGGCCATTTCTCATGTCATTCTTTCAGCGTATTTTTCATTTGACAGGCGTCATTATTTTTCAATGTTTTTTCTTGAAACTCTCTGCGTGAGTGTAGCTGTCACAATTTATGCATTGTCAGGCCAGAAAGATCAGTCAGTCCTCTGCAAGGGAATGCCATCTGCAGTTATGGATTTGTAAAAAGGAGGATTTCTGACATCCACTTTATTTGGCCTAATGATTTTCCGTTGAAGTATTTACGTTTCTTTAATACATATATTCGTTTGAATGAATTGTAAATATTTCCTATCATTTTATCTAACTCCTTCCCTCCTCTTTCTCTCTCTTTCTCTCTCTCTTTCTCTCTCTCTTTCTCTCTCTCTTAATCTCTCTCTCTCTGTCTGTCTGTCTGTCTGTCTGTCTCTCTCTCTATATATATAGATCCACTGGGCCATGTATCCTTGAGGGTACGTGGCCCAATGGATAAAGAGGTTGGTTAGATCCAGTGAATGGACCCAAAGAGTTGTGAGTTCAATACCAAGCCACAGCAATGATGTTGAGAATTGAGTTAAAAAGAAATAGCTGAGGCCTCTGGAACGTGGAACTAGAACAATCTAACCTGTTGGACGAAAGAAGAAGGCCGGAGATGAGGTATTTACATAAAGGATTATACCTCATCTCATATATATATATATATATGAGATGATGTATTATCATTACTTTATATATATATATATATATATATATATGTATATATATATGAATAAGGAGCGGCGTAATGGCTATCAGTATGGAAAATGGAATCGGCATACAGTGTTGAAATTGCAGCCAAGGTCTTGCTGTTCATTCTGGCACAAATACCATTGAAAACAAATTAGAACTAATTTCGTCTCCCAAACTATCGGTTAAATAGCAGGACAAACTTACCTCTCTAACATTGGTTGGCACCCAGTCTAATCGAAAGAAAAACGCTGAATTAAAACCTGACAAGTAATTGTTCCTAGCCCACGGCACTTCATTTGTTTGTTATCAGTGCCTTTGTAAAGTGTGTCTGGTTATAGACAAGCCTCGAAAACTATCATGAAATTATAAGTGTGGCTGATCAGGCGGCCTTAGAACTGAATGTTAGACCTTCATGCCTCAAAACAAGAATCCACTGCATACACACATTGACTCACACATCCGTGGGAACAGAAATTCATATATATATATATATATATATATATATATACTCGTAAAGACAACATCTTACTTATTATAAAACCTAGATTGTGTGTGTGTGTGTGTCTGTTACGTTTATATATTGGATCGCGTTTCCTACATTTTCAACCGATTTCAACAAAACTCCACAGGACTACGTAAAATTACCCTGCGGTAGTTCTGACAGCGCCAAAAATTGGAAAAACACAATTGTTTTTGCAAAAAATCAATTTGAAAACACGATTAAGAGGTATTGCTGTCGAGAATGAAAGGGAAACAACTCATATCGAGTTATTATAAAACCCAGGTTGTTTGTGTGTGTGTGTGTGTGTGTGTGTCTGTGTTCGTTTATATATGGGATCGGATTTCCTACATTTTTCAACCGATTTCAACAAAACTTCACTTTTTTTGGCAGGTAGTGTTTCTTATTGTCTTGTACACTTTTTTCTTTATTTTTACATTCAGAATGCTTTAAAAATTCCATTTACAAGACAATTGTTTATAATAAAATTCTATTCAATCGGTAGACTTATAACGATTGAAAACAATGTTTTTGTTTGAGTTCGGGTTTAACAAATTCGTAAAAAAGAACAAAAAAAAACTAATTAAAACATGCGTGTCAGTCAACCTTAAACAATAATCTTTGTCAATTTTATTTTTCAGTCTTTATGATGGTCGATACTTGATCTATCTCTTACTGTTACATCCCCGGGCAACGCCGGGCTGCTCTACTGCTAGTAAATTATAAAAAAGAAACAAGTTTCGTTCATTGAGGAAATTTCTCTTGCCTTGATAAGGTTCGTCAAGGAACAAAACGAGTTAACAGTTATTACGCACACACACACACGCACACACACATATGTATATATACAAATAAGAGAAAGAAGAGATAGAATAAAACTCCATTGTTCGCAGTATTTACTTTTAAAAAGTGTTCAATACAAAGTAGAGCAATATGTTATTATTTTTATTATAAAAGATTCAAATAAAAACATGTGAAATAGGTACCCAAAAGCTTATATGGGGAATCACCTGTTATTTATCATTGCCTAAAGAAGTACAAAGGATTCAAACATGAAAGTTTTTGTCTAGCGATTTCAACATGTTTTTATTGTAATCTTTTATAATAAAAAATAATATATATGCGTGTGTGTGTGTGTGTTTGTGTGTGTAAAAATGCAGATGTAAATAAAATAAAAATATATCAACAAAAAGACAATATGAATAAAGACAAAAGGAAAACTTTTTTTACCAACACGTTTCGTCCTCTGACAGGTAAATGTATTTTATTTTTATTTTATTTTTCAACGCGCATTTATAAACAGAATGTAAAAAAAATGACATCATCTAATTAAAATCTCGTAGTAAGTTGGCAATGAAAATCACGAAACACCAGATCATTGCTTCTGTCTATTGGCTTTAAATATAATTATTGTTTCTTTTTTCACTTCAGCTTAAATGGTTTTATTTACAGACAATGATCCGAATTAATTAAAATTTGGAAGTATTCGTATAACACTTTCCAGTCAGATTATCAAGATCAGCCTTGTTTTGCCTGTAGATGAGGGCATTGATTTCCAAATGAATCTGTGACATCAGCCGATCCAGGGACTTGTCCTGGTCACGGAACCAATTGTGACATCGGCCACTCCCGTTCGTTCGTTCGGGTGGGTGTCGCTCCAAACGTAATGTCCGCCTGTCTGCGTCAGTCGTGCTATCCCGTCCTGTGACGACCAGCTGGCTTGGCATTGGTCGCGATACCCAAGTGTGACGTTCTAACCTTTTGGTGATTCGGATGGGAATCGGGTTAGATCCGATAACAGCCTCGTCGTTCCCAACTCGCCTCCAACGCCTGGTTACCGAAGTAAATACTTTGATTTCCAGTCTGCTTACCCACGCTGTGAATTGATCTTAGGCAGAGGAAATCAATCAGTCGTCGGGGCCGTAATGCAAGCTGAGTTCGAATGAGGGTGGTATCGCACAAATAGATGTAAGAGAAAATAAAATAAAAACTCGAAAAGTTCAAAGTTATTAAAAAAAAAGGATAACAATACTTTATATCTGGTTGCTGGATACAGGGCCACGTCTATCTCCCAACCCGCTATGTGGATTCGTGACACGTTGTTTTTGTTAGGCGAGTCTTAACATCTAAGTTGTCTGTTCTTTAAGAAACTGGTTCTTGGTGTGTCTTCAGGCGAAATCCGCAAAACTTATTTTGGTGGTGTGAGTCTAAGTCGTTCTTCAAAAATAAACTGCTCTTGGCTAGAAGTTGAGGTCGTGATACCTGGAATCTTTCAAGTCAGCTATCTGCGAGGCTATTAACTCTGTAACTGTCTCTTCCAATTGCCAACTCCAACTGAACTCAACTCAAACTGATTTTCGCTCGCTGCGACTTTGCTTATATGGACGCCGACCCAAACCGGGGTGGGCTCGTCGGGGTTTGAGGTTCCTTGATAATTCTAAATCCATAGTCCACTTCTTTATTTTCGGTCAGGAATTTTCCACTCCTTTCCATTTTTGGAAGTCTTCTCTTACCCCCACCTTCTCTTGTTCTCATATGGATATCTCACCATACTTCAGAGGGTCGTCAACGGTTTTCCCACTTCTTCGCAGTAACTTCTCATGCCTATCCTCTCAATGGGCGGCGGCGGGTTCCCGCCTGCGTCACCTCCGCCTGGCTCTCGTTAACATGCGGCCAATGGGCGTCCAACAGTGTGGGTGTGACCAGACTAGCCTTGTTTTAAGAAAAAAATATATCTTGCTCAAAAAAAAAAAAATTATCTTTTTCTTTTCCTTTTCTTTCCTTAATCGCAGCTCTTATCCTCAATGTCACCTGGGATCTATCAATGAGACTTTCGCCAATTATCAAGTGGTTGGTCATCTAGCGAAACACAGCCAACTTTTCGTCCCGATAAAGCAGTTTCACTATCCTAGCCGTATTTGCATTCTTGGTGCCAATTTCTGATAACATAGTTTTATTATCATAGCCGAATTTCAACACAACACAGATGTCTTGTCCAAACGACAAAGACTTAACCCAAGGTTGGGCTTTGTGTGCGGTTAACAGATGACCTATTAAATCCTTTCCCGATAATATTGTTTGCCACCATGACACAGTTAATTTTTTATCTATTTAAAACTCTGTAACCACCTGGTGTTCGCCAATTAGCTTTATGACAATGGCCATAAGAATTTTCACCATTCTTCATTTATCAAAATAACATCACAAATGTCCCTGTCGTGGGTGGCTTTTCTTTATCATCTAAGTTTAAGTCTCGCCTCTCTTTTCCTTTCTTTTTCCTCGCAGGGAATTTTCACCATTTTCTGATAATATTGTTTGCCACCATGACACAGTTAATTTTTTATCTATTTAAAAAAAACTGTGTATCAACCTAGACTTTGTCAGCTAGCCCTACGACAATGGCCGTCAGAATTTTCACCATTTTTTTCATTATCAAAATAACATCGCCAAATGTCCCTTCTTGTGGATGGCTTTCCTTTATCATCTAAGTTTAACTCTCGTCTCTCTTTTTCTTTCTTTTCTTTCTCTTTTTCCTTTCTTTTTTTCTTTTTTGTGTCCCTAAATGGTGTCACAAATCTATTAATTGGCCATAAAGGACAAAATGCTACTGAAATATACCGAACAACATGGCGGTCGTACTTTAAAATTAACATTTTATATCTCAACAATAGATGGGAAAACCAGAATTGAATCTATAGGAAATTTTGCATGCATTTTTCTGACTTTAATGACGGATGGAACGAGGAAGTGAGTTGAATTTGTTCCAGTGCTGACACGGAGTCAGTTTGATTCTGTTTTGTTTTTTAGTCATTTAGGATTCCTTCCTACCTGTCTACAAACTCATCTATGGTGTGCGTCAGTATTTCGCTGATCTTCCATTTCTCCAAACATTTTCACGATTGACATAAATTACCTGAATACTTGCGTATCCATTAATAATAATTTTGAAACATGAGTTTTCGTTCGGTAACAATAAATTAAAACAGATGTCAAACATTTAATAAAGCAGGATATATTCTGTTTTCTGAAAAAGGATGAATAAATAGAGTAGAATCGATAAAAAAAAATTCTGTATTAGACGAACATGTTAGCTATTTGTATGTTATATTAACGAAAAAAACTGCCGAGAAAAAGATGAAATCGTAGCGAAGATAACGGACATTGTTATGAATGCTTAAGAATTGGATTTTTTTCTACTTTAAATACATTTTCCTCGTGAAACGAAAACGAATTTCCCTAACCGAAGAATTATTTTTTCTGCTCGAATAAATTTTCATATTTTATCTAAAAGAAACATTTGTTCGTAATTTCAAGCCAAAGCGTTTCGTTTTGCAGAAAATTTCCGTTTCATTCAGTATTTCCGCCTTTGTAAGAGAGTTTAGACAATCACAAAATGGATTTATTCTACACATAATTTTTTTTTTATATATATTTTATTCACAACGCTTTTGGTAATTGGGGGCGAGGGCTTCAATTTAAATCTGAAAAGAAATAGTTACATTCGAATAAGAATCAATAAAGCCCTCTATTACAGCAGAGTGTTATATCACGTAGCAACTCAGCCATCTTAGTCACAAAGCAGCTGTCAACTTGAAGTTGGGGGTAAAAAAGAAAAGAAAAGAAAATCAGTCAAGAAAAAATGCGGACTATCTTATTCTAAATTTAACTCAATATAATGCCCGAGAGCCACAGAGGGTAGAGGATTATTGTTAAAACGGTTATAAGGAAGTGAAGATTGGGAGGATAGGGAAGAAAGATAACGACTGGCATTACACATGAAGAGGTTAAATTGTAGAGTTCAGGGAAACACTCACACGGGAGTTTGATTAATTCCTTTAAAAATGATCTAATAGAACTTTTTCCTCCCATTTTGAATACTGAGGAAACAAGGATGGTTCAACTCCGTGGAAGTAACATTGTGTATTTCAGACCCTAGTTACTATATTCTTAATACTTCATATACTTCAAAAATATCAAAATGATAAAATCGATCAATAATTATTTATAACTTTATTATTCTATTTATAGCGCGACTCCTGCATACAGTTACATTTAATCCATAATAATATTTTAAATTTTTATTTATTTTTGGCATATGACTTTTTTTTTTAAACTGTTTCTAAATCATTGATTGTCGTTCAATCATTCCGCCTCACCTGCTATCCTCTTCCGCCGTACCAATGAGGTGTACCTCACTGTCTGGGAATTCCAAGTCAGAACATTTATCATTGATAACTCTCTCCTACAATTTGCAAACCGTACTGAATCTATTCTTGATATAACGCAAAAAATATCACAATAATATAATAGGTCAATAATTATTTATAACTATTTATACTGGGACTCATGCTTGCAATTACAAGTAATCCATAATAATTTTTTTTTAAATTTTGGAATCATATATATTTTTGGCATATGAATGTTTTGAAATTTTCTAAATCTTTGATTGTTTTTCAATCATTCTGCCTCACCTGCTATCCCCACCCGCCTCACCGGCTATCCTCTTCTGCCTCACCTGCTATCCTCGTCCAGCGCAGCGTTTGGGAGACACCATGAAATGATGAACTTTCGAATTTAAGATTTGTTGCTATTAAAATAGACATATGGGTTTTATACTGTCGCATATTATACAGAAATTAGGATTCTTTTAATGTTTGATTTCAGTTTTTAGGAAGTTAATCAGAACGTGTAATATCACTCGTTTAATATAATTTCTATGCCGGAAGCACGCTTTTTAATTTGCATCTTAGATTAGGACATCATGTGTCTGAAATAAAATAATTCGTTTAGCATTTGGAAATGTAAGTAGTGGTTTCGCAAAATTTGCTCCAGAGATGAAAATACTTTAAAACAGCCTCAAATGTTTTCACTGAAGCAGCAATTATGAAATAATATTTAATTAATTTTAATTAAGATTATTCTTGAAAAATAATTTGAATGTCTTTGACATTTTTGTTTCTGTGATTTTTCTCTTCATTCGCATGTGTTTGGAAAAATAGGAACATCTTGGAAAAGTGAATTTAACATAAAGAGACAAATATTCAAAAACTGCTGATGTATGCTTATTACTGCTTGCAAAAGTAATGACTCCTCTATGGATCGTGAAAATATATCCCGAGTATAAAATAATCTTGAATACATATTAAACTATATAACTATGGTATGATAAACTTAAATGCATATTTAAACTATACAGAGTGTATCAAAAATACTTTTACAAACTTTGGGGGTGGATTCCTCATACCAAGTCAAGGCCAAAAGTTCATATAAACATATGTTCGTAAATCCTTCGTTTTTGAGCAGTTATGTTTAAAGAAAGTTTACGGTAGGTGGCGCTATATTCCCATGTAGATAAGGTTACATTCGTTATTCGTGGTATGATTTTTACATACGGTATCGCGAATGGTAATGAACGAGTGATTGCGTCAGATTGCGTTTTCAGACCGAGGTCATCCAATCTTTGCTGTCGTTTATCGTCTCATTGCTGTGACAGGATCAGTGGCATTACAAGCTGTGGATCGAGGAAAACTGAGATCCGTTCGTATGTTTGGCCGCAAAGAACACATTCTACAGGCCGTCGGAGACGATCTATGTATCAGCACACGTCAAGCGGCCCTACCATGTTGCATATCGCATAGTACCACATGGTGAGGTACTTCAAGAGCAGCTCCTGTATCCATATCATTTGCAACCTGTGCAGGGTTTTTCGCCCTCTGATCACTCACCATGGGAGAACTTTTGCCGATGGTTTATTGCACAAACTACCGATTTGTTGTTTGTCTCGTCAGTCTTGTTTACGGATGAAACAACATTTAGAAGAGATGGAATAACACAATTTACACAACAAGGCTAGACACCAGCATCAGTTTACGATGAATGTTTTGTCTAGAATTGTAGGTGACTGTCTGGTAGGTCCATATATTCTCCAAGCACATCTTACATGATATGTCTACAGGGACATTATTTTGAACACACTTCCAGATCTGCTAGAGGATGTACTCTTGCTATTACGAAGACGCGTATCGTTCATGAATGATGGAACTCCAGCACATTTTAGTCACATTGGTGCAAGGAACCCGCCCCAGTGTGTGCAAAAGTATCCCTGATACATCCTGTATAACTATTCTTAATAAAGAAAACAAACAGCGCATTTACTTAAATAAATTGTATCTATTAAAAAAAACGTATAAGGAAAAAATATATTAAATAATTGTTGGACTTAATCCATTTCACATGGGATAATCTGAAATATATACTGCGTGCCAAATTATTGTCGAGATAACTTTTTTTCTAATATTTCAAAAACCGTCCAATCAATTCACACAAAATTTTTACACAATGTTGGCAACACAGACCTACGCCATTACTGAAATTTTCATACTGATCTGCGCAAAGTAAACAAACTAGTGCCATATTTTTTATCAGCACGGTAATTTGAGATTGCCAAATTATTAGAAAAGTGTAAGAATTTAGTGAAAAGATGGGTCGTAAAAGCAGTTTAAGTGATGCTGAAAAGAAAACTATCACCTTAGAACTCTCAAAAGGTAAATCTACCCTAGAATTTTCTAAAATGATAGGGAGGTGTCATCAAAAAAAAAGTTGGCCACGAAGAACCCTGGACTTACCAATCAAGAGCTTTTCAGTCGTATTGAGGATTCTACTGTGTCTAAAAGTACTCGGTGTCGGTATCTGAGGGAAATAGCAACAACAGTCAAACCTGTATCGAAGCCTCCGTTGACGAGAAATCGCATTCAAAATTGATTGAAATGGGCCGAGGACAATATGAAGATTGACTTCTCTAAAGTTTTGTTCACAGACGAAACTCGAGCAACACTTGATGGGCCAGATAAATGGTGCAAAGGCTGGGTAATGAACGGACGGAATCGCCATCAGCGTTTGAGACACCAACAAGGCGGTGGAGGCATAATGATCTGGGGTGGTATTATTGGAAAAATATTTGTGGACCCATGGAGAGTACCAGATGGCGTCAAAATGACTGCTGATGCATACATAGCGTTTATGAAGGAGCATCTTGAACCGTGGATCAAAAGACTATGACTTGCCTTCAGAAGGGCAATTGTTTTTATTCTAGATAATGCTCGCTCACATGCTGCTCACAAGACTACTGAATATTTGAAACAGTTAGGCTTCGATGGACCTCGAAAAATGAAGTGGCCAGCAAATTCTCCGGATTTGAACCCAATCGAAAATCTTTGGAGCATCATGAAGCGGAGACTGTACACCAACGGACGACAATTCAGGAGCAACGCTGAGTTGTGGGAAGCAATTCTTGGCATATCTCGCGGCATTACAGCAGATGACATCCTACAATTAACACATTCTATGAATCGTAGACTTCTTCAAGTAATTTCAAAACTGGGGAAGCACATTCCCTATGAATTTGTTTATAACTGTGCCTTTGTTTGTATCTGTTATTATTTGTTTGATTATCTTATTTATTAGCTTCTTTTGATCATAAACATTTACGTGCAACATTAATAAACGTTTTGTTTGCTAAATTCTGGGAATTTTACTAAACCTTTCTAATAATTTGGCACTCTCAAATCACCGTGCTGATAACAAATATGGCACCAGTTTGTTTATATTGCGCAGATCAGTACAAAAAATTCAGTGATTGCCCAGGTCAGTATTACCAACGTTGGATGAAAATTTTGTGTAAATTGATTTGACGGCTTTTGAAATATTAGAAAAAAGTTATCTCGATAATAATTTGGCATGCAGTGTATATTAAAAGTTCATAATTATTACGGGATAATCTTCATAATTATTACGGGATAATCTTAAATAGATATTAAAACTATACCCCTAGTATGAGATAAATTTAAATATATATTAAATCTACATAACTATTATGGCGTGATCTTAAATACCTATTAAATTTATATCTTTGTTAAACTTATTATACTTATTATATTACTATTATACAATAAACTTAACCACATATTGATTCTATATAATTATTGTGGGATAATCTTTAATACATATTAAAACTATATCAGTATTATCTGATAAACCTAAATGCATATTAAAACTATATAACTATTATAGAATAACTTAAATCCATGTAAAGCCGCTGTCACTAATATATGTTAATCTGAACTGCATATTAAAACTATAAAACTATGTATGATGATCTTTAAATGATGATTTGATTTTATATATTTTCTCTGGAAATGACTCAGCTATTCATTATTATAGATAAAATAGCGTACCTATGACAATAGAGCTTTATTCTTCTGCAAAAGTAGTTCAGACCCTGACACATTTCTCGCAGCCCTCTTTCCACTTTTCAAAACCGTCTTCAAAATCCTCTTGCGTAATTCCCACGAATTAATGCATCACGTTCTCCTTAATCTCTATCTTTAAATTCTTTAAAAAGCTATTTTAGATTTGAGAAAAGCCAGAATTCACAAAGAACCACATCTGATCAAAGGTGGGTTCTCTGCAAAATAAAATTTAGCCAGATGACTTTTGATCCGTGATTGCTTAATGTCGAGAATAACATGGAGAGAGCATGGGGATAAAGAAGAAAAAAAAAGCCTTATGGAAAATAAAAACAAAAAATACAATTAGAATAAGAAACAGACAGTTGAAATTTTTACGACTCATAATGAGGAAAGAGGGTTGGAGAATTCGACACTCATATAGGACAAGGGTAACAACAATGAATTTGCTTGACTTGTGTAAATGGGTGGCAAAAACAGGGGCTAGGTGTCTAAATAAGAGCACACGCATTACGTAAAGATATGAAGGACGTTGTGGAGAGCTTCCATCCTGAAGAAAAACAACTTATAAAGAAGCCTACTGCTCCTGTGTCAGACTAGCATATCTATTGGTAACGGTAATATTAACCGTTTCCTTATACGGAAATATTCGGTAATCGTTGACTGTTGCTAGCAATGATGATATCAGTTGAAATTTATAAAATCTTTCTCTTAATCCTTTGAACCCTCACCACCACTTTACCAGTGGTAGAAAAAAATGACGTAATTCCCAGCCACCGGTTGAACAGTGGTAGAGAAAAAAGAGTTAATACCCAGCCACCGGTTAAGCGTTAGATAAATACTTGTAACTATTTTTTATATCTACCGTGAAATGTCACATACCAATTATTTGCAAGTTTTGACTCAAGAGCTCAGGCAGAAGGGTTAAAATTGTTCGGGAAGGTAGAGCTCAAAGGGTTAAAACAATTTTTTCTCAAGTCCTGTAGCTGTTATTGCTCTTTCCACTGTCGGGAGAAGGGCTCTCCTTCTTCTCTTGATTATGCAATTATTTTATGATTGCTATTCATTTTAGTTGCTGTTAGTGGTGTTGTTGTTGCTAAAAGTCCTCAAGTGATGTGGTTTCTGATTTTCTGGTTCAGGTGTCTTTTGTCATCCTGTAACCCTTGTCCACAAGATTTGAAGACGTACGACCCTCGCTAAAACCTTCACACGCTTGATGCCTTTTTTAACCACTGGTCTTAGAAAGCAGTTTTATACAGTCGACAGTTTAGACATTTCTGTAATACCCACATGAAAGTCTCGACCGAGGCTATTTAAGAACAAGATTCGAGTTTTTAGGGTAATAAATGAAATTAGGCAGACAGAAATCTTGGGGGCCGTCAATAGTTGTGCTAGCACAAAGTCACAAGTCATTTCAGATTGTTGATTACGCTAGATAAAACACTCAGCATAGTTCCAGTATAAACTACGGGTTGGCTATGTGGATGTTGAACAAGCACAAAATGTACTTGAACGAGCATCTGCAATAGGAATTGGTTAACTACCCTAATAGACGGGTAACCTTGAATACGAGTTGCCAGCTATTATATATATATATATATATATATATATATATATATATATATATATATAGTCATACACAGATAGACTGTTTCACAGCTCATCAGTGTGGCTAGACATCCGATTGCTTATATATATATATATATATATATATATATATATATATATATATATATATATATATTTACATATATATATAATGAATAATTAAAATTAAAATAAATAAAATACAAGTAAAATAAATGAATACAAATAAATAAACCATTCCCGCCAAAATAATTGCCAGAATGGACTAGCCACAATGCACCACTGACCTGTATATATAGTCGAGAAAAAAACTATCACATGTGGCCTGACGATTGTGTCTAGCATGAAACTGTCTGTCCCCTCTAAGCTTATTCTATTTCCATTTCCTTATCTCTCCCACTAAATCTGTTGTAACTGATCCATACACCGAAATATTTGAAGGATTTAGTATCTACTAATTCCACACATTGAATTTTTATGAAGCATTTATGGTACTCGTAATGAGTGCTTTCATTCCAATTCCAGATCATAATTTCTGTTTTGGAAACGTTTATTTCGATTCCTCCTACCTGGAACACTTGGCAGATAAATCTAACTTATTATCTGGTTGGAGATCTTTTTAGTATGCCCATAACTTTCGTTATCAGGTTTGTCATTTTGTAAACCTGCGCTATTTTGTAAGCCTCCGCTATTTTGTAAACTGCCGCCATTTTGTAAACCTCCGCCATTTTGTAAACCTCCGCCATTTTGTACACTGCCTACAGTTTGTAAACCTCCGCCATTTTGTAAACCTCCGCCATTTTGTAAACATTCGCAATTTTATAACCTCCACCATTTTGTAAACATCCCCCATTTTGTACAGTGCCGCCATTTTGTAAACCTCCGCTATTTTGTAAACTGCCTACAGTTTGTAAACTTCCGCCATTTTGTAAACCTCCGCCATTTTGTAAACGTCCGCACATTTTGTAAACTGCCACCATTTTGTAAACCTCCACTATTTCGAACAGTGTTGTTTTAATGGTGCTATTTCTTAAGTCAAAGTGGAGCTGTCGATCGAAAGTCTGGTGCCAGAATCTCTCTGACTGATGAGGCTATGTCTTCTGTGAGAGAAGTAACGAATTCTTCCCAAACTGTTTCAATAGAGTAGGACTGGCTGGTTAAAGAGCTATGAATTAAAATCTGTGAATCGTGATTACTTACATTATTTACATTATTCGGACTGTTATCCTCATCTTTATTGTCATATTCACAACGTTTCCGCCGTTGTACGCCCTGGCCTTCTTCAGGTATTGGAATTTCGAACCGTAACCATTATTTCGTCCACCGGGGTAGATTGTTCTAGTTCCACGTGTCATGCCTCTTCTGGGTGTCTCAGTTATTTCATCAAGGCCACATGATCAAGTGGATAAAGACGTTGGTTAGATCCAGTGACTAGACCCAAAAGATTTTGAGTTAAGTACCAAGCGACAGCAGTGGTGAACAAAAAAACTCGGTGAGTTGAGTTAAAGGGAAATAACTGAGGCATCCGGAAGAGGCATGGCACGTGGAAGAAAGGGTTCGGTTCGAAATTCTAATCACCTGAAGAAAGCCTGAGTGTACAACGGCCGAAACGTTGTGAATATGGCAATGAAGATGAATAATGTAAATATTGTAAGTAATCATAATATCTCCTCTCAGTGAATATAATAATTTCTTATGCCTTTAGTAGGATAGTAACATCATGAATTTATGGCGACCTATTCTCATTCCCTTCGTATTCCATTAGTAAGGAAGAAGTACAATTCTAACGGACTCTTCTGAAGAAACGCAGCTATATGAAGCAAACTCCTGAGGGAATGCTTTCCCGACCATTACAATCGTAACCTCTTCAAGTCTAGAGTCAATCGGTATCTATTCTACGGACCCCCATACTGTACATTTCTTACGTTAATAAAAAAAAATCAATAACCCTCTACCTTGAGCCGGCTATGACGTCGTTTTCCAGATAAGTGAAGTCAAACTTTAAACCTGTATGACACTGCTTACACATGAACGATCGCTCAGAATAAAGAAAGAATATAAATTCTTTCTTTATTCTGAGCGATCGTCCGTCCAAACATACGCTATATTTTTTCTGTCGTCAATGTCAGTGTTTGGTATTTCCAGATGTCAGCGCGTCGCTCAACATTAAACTGATACATAGACACACTGGAAACTTTTATATTTTATCTTACAACATTGAAGATCGAGAATTATTTCAAATCGGTTTCTTTGTAAAAAAAAAAAATACACATTTTCTTTAAGAATATCAGGAGTGTCACTCTATCAATCTGCTGTGCGTCATAAAACAATTATTAGAATAGCAACAAATTTAAGTAGAATCTTCCCTGATGATAAATGAATGCCTGAAAATAATGATGTACGCATGCGCAAGACAACAATACAACGAGATGGACTCGGTTGTTTTTACTTTTAGAATGGGATCGGCTTATTGAGATTGGGTTCAATTGTTATTTGAAAGACAGAAAAGCATATGTTATTAGGATATACAAAAGGCAATTTTTTTTTTTTTTACAAATCTTTGCTGCAAAGATGTGTAATGAATAATGGAGGAAATGTTCACTTACTCTTGGGAAAGGTATGAATCCATCTCTTTTCCACTCAACGATGGTTTGAATTGCAGGACAGATTGCGTTCTATATACTTTGGGTGGCAACCAGTCTACTGCAGAAAGAAATGGCGACTTACTACGGGAAATCTTCCGCCTCGTCAGTCATGAATCACAAGAGATTTGATCGTCCAAACCTTTATCACGTGTGGCACATAACTGATTGACTTCATATTATCAGAATCTCAAATATCTTAATTTGCTATTAGAGCAGCGTAACAAAAAGTAATGCACAATAATATAGGTAATAATATATCTAATAAGAAGAATTATATATCTAATAATAATAATAAAATCTAATAAGAATGAAATATCTAATAATAATAATATATCTAATAATAATAGTACCTTATAATTAGAAAGATATATCTAATAATAATGTTAATATCTAAAATTAAGAATGATATAGCTAACAATAATATCTAATAATAATATCTATTAATAACAATGATATATCTAATAATAATATATGTAATAATATATAATAATAATGATAGTATCCTATAATAAGAAGGATATATATAATAATAATAATATGTAATAATAATGATATCTAATGATAAGAATGATATATCTAGTAATAATAATAATATATTTAATAATAATAATAATAGTAATAATATCTAATGATAAGAATGGTATATCTAATAATAATATATCTAATGAAAATAATATCATATAAGAATGGTATATCTAATAATAATATATCTAATGATAATAATATCATATTATAAAGATGGTATAATAATAATAATAATAATAATAATAATAATAATAATAATAATAATAATAATAATAATAATAATAAAATATCCAGAAACAACTGATCATCTTGTATCAGGTTGCTCGGTATTGTCACCCACTAAGTATAAAACCCGGCATGACAGAGTGGGCCAATATCTGCACAGGAAAATCTGCAACTTCTACGGGAGGGAAACTGGATGAAACTGGTATGAACACCACTCAGAACCGGTTACATAGAAGGACCAGTTACATTTCTTTAGTACTACACAATACACACTGACAGAACAATCAAAGCCAACCGCCCAGACATTGTTATTAGAGACCACAAACAAAAATGTGCCTCCTTATTGATATGGCAGTCCCTGCAGACTGCAATGTATCTGTGAAGATATTCAAAAAGCTGTCAAAATACAAGGAACTTGAAATAGAAATATCAAAATTGTGGCATATGGGAACATCAACAATCCCTGTTGTAGTTGGAGCCCTAGGAATTGTTGGAAAAGATTGCAGTAGACTAATTGCAGGGATTCCTGGAAGCCCATGCCTCAAAGAAATACAAAATTTGTTCTCACAAGCACAGCCCACACTTTACGAAGGGCTTCATCTATGTAAAATATTTTATTTTATTTATTTATTTATTTATTTTTTGTCATTGGAAAGTGTCATGATGACATTTCTAACCTTAGGTCCCTGGGTGGGACCCGGAAAAAATGTGTAAACTCCAGAAATCAAAGGAAATAAAAGAAAAAAAATAATAATAGCTTTTTTAGTCCGAGAAGATATGACGTGTTTTTCGAGGCTCCGTGGAAATGTAAAAATAAAATATATAACGGATTTAATGTAAATAATTCAGCGTAATTTTTTTTGACAATGAATTTTAACGCAAATATATATTGAAAATGAATTTAATGTAACTACTTTTTTTTATTAGTTTAATTTTTGTCGTAATTTTGTGTTCATTTTGTTTTCTTTTCTTTTCTGGAATATATACCTTCAAATATAAGTGAACATAAATATCCAAGTGACTTAATTCAAACCTAGATGACAATAATTATAATTTATTTAAATTCTTACTATTAACAAAAGAGACTATAATGAAAGAGATTATAATTCTTAAAATAGTATATATATATATATATATATATATATATATATATTAATTTGCCTATTACCGTAAATTATATTTTAAATTAATATTTTAATTTTTAAAGACATGTTATTAAGTTATTATAGCATTGAAAAGTGATCGATTGGTTATTGTTATCAATATGATTGCTATTGCCGTTAGCATCATTGTTATTATTGTGTTATTGATCTGCAGATTATTCAATTGGTATTTATTGGTATTATTGCATTGGTATTGTTTAATATATTTTTACGCAAATCTGGATTTGATTGATATTTGTTTTCTTTTTGTTTGTTTTTTATCTGTTTCTCTTAACGACGTCTTTGTTTGAATTACAAAGTAGTAGCTGTCATTGAAGCAAATTGCTGACAGTTACAAGACTGCTGATAGGAAGAAGAAATTAAGCAGAATGCAATAATAATAATAATTGTAGTAATACTAATGATGATAATAAAATTATATGTGTATATATGTGTATGTATATATATGTGTACTTGTGTATATATGTGTATGTATATATATATGTGTACTTGTGTATATATGTGTATGCATATATATGTACTTGTGTATATATGTGTATGTATATATATGTGTACTTGTGTATATATGTGTATGTATATATATATGTGTACTTGTGTATATATGTGTATGCATATATATGTACTTGTGTATATATGTGTATGTATATATATGTGTACTTGTGTATATATGTGTATGTATATATATATGTGTACTTGTGTATATATGTGTATGCATATATATGTACTTGTGTATATATGTGTATGTATATATATGTGTACTTGTGTATATATGTGTATGTATATATATATATGTGTACTTGTGTATATATGTGTATGTATATATATGTGTACTTGTGTATATATGTGTATGTATATATATGTGTACTTGTGTATATGTGCCTGTATGTGTATATATATCTTAAATATCTATATGTGTGTGTGTTGATGTAATAGGAAAGAAATGTTAGATTGATGATTCGAAGTGCTCTATACAGAAGTAGAGCCTATTTTCTTTTTAAATTATGACTCAATCGCAACACAGAAATTACCATGTTTCAAGTTGATCGCTTGTGGCTGAAACTGTCATCCACAAATTAAGGTTTAATATTGAAATTAAACCTGAATACGAATACAGTTTAGGAAGAGTAATTTCTGGATCGCGATGGAATCATATTTTCTAAAAATAATTATAATATATATATATATATATATATATATATATATATATATATATATATATATATATATATATATGCATTGATTAGTATAAAGCCGCAAGTTAAATTTTAGATTAATAATAATTTAATTTTAGAAACATGTTACTAATTCACATTATTTGTTGATATACTTGATATGTAATTGGTACCTACTAGTTTTATTAATTTTGGATGCAAGTCATATTTTTTTACCTGATTCGATAAGAGCATTGAACAATTATTAGACTTTTATTACTGATAATCGGAATAAGATAAAGAGGAATGAAGTAGTAGTAATAATAATAATAATAATAATAATAATAATAATAATAATAATAATATGAAATACGAAATAACCTCCCAGGAAATAAAATCAGACTCTACCTTAAGCACAACCTGCAGTTCTCCAGACAATGTCATTGAAAATGACTCCAGGTACTAGGTTGGTGCAAAAATAATGACGTAATAATGTCGTTTTTTGACGTATTTTTTAACGTCAAAAAACAACATTATTACGTCATTATTTTTGCGCCAACCTAATACATTAAGTTAGAATTCCTTGAAAACCACAAAGCTGAAATCACCGAAGCGAAAAACTACTCAGCAGAGTAATTTTCATACAATTGTCAGACAGAGACCAGCTCCCCAAATTCCATATGACGAATTCCATCAAGCGCAGTGTGAAAATATAGAACGCTGCTCTGGAAACACTGTTAACCGATAAACCATCGGGAAACATGACAAAAGTTAACAACGTCATATACGCAACAGTTTTAGCAGCGACTCGGAAGCTTGGGGTCAAGACAATAAATAAAGTTAACAGATATAGTGAGCCAGCTTGGAAAGCAAAACTCTTACGAGAAATAAAACAAATCAGATGTGAGCTTTCTATATTAGATGAGCTCACCAGAAACTAATATTTCCACAAGCAAGTGCAAAAAGATCAAGCGGAAATTTTATTGGGAAATTGGAAATAAATGTGTAAATGCCAGAAATCAAAGGAAATAATAATAATAATAATAATAATAATAATAATAATAATAATAATAATAATAAATATCCAGAAACGATTGATCATCTTGTATCAGGTTGCACGATGTTGGCACCCACTGAATATAAAACCCGACATGACAGAGTGGGCCAATATCTGCACTGGAAAATCTGCAACTTCTACGGGAAGGAAACTGAAAGAAACTGGTACCAACACCACCCAGACCCAGTTACGGAGATAGGACCTGTTACAATTCTATGGGACTACACAATCCACACTGACAGAACAATCAAGGCCAACCGACCAGATATTGTTATTAAAGACCACAAACAAAAACGGTGCCTCCTTATTGATATGGCAGTCCCTGCTGACTGCAATGTATCTTTGAAGATATTCAAAAAGCTGTCAAAATACAAGGACCTTGAAATAGAGGTCTCGAAAATGTGGCATATGGGAACATCAACAATCCCTGTTGTAGTTGGAGCCCTAGGACTGGTTGGAAAAGATTGCAGTAGACTAATTGCAGGGATTCCTGGAAGCCCATGCCTCAAGGAGATACAAAAAATTGTTCTGACAAGTACAGCCCACACTTTACGAAGGGCTCTATCTATGTAACTTTTTTTTTTTTTTTTTTTTTCAGTGAAAAGTGTCATGATGCCATTTCTAACCTTAGGTCCCTGGGTGGGACCCGGAAAGAAATGTGTAAACGCCAGAAAGCAAAGAAAATAAAAATAATAATAATAATAACTTAAAAGAAAAAAGGAAGAATAAAAACAAAGACGAAAACTACCTAATTAATTATATTGACTCCATTGCAAGATTTATTATAACGATCATTAACAGTACCAGTAATGAAGTTACTGTTAAAAATCAATATTTATTGTTACGATAACTAGAGAGTTATTAATATTAATCCTAATATTAATTCTAATATTAATACAACTGTAATAATAATAATGATAAAAATGAGACATTATAATTCCGTTGATACAGACAAGTATTTCCTGCATATGAACGATTTAAAAAGATTGCCCCAAAATAAAAATCAACTAGAAACATTGGTTTAAACAATCAGAATTTTCAATCAAGACATTAAAATGCAAATTGAAATCGATAAAAGAGTTGCAGTTCAGCAAAAAAAGAAGTAGCAAGATTTTCTTATAAACGCAACGCTCGAATTTCTCAACCATTGTAAAAATCGAGCAGCTGTTTTAACATAATTTACATTATTCAGACTATTGTCCTCGTCTTTGTCGCCATATTTATTACAACGTTTCAGCCGTTGTACGCTCTGGTCTTCTTCAGGTGGTTCGAATGTCGAACTTAACCCTTTATTTCGCTCATTGGGGTAGACTGTTCTAGTTCCACGTGCCATGTTTAATGGGTGTCAGAAAGTACAACGGCCGAAACATTGTAATAAATATGACGACAAAGATGAGGACAATATTCCGAATAATGTAAATAGTGTACATAATACCTCATCTCAGAAATATAGACAGATTCTGAAGGGGCGAAACGTTGTAATAAATATGAAGACAAGATGAGGACAATAGTCCGAATAATGTAAATAATGTACATAATACCTCATCTCAGAAATATAAACAGATACTGAAAGGTCGAAACGTTGTAATAAATATGGCGACAAAGATGAGGACAATAGTCCGAATAATGTAAATAATATACATAATACCTCATCTCTGAAATATACACAGATAGCTGTTCTAACACATTACAAATAATAACCATTACCATCAACCCAGCTACTACAGCAACAAATGAGAATAACATCAATATTCAACATATATAAAATATACGGATATGTTTCTCTACGTGTAACACTTTTTACAGAGTCTACATAAGTGCTACAATCTGATCCAATGCAGTGTGAACGGATAGCGATGTTGAAATGAAAAACATTCATAGTATTTTCGCGGATAATGGTTACCCGCAGAATATTATCAAACGTACAATTGAGCGAAGGGTTAAAATTTTTAAGTCGCCACCTATGTCTGACCATGATTTATGTCCAATGTATCTGAAATTGCTGTGCTTGGGCAGCCAGATCATGGCTAATCGAGTGTCAATTGTGTTAAGTCGTGTTTTCAAGACGTCAGGAGTCTTTTTTTTAACACTATCCCTTCGTTTTCTTCCTTTGTTAATGTTGGTCTACCCTATCTACAAAATTGATTGGTTGTTTATAAATTTAAATGTCGGTGTAATTAGCGCATTGAAACGCGTATAGCACATGTGCCTGGCAATATCAAACAAAATATGAGTAGCCGTAATAAAAGTCTGACGCAGACGTCACAGGATTCAGCGATAGTTGAAAACCTTTTAGATAATCCAGATTGTACGTATAAGTACACGGATTCGTATTTTTTTTAATTTGGACAAAGAAAAGGTCGGTAAAGCATGTGTGCCCTTTAAAAGAGCTATATATTAAATTACGCCGACAGTGTTTGTACAGATAGAAATAGAAATTTATTCGTTCTCCTTCATTATTGGGTGACATGTGTGTCTATATTTTCCTTTTAAAATTCATGAAACTGTTTATTCTGTTTTGTTTTTTTTCATTTTGCCCCTCTTTTATTTTTCTACCCATATCAATATTAAATTGTATTTTAATCGTAGTTCATCGTTTCCTCCCAGTTTGTTTATGACTCCACAATTGTCATTAAAATTTAACGAATCGCCAACGATACTTCTGATGAAATGTTGGCCAAAAGATCTTACCTTATTAATGGAAAAAATATGTCGTTTTGCCTGTTTAAATATTTCATATAAAATAATATTAAATTGTATTTTAATCATAGTTTATCGTTGCCTCCCAGTTTGTCTATCACTCCATAATTTTCGTTAACATTTTACGAGTCGCCAACGATTCTTCTGATGAAATGTTGGCAAAAAGATCTTACCTTATTAAAACAAAATATATACAATTTTGTCTGTTTAAATATATCTGGTTGTGTTAAGGGAGGTAAAGCTAATGGAAAGCGTAACACACGATCATCCCGAGCCGGACTTCAGTTCCCCGTTGGTCGTATCTGTGGAAAGGAAACTATGCCCAGGGAATCGGTGCTGGTGCTCCCGTTTACCTGGTTGCCGTTATGGAATATTTGGCCGCTGAGGTTCTAGAGTTGGCAGGAAATGCTCTCAGAGATAACAAAAAATCCAGAATCATCCCCCGTCACTTGCAACTGGCCATCCGTAATGATGAAGAAGTGAATAAACTGCTGTCCGGAGTCAAGTTGGAGTCCTTCCCAACATCCAGTCTGTCCTTCTAAGCGAATTAAAAGCCACATCAGAGACGATATTCATTTCCTTAGATGCATACCACAAAAGGTAGATCCGGGAACGCTTATGGCAACTTTTGACATCAGTAGACTATACAGCAACATACCTCATAAACTAGGAAAAAAAAAACAATCACATTCTGGATTGAAAAACATCCAGAAATACTACATCCCAGTTTCACTAAAGAGTTCATTATCAATAGTATAGACCTAATTCTAAACAACAACACCGTTGAATTTGACAACAAAAACTATATCCAAACCCTGGGTACTGCAATGGGAACAAAAATGGCACCAACATATGCCAACCTAACATTAGCTTACCTAGAAGAAAACCTCTTTCAAGGATAGAACAAATATATGGGGTAAATATAAAAACCAAATTCACTAAATGTTGGAAAAGATACTTAGATAATTGCTTCATTTTCTGAAATACCTCATGAGATGATATTACCTGACAAAAGAAAATTTTTTGTATCACAACACATCTTCAAATGTAACCAGGGAAAATTTAAAATTATGACAATATATCAAACAGACAATTATTCTTACCTACAAATACAAGAAAAGAAAACTTCATAAACAAATTTAGACCAGGACTATATAGATCATAACCCCACACGCAAAAGCACACAACATGCACACATAATGGCCAAATGCAGTGATCAAATCACTCAAATACATACATGCACGAACGCTCACATGCGGGTATCTGTGGAGCACGATATATATATATATATATATATATATATGCACATATTGAAAAAATCAGGGAACTACTCACGGGCATTCGCGCAAACCCCACACAACTTAGGAAGTATGTGTTTATGTATGTACGTATATATTATGTGTGTGTGTATACTGGTTCCATGTAACTTGGGAAGTATGTGTATGTACGTATGTGTGTATGTGTGTGTATGTATGTACTGATTCTTTGTAATGGGATGACATGTGTATGTGTGCGTGTATATGTGTGTGGATGTACAGATGAGTTCACTGATTCCTCCTAGAGAGACAGTGTTTATGTATGGAGAGGGGATATACATATATATGACCGCATGCTGACAAAAATACACGAAAATGGAAATAGATCTAAAAAAACACAGGGGTCATTAAAAGATAAGAATACCGATAACTGCTCCATCATTTCTCGGACCAATCTTCATTGTTTTATAACCCTTCACGCAGAACTTTTCAATGCCAGTTCAAGAAAGACGTTCAGATCACTAACACGGAAAAAGAGAAAAAATTAATTATTTTTAATATGTGGAAATCTCCACCCTTTGCCTGATGACAGTCACGAAACCAGAAACACGTGTAGTAAAATTATGGAAAATGAAACAACATTTTTTTTTCAAAAATCCACATTACAACCAAAAACGTTT
Source organism: Acanthosepion lycidas (assembly GCA_963932145.1). NCBI lineage: Eukaryota > Metazoa > Mollusca > Cephalopoda > Sepiida > Sepiidae > Acanthosepion > Acanthosepion lycidas. Next base: position 3,872,776 of record OZ010597.1, read on the forward strand.
GCGGTTTCTCTCTTCTTTTTAGTATACACGCTTTTCTCTCATTGGAACTACTATAACCTCTTACTTTCATATATATATATATATATATATATATATATATATATATATATATATATATATATATATATTAGTTTGTTCGTCAGTAACATTTTGCTACGTCATTTATTTGCTACATAAAAATCAATGACTTGCCAAGCGATCGATCCTGTTTGTCTGAAATTAGGAAAATAGAGGAAAAATTGTTTTTATCATTGTGTTTCAATCTCTCACTCGCTCGCTCTTTCTTTTTATTTAGAAATGTCATTGATATTTATTTGCCAATAGAGACTAACAGTTACTACGGTTGTGAACCCTGATTGAGTGAAAAATGAAAAAAAGGAAACAGTAAATGCGCTTCTGTGAGCGGGGGGGGGGATAAGATTGTTAAGTCCATCATGATTGGATGCAGTCAACAGGTTCAAAAGGTATACAAAAATTTCACGACAACGTAAAAAGAGAGGAACAGTCATAATCTGGCAAAACACAGAAAAAGAACAACAGTTAAAGCCGCCTATTTTGGAACAATTATTATTGATCACATTTTCTAAATGAATTTAGCGAACATGAATACCTAAAAACGACGTTAATCTATTCTACGGCACCCACTATATTTACCTGAACTTTTACCAATCTTTTTCAAAATGCTATGATTAGGCAATTTTTCTCAACTGAAAACCAGATTCAGGGATTCGTCGTAAAACTTTTCAAATAGGAACCTGCCGAAATTTACTCCAAAAATATCGAAGAACTGCCTGATAACTAACCACAAATTTTTGCAAATAAAACGTATATATAATTGAATAAAATCTAACTTTATAGAATATATATGATGAAAAAAATCGGAAATTATTTATAAGCCCACCAAATCATAACCTTCGTTCAAATGCTGTTAGAAATTGCTAATGTTACAGTTACATTAGCCAAGTAACAAACATTAGACATATTGGCGCAAGATAATGAATACTGTGAAACAGTATCCAAAGTTTTGTCTATGTATGTTGCATAATTTAATGGTGACCATCATTAAAAATTGCGATGATTTCTTCCCGCCTCCTCTTTCGTCGTAGTCGGGTAGAAGAGAAAGTGTTCGGTGCAAATGGATAATATTGATTGTGTGATGAGAGATTAAACTTAGAAGAAGAGAAAATATATAAAAAGTCATCAACTATTCAAAATATATCTGATGAGATTCTCAGAATGGATAGAAAACATAGAGAAAAAATATTGTTTTTGGTTGTCATAAACAAAAACGTTTTTTATGAGAAAGACATGCACAAGAGACATTTTGCTGAGAGCAATGCGCATTTAAAATTTATTTTAAATGAATTTAATCTGAGTTTAATTTGATGGCCCCGGAAGCGTGCAAAAATAGGAATTTTGATTACAGCCAACATTTAGTGTGGTTACCATCTGTTGGCAAAATGTGAAAGTTTGGTATATGTATATATATATAGATATAGATATAGATATATAGATATATAGATATATATAAATGGGAAAAGAGATAGATAGATTTGGACAATAATCGCAATGGAAGCTTTCTTCACAATCTTAATCTTCATAAAAGAAAAACTGAATAAAAAGTAAAAATAACTTATAAACTATTCTTGTCTTTCACATTGAATAAAACATGAATAAAAGAATAAATGCTACCTAAATATACGTCAGATGTAGAAAGGCGTGTGTGAAGATGTTATTAAACGTTTTCTTAAATATTATGTAACAATGTATGCACATTTTTTCCTCTTTTCATGTAAAGGTTTTATGTTTTAATCGGAATATATTTATCAGTAATTTTATCTGCTTTTATTCTTTTCTACTTCTTGTCATCCGATTAAAATAAATCTCTTCCAAATCAGAAATTGTATTATTTATCTAAAACATTCACTTTTCTATTATTTATCATTTCTCTATTTATCTACACATTAGTAATATCTTGACATAATCAGCACTAATAACAACAGACAAAGAAAGAACATCCTTATAAGACTTACAAAACAAGTTCAGGAAAATTGTGGAAACAATAGACATAATGGATGTACATATGAAATCATTCAGATCGAAAATTTGCTATCTATTTGTCATATACAAATCTAATTTATTGCGTATGTCCGCACGGCATACTGGAAAATAATGAAATATATAAAATTCATTGCTCGTTTGCTTGCGTGCTGAAAAAGCCAAACAGGCCTTCATTGCCGATTTTCAGCTGGTGTAAGGTGTCAGGGTGCATTATTCGCGCCTAAAAGTTGTTACTTTGAAGGAGTTTACGCGAACTTCTTCAGGTAGTAAGTGTCAAAAGACCTTCAACATAAATGATAGGACCCTTTACTTTTTATCAGATCGTTTCCTTATCTGTCAAGCTACCCCCACAACTTCTTACTTTACCACAGTACATCCTGGTACCATATTCTCCCCCTGATAACGGTGTACACTTATATAGCGGTTCATAATTTTCCCGATAAAGTCAGACGTATTAGACCAGGAGATCTTCACTCATATTCCTACTAAAGACTATTTCTAAGGTGCACATTACTTAGAATGTGTATTGTAACGATCCCGCAATTTCGCAGCTCCATAAGCAACAAAGTTTTTAAACTGTGTATTCTGACGTATTTCTTCCTTCACCTTGATTAAAGATATTTGCAATTTGTGTAAGAGTATTTCTTTTGCTGTCTCATTCTATGCAGGCAAAGCTCCTTTGATTTTCCAATACTTAGTGAGCTTCCCACCCTCTGAATACTACAGATATTTAACCAATATGACACGTTTTTATGATCTTATCCGTTTGGCAATAACAATTTGATTTTTATCAAAGTCACTCACACCTCAACTTCATATTCACCACAACTTCAGAATTCAAAACATCGGCAAAGTTAAAAATCAATTTTTTCTGCGAACTTTATTATTTCTCTATTCACTTTATCATTCCTCTATTCATTTTATTATTTCTCTATTCATATTATTATTCCTGTATTCATTTTATCATTCCTCTATTCATTTTATTATATCTCTATTCATATTATTATTCCTGTATTCATTTTATCATTCCTCTATTCATTTTATTATTTCTCTATTCAAATTATTATTCCTGTATTCATTTTATCATTCCTCTATTCATCTTATCATTCCTCTATTCATTTTATTATTTCTCTATTCATATTATTATTCCTGTATTCATTTTATCATTCCTCTATTCATTTTATTATTCCTCTATTCATTTTATCATTCCTCTATTCATTATATTATCCCTCTGTTCATTTTATTTTCTAAATCACAAGACGGGCGATGAACGTCATTTACCATGAATAGAATTTCAGTGATTTTCTCTGTTTTAAAAAAAAAAATGTCTCTTCAAGACTTAGATGATCCTTACTTTTCGAAGATTCTTTTTTTTCTTTTTAATTATATGTAAATTGGCGGGAATTTTTGGGATATATAGTGGAGTTATTGCCTTCTCCTCAGGTTGGAATTCAGAGATTTCCTTTGTGCTCCCGAGTGCAGTAGTGTGAAAGTGAACGCAACGGCTGGCACTGAATTCGAATTCAGCTCCGCCTTCTGTGCTGATATCCGCACAATATCCGCACATGATATGTCCTCCGCACATCAATTTTCTCAATTCCCGAGCCAATAATGCATTATATAACTTAATTAGATACTTTATACAGTTTTACACATAATTTTGAAACATAATTTTCGAAATCATTCAGAGAGAGAGAGAGAGAGAGAGCTTCCATTAACCCTTTTCTCGATAATTGTCGAAATATTTAGTCTCAAAAGAATCATCCTAGTAAAAACTAAGGGCAAATAACTCTGATTCTTATGGAATTCATAACCGTTCATATCATATTACATGATATGTCTTAAATGTTTCGTAGTTATTTTTCGACGTTTTTTTTTAAATTTTTACATTTTTAAATATAAATTTATATGGAATGTCAATCGTCGTCATTTATTCCCTTAACACTTCCTCGTTTCTCACATTCTCAGCATCTTTCTGTAGAACAACATTCCTGTTGCCTCAAATCTTCTTCATCTTGTAAGGATGTTGTCCATACAGAAACACTGTGTAGAGTAATACATTTCAGATGCATCAAGGATGGTCTTCCGTGATGTACTGCCTTCATTGCCGATTTCGTTGTATCATAAGATTGCGTTATCCTGCCTGAACAATCCATTACCCCGGGGAAAATATGACAATCATATAGAAAAGTAGTGCAACTGTTCTGCAATAAGAATTAGATAAATGTACCAAGCACCATTTTCCCTCGTGTTGCATGCAAACTTCAGCAGCGACACACTCTACCAATGCCTAGCCCTCACTAGGTTGCATAGCATTATGGTGAAAGGCTGGGTTAAGAGCCTTATGTGATCGCATTTGTTCATTAGAGTGATCGCCTAGCTGAACGGACAAAACATTACTTTGTCACTTACAAACAATATGCATTTATCTCTTCTCTCCTCATCTAGGCAGACTTGGCTGTCTAGCCTTGGTTAGCAACCAGTCTAAGAGAAGGACAACTGAAAACGTTTGGGCGTAGGACTAGCAATTTTCGAAGTTATTATCGGCCGATACACTGTTTATAACATGAAATCACGAAGGAATTGTATTGTCCGAACAAAATTTGAAACGCTAATGGATCTTCCCAAACAGGTCATTGGAAAGAATTGGGTTGACAGATCATATCTGGAAGAGTTGGCGCTTTGGGAAGAAATCGGAATAATGGACAGAAAACATTAATAGGAAATGAGAAAACTGCGCCAATTTGTCAGCTCGGTGCTTAAGTCAAGCCAGAATGGATTAAAATGTGGCATTGCTTTCCTTGCTTAACCGAGATACGGGATTGATTTCTTTGTTTAACAGAGAAACAAAACGAAGACATTTTTAGATCAAAAATTAGCAAACAGTCTGAACTCTACGGATGGTTGGAAGCAAAATAAATTATTTTAAAATATCTTCTGTCGACGTTTACATTTGCACGACCGAAACAAAAAAACCGTCTCTTACAGTTAAAGATGGTCGTAGAATTGATCGATCGAAATAAATGTGTGAGCGATAAAAATTACTAAAGAAATAAAATTGTCTCAAATTCCTTTTTCAATGAGTCGTGTAAAACTTTGTCTATTGGGTGCAGTGACAGAATAGAGCGAATCGGGAAAGAAAATCGAATTAGACGTGCTAATTTTGTTTTTAATTTTTCCTAGAAAATTATTTAAAAATGTTTAGTTTACTAAGCATTTAACAGTTCTCTCTCTCTCTCTCTCTCTCTCTCTCTCTCTCTCTCTGTATATATATATATATATGTGTGTGTGTGTGTGCGATCTGTGAGAGAGCCGCGGTTAAAGGATAAAAAGAAGTGAAATTGAAAGATGGACATAAATATGCAGCATATATTCAAAGATTTATTAGAATCAGAATTTGAAGAATTCTGGTAAATGTAAGTAAAAATAAGTTAAGTAAAAACAAGTGTTTTTCATTTGCGAAAGAAAAGAAAAGAAAAATAATACAAAACATTGACGTCAAAGTGGCTTTAAGCGAAATGCTTTCACCAGAAGAAACCTTCGAAATACGTCGACAAAAACTGGAGTTAAAATAAGTGACTTTAATGCATTCACCCTTATTCTTCAGATTTTAAACATAATTTCAAGCGACAATGAAGGGTTTCACTTCCATAAATCGTTGAAAGAACAACTGTTAAAGGAATTAAAATGTCATATCGAATTGTGAAGTTTTTGTTTGGACCTATTACTAAAAGAAATGAATTAAAATAAAACATTGCGAGAAAGAAAGAAGGAAAAGTATTTCCTTTACAATTAAGAATTTTAAAAATATCGAATCTACTCAGGCAATGGTTTTCTTTTGAGACTTTAAAGAAGAAAAGTCTGAGAATAAGTTTTGACGAATGAATAACAAATTAAAAAGTACGTATTTTAAAGATTTGTCATTCTTTATCGACATTTAGAAACATTAGCTTCATATTTGGCGACTGTAAGACACAAAGTGAGAGTCAAATTCATTACAGTTGGTTTCTGACATAAACTTGATAACTTCGATGTCACATACAAATGATGATAGCTAAGTTTTATTAAGTCTGGCCCAAGATCAAAATTTGTGGAGCCTCCATTCATTCGCAAAAGAAAACCAAACATTGACGTTAAATAGGCCTCCGAAATATGAAAGAACAGCAATGATATGTCAGAAGAACTTATTTACTTTTAGTCTCTATCGAACTGCACAAAACGTTCTTAATTGTTATAGTCTTTAACAATGCTATAAATGTAAGACATACAACAAGAATCGAACTCATTAGACTCCAATCCCATGTGTATAATCATGTACCTGTGCACCTGGAAAGAGGGAGACCATGTATCTACATATGAAGGGGTTCTTTTTAATGGCGATGGCAGCGCGAAAGAAAATGGCTAAAATAAAGAAACCTGAAAACAGAAAAGACATCTCGAATCTCTTGGTCACATAATACGAGGTGGAGAGCTTCAAAACTTTATCCCACGCAACGCATATTGAGAGCAAGGGTGATAGGAAAAAGCAGCGAGATAATCACCTACCTGACGAGATGGCGTGAATTAATAGTCGAACGCTGGGCTGGAATAAAGGTCCGATGAGAAGTTTTGGAAAGGAGTATTTTGCACCGTGACGCATATGAAGTGTCGGAGAAAAAAAGAAGCGAAGTATGATAGAGGGGAAACGGAAAGAGGAAAAGGAAGAGGAGACGGCGACATGATGGAGAGAAGCAGAATAGGATGAGAGAGAAGAAGAGGAAGAAGAAAAAGAAGAAGAAAAGGATGAGGAAGAAATGGATGACAGTACAGAAGAAGAAGAAGAAGAAGAAGAAGAAAAGGATGAGGAAGAAATGGATGATAGTACAGAAGAAGAAGAAGAAAAGGATGAGGAAGAAATGGATGATAGTACAGAAGAAGAAGAAGAAGAATAAAAGGATGAGGAAGAAATGGATGATAGTACAGAAGAAGAAGAAGAAGAAGAAGAAGAAGAAGAAGAAGAAAAGGATGAGGAAGAAATGGATGACAGTACAGAAGAAGAAGAAGAAGAAGAAGAAGAAGAAAAGGATGAGGAAGAAATGGATGATAGTACAGAAGAAGAAGAAGAAGAAGAAGAAGAAGAAGAAGAAAAGGATGAGGAAGAAATGGATGATAGTACAGAAGACGAAGAAGAAGAAGAAGAAGAAGAAGAAGAAAAGGATGAGGAAGAAATGGATGATAGTACAGAAGAAGAAGAAGAAGAAGAAGAAGAAGAAAAGGATGAGGAAGAAATGGATGATAGTACAGAAGAAGAAGAAGAAGAAGAAGAAGAAGAAGAAGGATGAGGAAGAAATGGATGATAGTACAGAAGAAGAAGAAGAAGAAGAAGAAGAAGAAAAGGATGAAGAAATGGATGACAGTACAGAAGAAGAAGAATAAAAGGATGAGGAAGAAATGGATGATAGTACAGAAGAAGAAGAAGAAGAAGAAGAAGAAGAAGAAAAGGATGAGGAAGAAATGGATGATAGTACAGAAGGAGAAGAAGAAGAAGTAGAAGAAAAGGATGAGGAAGAAATGGATGATAGTACAGAAGAAGAAGAAGAAGAAGAAGAAGAAGAAGAAGAAGAAGAAAAGGATGAGGAAGAAATGGATGATAGTACAGAAGAAGAAGAAGAAGAAGAAGAAGAAGAAAAGGATGAGGAAGAAATGGATGATAGTACAGAAGAAGAAGAAGAAGAAGAAAAGGATGAGGAAGAAATGGATGATAGTACAGAAGAAGAAGAAGAAGAAGAAGAAAAGGATGAGGAAGAAATGGATGATAGTACAGAAGAAGAAGAAGAAGAAGAAGAAGAAGAAGAAGAAAAGGATGAGGAAGAAATGGATGATAGTACAGAAGAAGAAGAAGAAGAAGAAGAGAAGGATGAGGAAGAAATGGATGATAGTACAGAAGAAGAAGAAGAAGAAGAAAAGGATGAGGAAGAAATGGATGATAGTACAGAAGAAGAAGAAGAAGAAGAAGAAGAAGAAGAAGAAGAAGAAGAAGAAGAAGAAGGATGAGGAAGAAATAGATGACAGTACAGAAGAAGAAGAAGAAGAATAAAAGGATGGAGAAGAAATGGATGATAGTACAGAAGAAGAAGAAGAAGAAAAGGATGAGGAAGAAATGGATGACAGTACAGAAGAAGAAGAAGAAGAAGAAGAAGAAGAAGAAAAGGATGAGGAAGAAATAGATGACAGTACAGAAGAAGAAGAAGAAGAATAAAAGGATGAAGAAGAAATGGATGATAGTACAGAAGAAGAAGAAGAATAAAAGGATGAGGAAGAAATGGATGATAGTACAGAAGAAGAAGAAGAAGAAGAAAAAGATGAGGAAGAAATGGATGACAGTACAGAAGAAGAAGAAGAAGAAGAAGAAGAAGAAGGATGAGGAAGAAATGGATGATAGTACAGAAGAAGAAGAAGAATAAAAGGATGAGGAAGAAATGGATGATAGTACAGAAGAAGAAGAAGAAGAAGAAGAAGAAGAAGAAGAAGAAGAAGAAGAGATGAGGAAGAAATGGATGACAGTACAGAAGAAGAAGAAGAAGAAGAAGAATAAAAGGATGAAGAAGAAATGGATGATAGTACAGAAGAAGAAGAAGAAGAAAAGGATGAGGAAGAAATGGATGACAGTACAGAAGAAGAAGAAGAAGAAGAAGAAGAAGAAGAAGAAGAAGAAGAAGAAAAGGATGAGGAAGAAATGGATGATAGTACAGAAGAAGAAGAAGAAGAAGAAGAAGGATGAGGAAGAAATGGATGATAGTACAGAAGAAGAAGAAGAAGAAGAAAAGGATGAGGAAGAAATGGATGATAGTACAGAAGAAGAAGAAGAAGAAGAAGAAGAAGAAAAGGATGAGGAAGAAATGGATGACAGTACAGAAGAAGAAGAAGAAGAATAAAAGGATGAGGAAGAAATGGATGATAGTACAGAAGAAGAAGAAGAAGAAAAGGATGAGGAAGAAATGGATGACAGTACAGAAGAAGAAGAAGAAGAATAAAAGGATGAGGAAGAAATGGATGATAGTACAGAAGAAGAAGAAGAAGAAGAAAAGGATGAGGAAGAAATGTATGATAGTACAGAAGAAGAAGAAGAAAACGAATAGGAATGGGGAAGAAGCAGAAGAAGAAGAAGAGGAATGGGGAAGAAGCAGAAGAAGAAGAAGAAGAAGATGATGAGGAAGAAGAAGTGAAAGAGGAAGAAGAAGAAGAAGAAACTCAGTTGTAAATTTTGTTCGGAAATGTCTTCGAATTTTTAATCTTTTTTTTTTTTGTACAACTAACGAAGGCTGAATAACTTATTGGCCAATCGTTGTCAATAACATGAAGAACACGAAGGAATTCAATTGTCCGAATAAAATGTGTCTTGGATTTTTTCAGTCTTATACGCAATAATATAAACATCTATCTGACTTAATAAATCGAACTGATTTTTGCACACCCCTCTTGAGAAATTGTCAACATAATGATTAATGACAGTCTATTGTCAATGATAGATTGCACGAGATTATTAGTTCATTTTTTGATAAACATTTTTCTTTATCCTAATTTTCAATGCATGCTTTCGGGAAGACACAAGTCTTCATAACGCTTGACTGAATGTCTGGCGGCCGAATGCAACATAAAAAGAACAAGAGCAAATGAAGGTCACGTAACATAATAAATAAGTTGTTAAGACCATTGGAATTTCCGAGGATCCATATAAAACTTTCTCCAGTTTCTGATAATTTTCTAAGGAAAAGATTCCACCAATTCCCCGCAGTCCACGCGAGTCCACGCGAGTCCACGCGAGTCCCCTATTTGCATTTAAATACGTCCATTTCCAAACCAGAATTAGTTTTACTGTGCGGCAGTTTGATCAAATTAAGCGCGGAGGTGATAATTAGACTGCTCTCCAATTCAAATATTACATCTTCCATTTTGTATTTCTACCGTGCATTATACAACGGTGCTGTTTTTTTGTTTTTTTTAGGAATTCTATATTGTTTATAATAATAATAGTAATAATAATAATAATAATCAAGGAACACTTGAAAATCATGATGAGGATGACAAACGTCTAAAAGTGATAGGAACTGTGAACTTGGAGAGAAAAATTGATTTGAAGTTTCTCGTTTACTAACCTTGTCATTTTGTGATATTTGTATGTTTATGATTTATAAATACCATCCCCAATCAAACAATACCATCACCAATTAAACAATACCATCCCAATCAAACAATACCATCCACAATCAAACGTTTCTGGTGGAATGAGTAAGGTTAATATTGAGGGTCTGAACCATCCAAAAGAACAAAAAAAAAAGAGACAAATGGATGAAATATATCCACAAATGCCAATAAAACTTTCACAACTTCTTTTATCGATCTTTTATCGATGTTTGATCATTCATTTTGTTAAACCTGATATTTACATTGCAATTAACTGTCACACAAATTAACTGTTGGCCAGGCAACCAACAAGACATACATAAAAATAAATCTTTTAAATAAAGATTGTGTTTGTCTGCAATGAGTATAAATAACAAAATTGCAGACGCAGGCCGAACTTAAACACTTGCACCACGTTCGCTTTTTAATCTTACCAGTGCAATTCTAACAGAAAGAAAAAAATACATATATACCTCGAATAGACAATTATTTGTTTTTTTTTATCGGGGCAGCAACTATACAGCGTCTTGTATAATTAGATATTTTTAATTTTTTTCCATATTTAATGAAAGAATTAGCCCCCCACCACAAAAAAAAATATTTAAACTCTTAATATACAGCAGGTTTCAGATATTACGATGTGCAACAGTTTACATAATTTACATTATTCGGACTATTGTCCTCTTCTTCGTCACCATATTTATTACAACGTTTCTGCCATTGTACGCTCCGGCCTTCTTCAAGTGGTTGGAATGTCGAACTGAACCCTTTATTTCGCTCACTGGTGTAGACTGTTCTAGTTCCACGTGCCATGTTTAATGGATGTCAGTTATCTCCTCTTAATTTCCCTCTGAAAGTTCTCCACTGCCTTAACCGAGTATTGAACTCACACTCTTTGTGTCCTGTCACTTATCTAACTAATGCGTTTATCCACTGTGCCATGTGTCTTTAAAAAATATGGCGACAAAGATGAGGACAATAGTCCGAATAATATAAATAGTGTACATAATACCTAATCTCAGAAATATAGACAGATACTGGTTTGATGAGTTTTACTGTTTTTTTTTCAATCTTCATATTATTACGAAAGGCATGAATCCATCTCCTCCCCCTAAATATGGGTTCAGTAGTAGAATCTTTGTTCTTTTAAGTGACATACTGTCCTAGAGGAGGAGGAGTGAATAGATGACAAATTCTCGACACAGTCTTCTACTATTCAAACTTGTTCCTGCCTTGTTTGATTGATTCATAGTGATAAAATAAGTAATTACACCGAAATACACCCGTGTGCAAATTACTTGAAACAAAACGAATAATTCCGTTATTATTTACTTTTTTATCATATTTTCGCAATGAAACCTGACCTAGCGCACATGTTAGTACCTTGTATGTCCATTCTACAAGGTCGTTCCTTGTAGATTGACCATAGATTCTCGATTGGATTTAAATCTGGATAGTTTCCTGGCCAGTCTATAGTACTCTGATTTGCTCACTGGTAAGACTTGCCAGTGTGTTCGTCGAGCGTTACAATGTTCGTGCGCATCCTTGGAGTAACGTCCATCACATACAGTGGGCCTAGGACAACTAATCGACAGTGGAGGCAATAGTGTCTGGGCGTAATAAAAACCTGATCCAATCACGGATGATGCAATATTTTTCAAGGTGAAACAAATTTCATCATAGACCCCCAAAATAGATTCATGTTACTGCAGACTACAGCAAATGACCTAATCTAAGGTAAAAATAGACTGATTACACCCTGTCCCTCAAGTGTGTCTAAAACTTACCGTAATGTGAAAGAAAGGAAACTAAAGCGGTTGTTTCAATTAATTTGCACAAGGGTGTATATCATATTTAACACTTTAGCCATTTTGCTGTTTCCAAAGCCCTCTTTTCTTGCTTCTCTGTTTATCTTGGCCATTTCAGATTTGAATATCACACTGCTTTCTCTGTCTGTATGTCTTTGGTTAATGTCCTTTATTATCACGAAAAGATTCTTCTATATATTCCTTACGCAGCTGCTAAATTTCTTTTTCCATACTGACTGTTTCTTTGGCGGATCCTTGAAAAAAGAATAGTTCTTTTCGGATTGTTCTTTTTGCGCATGCCCGCTACATCTGCGTGCTTCATTTTTTCTTTTCTTTTTTTCTTTTTTTTTGACATCTTCACATTTCCTGCTTAGCCTATATTCCCCAGTTTGCTTGCACATTAATGTCACCTTTTGACTTGACAGTGATTCTATAATTCCCTTCTCTTCTAACAAAAAAAGGTTGACGCCCACGTCTTTTCATAAAAGGAAAACCGAAACGAAAAGAAAAAAAAAAATTAATCTCCGAGAAGAAAGTTATTTATTATGTAAGTAAACAGAGGTAGATATCTGTATATTTCAGCCTGATTTCAAAGCCTCACATATCGAGTTCTACCTTGTTCTCTTTCTATGGTAGCTTGTCGTTTTCTGGAAAAGACCAGCTGCTGATCACCGACGCATCTGCTTTTCAATTTCTTTAGAAACAGGATATATTTATGCTTAAGATTGATAATTACTTTCACAAAAATTACCATGATTACCTCCCTTTTTTCTTCATTTTTAACCCCTTTTACAAAACACGAGATCAAAAAATAAATGTATATGTAAAAATTATGAAGGTAATTTCAGTTTTAAAAATTCACCTGTTTGTTTTCTAAAATATTTTTTAATTCTTTCCTATTCAAAAATAG